>LQNS02276867.1:10965997-10976869 GCA_001587735.2 Parhyale hawaiensis
CTGCTCGCTGGTTTTCACTGCTCGCTGGTGTTCACTGCTCGCTGGTGTTCACTGCTCGCTGGTGTTCACTGCTCGCTGGTGTTCACTGCTCGCTGGTGTTCACTACTCGCTGGTGTTCACTGCTCGCTGGTGTTCACTGCTCGCTGGTGTTCACTGCTCGCTTCTGTTCACTGCTCGCTGGTGTTCACTGCTCGCTGGTGTTCACTGCTCGCTGGTGTTCACTGCTCGCTGGTGTTCACTGCTCGCTGGTGCGCAAGCAAGTCGGCGTGCTGTCCACTGCCGACGCGTGATGCTATTCCTATAGGCAATCGAAACATCCTTATTGGGGTCATTGCATGGGACTTTTAGGCCTTTCTAATATAAAAACTACCCATCTGAATTAGGTGCAGAGCAAGACTTGATTTAACACTTTTGATTAATTAACTCAATGCCAGGAGGCGTGCACTAATTGGCTAGAAGATGCCTTCTTACTTTGTAATTAATACTTCATTTTTGCCTACGGTGACTCCCCTACCTACAGAAATGGAGCTATCACGCGTACAGATACTGTAGGTCACCGGTAAATGTCGTGCGTAGAAATTTCATGGTACTATATTGTTCACTTTTATACGTGTGCTGAGATGCGGTGCAGCCAGTGACTAAGGCAGCCTGGGTTCTCACGCAATTACAGAAGCTTTTGCTTCCGCTGTTTCCCCGAAGAACAAACTTCAGTAAATGGTGCAAATATCATCAAATCTGCAGTGAAAACTATATGGTAAATATAATGCATTTTCTTTGTATAATTTCCCTTTTTTTAGGTCTTACACGTATCTGGTAGATGTTCTCATCATTTGTGATCATTTTAACTTTGTTCTGCTAATTGCTCATTGATTTTTATTCCGTGTTGCTCATTTGTTAAAACTCTAATAATTTTATCCAGCTACTCAGAAGTGACTAACCTTGGATTCGTTTTCTCTTTGACATCCCAAAATGTTCTTGTATGTTTTCAAGTTCCGCTGTATTTTCAAGTGTTTCTCATCGTTGTCACTCCATCACGCTTCATGTCTGTAGTACTACACTCAGCGAAAATTATTCCTTACTCTTTACGAACGAAATACTACGCCCGTTTCTCGTAAGAATAGTAATATTTAAATCGTCGTTTACGAAGTACGCTGCACCTTGTAGGGTTGGTGTTGCTCATATATATGCCTAACGCCCCCGATGTATCGAGCCCAGCTCCTGCGGTCCGCCCCAGGCCACTGACCTCGCATATTCTTAGCAGCCTGCCATGATAGGTCAATTATTCTTGAACTCTCTCCCAGGGGAGCCGTTCTTATAAATCATTTTCGAGTGCGCGCCCTGGCGTCTCAGCTGTAATAAATTTTCGATTCCCTGCTCGCACAGTTGCTCTAAAATTCTTACTTGATGACCCAAGTTTGGTTTCGTCTTGTAACCAATGACCATACATCTGTTTAGTTGGTCTAACTTGGAACTGGTGTTCGAGCGAGGGCCCTTTCTTTAACCTTGTTTCCTTACCGTATAAATCTGTTCCCCTGTGGTATGTGAGCCTTTACATTTCTGAACATTAAGTTTTACGGCTCGAATTTCTCGTATGGGAAAGTTAGCGCTTTTATAGCCCAAGTTATTGAGTCCATTGCTTGAAGGTAACGGCCGCTGCAATGGCCAATAGAGTGAATACCTCCTTCGGTCGCGCTTCCTTTTCTCCCCTCAATGAACACAAGATTGGCCGTTAGCTTTGCATTGTCCATGTAGCTCTTCTACGAAGCCTTGTAAGTTACCGTCAGCATTTTCTCTGCCTTTTACCGGCTTGAGAGCTTCATCCTATATTTAGGGAATGGTTGAACTCTTAGCACTCCTTTTCCTTTTCGTAGCCACCGATATCCGGCATCATAAAAAGCTTGTTCCTTGAACTTTTTATGACCGCAACGACCTCAAGATCGAGGAACCAAATTTTCTAGCTTTTCCCCTTTATACGCTGGAACCTTGAAGTGGCAGGCTTGATACTAGCAGCTGAACGGAGGAGTCTTCTAGAGACGGCAGTGAAGGAGCGCGTCTTTCCCTTAGGGCTCCCATTACCTCCCAATCCTTGAGTCTCCGCTCTCCAAATTACTCCCATAATCCAATCCTATCTGCATTACCACCGCTCCTCTTTTATTACCGAGTTTGGAATTGCATTTCCTGGATTATTCTCGTCGGCTGCTTGGAATAGATTTTTGCTTGCTCGAGCAAAACGAGCGAGACGATATGCCGGCTGCCCAATTGCTTCTTCAGAAATATCCTGCCGTATGGAACGACGTGACGGCTGCTTGGCCAATTGTCCTCGAATATTTGCTTGGCAGTGTAATAAGTTTGCGCAACTTTGTTGACCTGCTGGCCCATTTTCTGGTCCCAAATATTATTGTGAGAGCTCTAGGAGATATCCTTGGTCTCGCCTCTGAGCCTCTATGGCACAATTTGGAAATTACGTCGCCAGTCAGCATATCCTTGGGAGCGTAATGCAGAGGGAAGGTCCTTGCTCTGTCTTCTTTCCCTTATTTCTTCCTTGTCCTGGATAAACACTGATCAAACTGTTTCATAAAATTGCCAGTGCTGTGTGGAGTCGAAGTCTTTGTTTACTGTTAAAAACAGAGGATACACGGGAGATATCGTTGCACTACAATACGGTTATTAGTGAAACCGCATTCACAGTGCAGTATTCTAAACGAAATAAAGTTTTTGAAATTTATTTAAATTCAAATCTTTCTAAATCTTACGATTGTTTTATCATTACTAATCTGTTCGTTAGAATTATTCGTACATGATCATAAATATTGAAGCTCTCTAATTAATCACTAACGCTGCAGCCTGCAAAGTAAAGTAAAGAGCTCCTCTGTATATACGTACTAGAGGGCCCAGCCGTCAAAAATGAAGGCAAAAATTTGTGATCGAGCTTTTTATTGTTCCGGTTCCCAGTATAGGTTTTGCTGTATTATAGGTCTCATCCCTGCAGGCCTGATCTACCATTAGTGAAACGCAAGCTGTACAACCATGAGTTTTGCGATAGCAAAATATATTCCTGCAAGATAAGGAGTGAATATCAGCTTGGAATTGATTAACCGTTGAGCTGCACTAATAAATATAGTTCAGTCAAAAGAATTCACTGGAAATGCCCAGAGCTCACCGTATTGTGGATACCAACTGATTGTTGACCCTCCAGCTTAGAAATTTGGCTGCGATGTAAATTCAATATAAAAAGGCGTCTGCTCAGCGTGGAGATTCAGCTACTTCGATATCATTCAGAGGCTAAGGATCCAGAGGCTGGGGATCCAGAGGCCGGGATCCAGAGGCCGGTGATCCAGAGCTATATTTTTCACCGGTACCCCAAGCGCTGAAATTGTATGGTATCTCAACTTGTTCTTCAGTACATGAATTTTCTCCTATTAAACGCTTAACTGCGTGACGGAGAGACGGACCAACATTGGAGAGAGCAATTAAGAGAGAGATAGAGCAAGCAAGCGACCAACAACTGTGTTGTATTATATAGTGGATATCTGTGATCCCCAACTCTTGTCTTATTTTTACCTCTTTAAAACCATCATCCAGTTTTTTCTCGCACTCTCTCCAAAACTGATGCAGTGTAGCGTTGGTCACATGTGTGAACTAGAGCACCCTGAGAGTGCATACGAAAAATCTAAACTGAATTTGGAACCATGATTTTTTGTATCAACACTAAAATCTAGTCATCAGTGCCTTTTGATAGTATTAACAGTTTCTGTAATTTTCTTGAAGATCCGGGCATAACTTTTTGAGTTATGCTTCCAACAAACGTTATGACAAACCTAAATCAAACACACAAACGAACCAACGGATCATCACCAGATTTTAATCATATATGTCTTCTAGCATTACTAATAACATTTCCTCTAAATTTTATAAAGATCTATTCATAACTTTTTGAGTTATTGTGCTAACAGAGATAAAATCAAACATAGCGACAAACAAACTAATGAACACGCAGATCATCACAAAAATTTAGTCATTTGCTCTTAGTAATGTACCTAACACCTCGTGTAAATTTCATGAAAATCCGCTCCTAACTTTTTGAGTTATGGTACTAAGAAGAAATAGGCAGACAAACAAACAGATGAACCGATTTTAACCAAAAGTTAATTATTTGTTACTATTAACATGCCTGTAAATTTCATGAAGACCCGTTCATAACTATTTGAGTAATCTCTGTGACAGACAAATAGATAGACAGACAGACAAACGCGACAAAAATATAACCTCCTTGGTGGAGGTAATTACATAACTATTGTGTTTCATTAGGTAACTTCACTTATGTGTTAACAAAATAATTTACTGAAAAGTCAAAACAAGTTTCACACTTTCAAACAATGGATTGATGGTACTCGGAGTCTGTGGTAGCAAAACGCTCGCTTCAGTGTTCAGGGTCCCATACCGCCTGAAGTTCGCCTAACAACTGCCGTAGGTACAGTGCTGCGGTGGTCGGTGAACTCCGACCTTACGCTCCCTTCTTCTTGTCGCCCGGAACATGCAACCGCATCTTGTCCGCTGGCTTTGACCATACTATATTTTTTGTTATTTCCTGGAAGATTGGACGTCTTGGACCATCGTTGTTGAATGAATTAGCAGACATCATCAAGATCTTAGTTTTTATTGACCCAAGCTTTCGTTTTGCTCAACGCAAAACGTTTTCAAGGGTGAAAAGCAAGANCTTTGTTGACCTGCTGGCCCATTTTCTGGTCCCAAATATTATTGTGAGAGCTCTAGGAGATATCCTTGGTCTCGCCTCTGAGCCTCTATGGCACAATTTGGAAATTACGTCGCCAGTCAGCATATCCTTGGGAGCGTAATGCAGAGGGGAGGTCCTTGCTCTGTCTTCCTTCCCTTATTTCTTCCTTGTCCTGGATAAACACTGATCAAACTGTTTCATTAAACTGACAGTGCTGTGTGCAGTCGAAGTCTTTGTTTATTGTCAAAAACAGTTAGAGAATGCAAGTGAGATATCGTTGCACCACAATACGGTTATTAGTGAAACCCCATTCACAGTACAGTATTCTAAACGAATTAAGGTTTTTGAAATTAACTTTTAAATCCAAATCTTTCTAAATCACACGATTGTTTCATCATTTATAATCTGTTCATTAGAATTATTCGTACATGATCATAAATATTGAAGCTCTAAAACTATCACTAACGCTGCAGCTCCTCTATATATATACGTATGTTTGTGATCCCCCAACTCTTGCCTTATTTTTAACCTCTTCCAAACCATCAACCAGTTCTCGCACTCTCCAAAACTGATGCAGTGTAGCGCTGATCACATGTGTGAACTAGAGCACTCTGAGAGTGCATACCTCCGCCAAGCAAGACCACGGTAACGAAGAATCCAAATTGAATTTGGAACCTTGGTTTTTTTTTTTCAATACCAAAATCCAATCATAAGTGCCTTTTGATAGTATTAACAGTTTCTTTAATTTTCTTGAAAATCCCTGCAAAACTTTTTTTTGAGTTATACTGCTAACAAACATTATGATAAACATAAATCAAACACACAAACGGACCAACGGATCATCACCAAATTCTAATCACTTAGGTCTTTTAACATTACCAAAATTTCCTCTAAATTTTGTAGAGATCCATTCATGACTTTTCGAGTTATTTAGCTAATAAGCATAAAATAAATCACAGCGACAAACAAACAGACTAGCATATCATCAAAAAAGTTTGGACATTTGCTCTTTATAACAAACCTAACAACTCGTGTAAATTTCATGAAAATCCGTCCATAACTTTTTGAGTTATGGTACTAATAATAAATAGGCAAACAAACAAATGAACGGATTTTCACCAAAAGTTAATCATCTGTTACTATTAACATGCCAAACAATGCCTGTAAATTTCATGAAGACCCGTTCATAACTATTTGAGTAATCTCGGTGACAGACAAATAGATAAACAGACAGACAAACGCGACAAAAACATAACCTCCTTGGCATAGCTAATTACATAACTATTGTGTTTCATTAGGTAACTTCACTTACGTGTTAACAAAATAATTTATTGAAAAGTCACACTTTCAAACTAGAGCACTCTGAGAGCGCATACCTCCGCCAAGTGAGCCCACGGTAGCAAAAAAAGTTTAACCGAGACTTTGGTATTAAAAGAAGCGTATTAGAGGTTTTAGATTAGTAAACACGGAGAAGTATAATTATTGTCGTTGTTCAATTTTTTTGAAGATCCGTTCATAAGTTTTTGAATTATACTGTTAACAAACGTTATGACAAATATGAGTCAAACATACAAACGAACCAACCGATCTGTACCAAAATTTGATCATTTATGTATTCTATCATTACTAACAACTCCTATAAATTTCATAAAGATGCATTCATTATTTTTTGTTATTGTGCTAACAAGCATGAAATTAATAACAGTGACAAACGAACGAACGAACAAACAGACCATTAGCAAAATTTGGTCATCTACTCTTTGTTATATACCTAACAACTCATGTTAATTTCATCGAAATTCATCCATAACTTTTTGAGTTATGGCATCAAGAAAAATGACGCAGACAAACAAACAAACAAACGGAAGGATATATCTTCACCAAAAGTTATTCATCTGTTCCTCCTAACATACCTAACAATCCCTGTAAATTTCATTCAAATCGGTTCATAACTTTTTGAGTTATCTTGGTGACAGACAGACAGACAAAAAGACAAACTGACAGACAAACACGACGAAAACATAACCTCCTTGGCGGAGGTAAAAATGGATTCATGGTACTCGGAGTCTGTGGTAGCAAAACGCTCGCTTCATTGTTCAGGGTCGCGTACCGCCTGACGTTCGCCTAACAACTGCCGTAGGTGCTGTGGTGCCGCGGTGGTCAGTGAACTCCGACCTTACGCTCCCTTCTTCTTGTCTCCCGGAACATGCAACCGCATCTTGTCCGCTGGCTCTGACCATACTTTATTTTTTGTGTAAAATCCTTCTTTAGACACCTCGTTCCTCCTGATCTAATGAGTCTTCTTCTTCTTGACCCCTGGATTGGCTTACTTCTCCGATAGAGTGAGGATACGCGACATAAAACTACAGTCGTTACGAGGACTGACGTCAGCGACAGGGTCAGTCGTTCGCATCATTCCAAACACTCTGGTGATGTTCCCCTCAAGCGTCCCATATGAGTCCGAACATTGCGTTTTCGTTCAAGTATAATTTGATGCTACACCTTCTACGTACATTTGCCATGGAGTAAGCTAAAAACCTTTCAGGTAAATCATGTGGTCAACTACAGTTCATGTTAATTACCTGCCCCTAGTGCCTCGTGGAGTTGGCAAAAAGGGTTGCGAAGTGTGTAGATGGCGAGTAGTCATATAGCAGAGAAAGTATTGTTTTTTAATAAGAATATGTATATGGCATGTTTTGGTGGCTTCGAGTAACTCTTGGCTAAGCGACAAATTTACTACTTTAGAAATTATGCTGAGTCCTCCTGCCATCTTCACAAAGCGAGACACCTTACAAAGGAAAGTGTGGCTGCTCTATTGCCCTCATTCACTTTTCCATTCATCATTTTTAGAACCATTACTATGGTAATACCGGTGGCGAAGCTTGCATAATATTGTCATTTTTCTTCAATCTAATTTAAAATTTCATGCTTATGATTTGTTAAGATGAATTTGTCAGTGTGTTATGACTGAGTACCGTAAAAATTATTTCATCTCGTAATTTCTGGGAAAACAAAACTTCGTAATTGTGTACAACTGGGAAATGATTAACACTTGTCATTGATCATAGTGCTATCAAACTTCTGACTCTGTAAAGGTAAAGTCAAGTTTGACCACACCCTCACCTGGGAAACCCACATGCACTGGTTTGTGCTGCGAGTATAAGCCCACTGGCCCCAGATGAGTAAGTCTAGTTGCAGTCGACCTCGGATCATCAAGAAATATAACGCCAATTTGAAGGAAGGAACAAATAGTTTATAATATCTGTCTGCATCCGTTTGCCAAATGTTACTCCTGAATAATGCTCCCTTCCGTTTCTTGAGCCACACTGCGTCACAGCTCGTGTCACAAGTCTGGACAATTCTGCAGTGCGCCGATTGATCGCGCAATGTCGTCCATAGGAGCAGCGCTAGTGTCTGCCGCCCTGCTGCAGGGGTTGTATCTAGCCGCAAGAGTAGTATTATGAGTTTAGGTAGATTTTTTTCCTCCTTTACGTCTTCTTGGCCTACCGAAATTGGCGCACTCGGCTTTTCCGCCGGAAATACCGAGGTAAAACTTTTCTACTTAGCATTACTGTGCAGATCATGCATTTGTAGTCATGGTGGTTGGAACGATAAGTACTGCTGCTGCTACGCTCTATTTACGGCATGTCGTTGCCATACAAAAGTGAAAAAATTAAATACAGCCCGCGAAGTATTTGCTTTAGCATGACTTAGCTCGACTGGTGGACAGTAGCGGCTCTGAAGTCACATAAATAAGCCTCAGCTCTTGAGCTGATATTGGCCCTGGAGCACGTCATCGTGGCACCTGGAGCTGTAGGCCTGTACTCCACCGAACCTCCATCCATCTTCTTTCCGTCAGCCTCGCCGTCGCTCCATTTTTAGTTAGCTGTTGCTTTTCTCTGCGCTATAACTAATTTAAGACGACTTCCTATCTATGCACATTCAATTCTTTTGATGTGTGCATCATCTCACCGTCTCTTGTTTTGTTTTCATTTCTTATCTTGGCAACAAATTTTATTTCGCTTTCCTTATATTCTGCTCGATCGTCGACGGCGCGACTACTTTTTTTTTTTAAACGCTTGTGGGAATAGTTCATTGTATGTTTATTTAGTTGTTATGAACTTTTGACCGTTTTTTCAATCCTGCAGTGGTAGCCAAAATTTTACCTTCAGAAACATACATGTTGATGTGAGCGGTAGTAAATTGTCAAATGAGTGCTATTGATGTAACCTCCAATGCCTTCCGTGATGCTCTATGGTCATGTGCGAGTCGGGCGTCGTTGGTTTTCTCTGTTTTGACTACGGCGTGTTGCTATAAAATAAAGCTGACTTGCTCTACCTCTTGTTGTTGCCGCACTCTAATTGAAATCAATAGAAACAGAGCACAACAGCTAGGTGAATATTCGAATACACGCCTGGCCTCCAGGAAGCTGCGTCTACGGCATGGTACGAACGTCTGCAGTTTACTCCATGTGGTTTTGTGTCGCCTGCTTTAGTTCAACTCTGACCACCGTATTTAAGATAGCCCAATTTCAGTGGCCCAAAAAGAGTTGAGACGTGGCTGTAGGTACATTACAAGCCTGTGCAGTACACACGTTACAGTGTCTACATCCCTTTTATCATTCCTGTTCAGATACCGATCAAGGTGCTCTTTCTTTCTTTAACGCACCAGAAAAACGTCAATTTTCCTATAGAGTACTACTTTGCTAGAAATATGACCGTATTATCCTCGTGTGCGCTGAAGGGTTAAGACATCGTTAAAGACGTCTCTCCTCAGGTGGATACTCTGGCGGATGTTATTGCTGTGTAGCTATCTATGCGTCTCACGGCCAAATTAACGACTAACCCAAGGATTGTCGCATCTGGCCGTAGTTCCTGCTGATAGGGTTAGTTTATAAAGTTAAGAGGATCTCCTGTGCTGCCCCTTTTGTTATGCGAGATGGATCGCCGATGATGATCATAAGCAACCTATCCCTCGGGACTTCTACCTGCTTCCGTGTGGGGGCCCACAGATGGAGCGCTCTGCACAAATGTGTCTTTCTCCCGTCCTTTTCTCATTTTCCTCGTTTGTGTCTTGGAGATGCTTTCCACTTAGTTTCTTAGCCACTACTGGTACACTGGATAAACTCAGACTATCCAAAAGAAAAGTCGCGTTGAAATAAGGCTATTGAAGCTATGTACAAATGGCGTACCTCGCTGTAGCACGTGCCTTGCTGCGTCCATACGCGGGTGTGGGGCACTACCAAGGCCAAATAGAAAACAAGTCAAGGTGGCGTTGGCACTACGCAGCGGACCCGTTTGCGCTCTACAGCATCTGCTCGGTGCTCAGTTTGGATGTACCTTCTGTTACGTTGGTGATTTACGGTCGCAGTGCAAATTGTACTATACGCGCCACCCCAGTGTAAAGAATCATAGTTTATTTCCGTGGCCATATAGGTTGGTGCTGCAGCGCACGCAACGGCGTACAGCTGATTTCAATATAAATATGAGTAAGTTTTTCAACCTTATGTCGTGTTGCTGGTGATGTTTCAAATACGACGGGGCACCAACTTGAACAACCTTGTACCCTGCGCGGTTCAGCTATTATAATATTTCGTGGCAACTGCACTGTCGCCATCATTTGTAGGAACTTGTATTTTACAAGTATGTCTTGGACGTTCCAATTTTCTGGCAACTATTAGTTCATTTACGTTTTCAGTAACCCTTTCTAGGATTTTGCAAGCGCAGATAACTGTAAATCGATCCAGTCTTCGTTCCATTTAGTTCATAAGGAGATGTGGAAGTCCTTACAATTAATTCTTCCATTCATGGTCTTTGGCAGTGAATGATATTCTAGAGAGCGTCAAGGCGTCAAGGTCTTATCGTTCATTTGTCATAGAATTATAACCGCTGTAGTTAAGAACTGTTACGTTGCTCGCTTGATTCACTGCAGTAACATCCACATAATGTTGATATTATTATTATATTAAGCCCCGTGATTACGAGCCCTTGGCCGCAATGAAGTAATTCAATTTGCCGTGTCCCTGGAGTTGCTCAATATTCAGCGGGCCACACGCTATGTCTCCATGATTGTCTCGGCTGCGAGGGTCCGTTTTATCGGTTTGCACCGCTCGTATCCACGGCGCGCACTCTTTGTTT
>LQNS02276867.1:10976923-10990582 GCA_001587735.2 Parhyale hawaiensis
GGTGATGCCGCCGCAGAGCGGTGTGTGGTCTGCTCCTGCGCCGGCAGACACTCGCATCCGTGCAACGTATGGTGCCTGTCGTAGTTTGGGGCACATCGCGCCTGTCGGTGTCGTGGTTGCTTTCGGCACGATGGTGCCTGTCGTAGTTGGGAACACATCGCTTCTGTTGGTAAAATTGTGGCGGTCGTAATTGTGAACACATCGCACCACTCTCCGCCTCTGCAGCTTCTGCCACTCAAAAGCATTATCTATTTAATATGCAGCTTTCAAGCAGTACTGGTGCGCAGTATATAATGTCAGGTGCTGCCAGCGTAACCAAGGAAATGACTCACACTATATTTATCACTCATTGCAAGCTTACTATTAACGTAAGTTTAGTCCAAACACCCGCAATATATGTGGCACATTTATTGCTACTATGATTAGATTCGAAAGCTCAATATTCCACATATTACCGAATGTCACAGAAGCAAATCTGTCAGCAAGACTGTCCTGATGCATTAGCAAAACTCTTATGATACTCTCAATCGTTTAACCCTAATGTCATTTCACAGTTAAATTTTCGGTGCAAACCCTATAGACTTTAGATAGTTAAATTTTCAGTGCACATTCCATAGATTTTTTATAATAGAACGTGTTATCAAAGCAAGCAGTTGTGATTGTAGCAATGTAAGAGTCTGGGTTTCATGGATTTTGGTGGCCGATATAAGTATCAACAAGAAAGTAGATATTAAGCGGTCATCGTGTTCAGCGCGTCATCTGCAGCTTATTTATTGAGCGGCAGAGTGGATAGTAGGTATATTGTATCGGTTATCTGTAATATGTACATTTGTACAGTAATGACTAAGCAGAAGGAACGGAAGAACAAATTTACCATTGTCCAGGATATTCTCAGATACATACATTAGGGTTATAACTTTGTGAATTTTTTTCCAAAGTCAATGTCCTGCACCATATTGGATAAGTTGTTTGGTATAATTGAAGAAACCAGACTCCATTTTCAGCACTCTTATAAAGATAGTCCCCCTCGAAACAAATAAAGCATTAAATACACATTACAGGCAATGCTATAAAATGCGAAGTCGTGCTATGTTACCACAATAGCAGTTCGTCCTGGAGCCGGCACGGTGTCGTACACGCCTGTATTCTCGTTCGCTTAGATTAGATAGCTGGCAGTAGACGGATCAACAGGCCCATTGCCTGAGAGCAGCCGGGACTTACGCTCCGGCCTTCTATGAGCTATCGCCATTAGTGTAGTGTCAGGGAAACTTCTGGGTAAAAAAAGAAGAAAAAAATAATAAATTCATCATATGTATATGTTTGAAATTATGTTGATAGCTCTGCCTTTGTTGGTGCGGGTATTGGCAGCTTTAAGCAATTTGTAAACAGCGTCATTCTGTAATCTTTAATTCTCTCTTTCTTTCTTCTCTTGCTTGGCTGGTTGCGTGGGGGCTTGATAACCTTATGGAGATTCCTCCGTTCTCACGTCGCCAGTGTGGTATATTTTAATCATAATCATTGCCATTGCAAGCCAGTTTGACCAAAAATGGATCAATGGTAAGTTGTACTGCCCTCAAAAGATACTGGAGTTTTTGCCTTTATTCTTTTCACTTCATAAGCCATATTTGGGGAGATCTGTCTCGTTTAGTAGTGACATATTGTAGCCTATTGCTTTGCCAGGATCCTGGAGTTGCTGTCAAATTGACTTGTAGCGGCCCTTGTGATAATTTAGCACAGTACCGCGTTTCATATTATTGGCTGTAATATCTATTTAATACTTTTTTAGTATGAACATTAAAATATGTGCGTCTCCGGCAGTAAGTCGCGTAAGCGAACGCAGGGTAAAATTCTAATAAGTAAACAAACAAGCGTCGACTAAATTCTAAAAAATTCAGTCGACGTTTGTTTATTTATTAGAATAATTCTTTTTTATTTCTGGAAGATCTTTTTAAAAGAGTGCGGAAACTGGCGTTTGCTTTCTTCAATTATACCAAAAGGTTCATCCAATCGTTATGCAGGACTTTGATTTCGGAAAAAAGTTTAAAAAGTTATAACCCTAGTAGCTATATAATATATATACAGTATTGACCAAAGTAAATGCGGATCGGCAATAAATTTTTAAGTACTTATTAATTGAAATTTTTTGACTGTAGACTTATAAAATATTCACAAAATATTCCCGAAGCATATATGTATATATATGAAGTCCACATAAATGTTTTCATTTATTTTTATGTGTATATAAATATTTAACTTAGTAACAAAAATTTTGCCCTGGCCAAAACTTAAGGAAGACTCATTGTAATAATAATAAGTTAATGTATTTTCTGCCGGGAGGACATAGCAGAAATTCACTAACGTTTGATCTAAGATTTTACATCATCCATAGCCTCCCGTTCACGTAGTCACTGACTACGGGTTTTTCAAATACATGTACCGTGTCATCCGTGCTCGATAGTGAGTGCAAGGAGAATTCCTTGCACTCACTATCGAGCACCTTTACGAAGTACGAGATTTTGCCGCATCAACTGTGTTCACTTTCACTTGTTTTGTTTCAAGACATCATTTTAGGCCAGATGAACGAACGGATGTAAGATTTCAGCTCCTACGTGACTTAATACTGAAAAAGCGAGCACAGGGTAGCGATGAGGTAAACAATTTTGTCCGCAGTAGAATTTCTTTATTTTATTCTTTTTTAATGAGGATATCCGCGAGTCTCGAGAAGATTTTATCCTTGCTTTTGAAGTGCTGCCAAAGTCGATGTTAGACGCTACTGTCCATCTCTTCCGTATTATGACATCACTACTTAACTAGTGTCGTCCATACCTCCACTAATGTTACTGGCATCGCTATTGCTTTTGTTTTCGCAATAATTATAGCGTAAAATTTTTAGCATTTCGCCGTTTGTGTCAACAGACGCCCACTTTAGTGTCGGGCAACAACAAGATGTGTAGCACTTGCGTTAGCCGAACAAGGGGACATTGTCGTTCATTTTCCCTCTCCAGCGATGCCGTCGGTAGTTCCTCGGTCCCGTAGCTTCGTGTTACACTTACTGCTGGCTCCCTTCAGCCGGCCCGCGGCTAATCAAGTAATGAGGTTGCAATGGACGACCCGTCACTTGCTGCTCTACTTTAATTCCACTAACTGCTCGCCAGGAATTGTTCCTGCTGACCGTAGCATGCAAGTGGATCGAGCGCTCTAGATCACCGCGCTGCTCTGCTTAAACTGTTGACCTGATGAACTGATAATAATTCTGTATGTGACTGCTACTCATTTACGTATGTATTAACTTATATTTAAGCTCTTGATGTCTTCGGCTATCATTGACCTTCAAAGAATGCAGAGAAAATGCGTGACTAATATGCCTCACGAAGATAATGGTGCCAGTAGGTAGTCACTAACTCGAGTAATGTTTCATTAGCACTTTGAAAGTAACTTCATTCTTTAGCATGAAGTGTGTAGATTCTCGCAGTTAACTTGGTCTCTAGTTTGGAAGCAGTTTTGTCTATAATTTGAATCAGATTAGAAAGGACGTACCTTGCGTACTTCTCAAATCGTTACGCTGGAGCACGCAGGCAGGAGCTTCCGAAATGGTTCGATCTTAGTAGCCCTTGCCTTACCAGTCAGTCCCTGCTTATTCTGAACTGAGGTATAAACCATCGTACAAAATTTCTGGCAAGTCTATATTTAGTAGCGTATTGAAGAATCCATAACATGCGTGGACCAAAATTCACTTATCGGTGAGGTAGTTCACCTGTAATCCTGGCATTTTTATCTCTTCTGGAAGTTTATTTTCATGGCACTTTTATGCTGCGGTGTATTTTGTGCCTATCTGTGTTCGCTCTAATACTTTTTAATGGTGCAGCGGCACAAACTAATGGAATTAATGAGTGGCAGGCTGCCATTCGCTTGGCTCATGAGCCACTGCGCTGGTTAGGTGAAAGTTTCCCAATTTTTGTCATAACCTCAGTCCTAAATGAGAGCCGCCCCGAGCCTCGGGCACAAATGCTCTCATTTTTGCTCACATTTTTTGGACACTGCCCAAGCTTTTATCAGCTTTTCACATAAATTTTGAGAGGCTCATATATAGACACCCTATTTATCTGCTGTTGTTGTTATTATAGAGCCTCATTTAATTATTAATCTGATGTTCTCTGAATATATTCTCAAAGATGCTTTCTGAGTGTATTCACTACTGCACGCTATATGTATGTTTTTTCTTTATTTGGTATGTTTGACAGATTTGTATATGCTGTAAACTTCCTAAAGCTGGCCGTGTGTACGAAATTAGAGTATTAATAGTTTTTGTGTTCGTGCCGTGAGACAGACTTCTTCTACAGCTCCTCTCCTCTGGCGCTATTCCTCTTCACAGTGTTGATGAAAAATGTATAATTTCCGTCTTAGTAGTAAATATTGTGAACCTGTGCATAATATTAATTTTATAATTTTAGTGGGCTTTCACTACAACGATATATAGTTACGTGTCACAATGTCTCTTAAAGAAATACGCTTGAAATTTAAGATTTATTGATACTCGTTCTAGTTATTCCTGTAGTAGAATCCGGTCGGGTGCACTCAGATCACCAATGCATGCAACATGGTCTGGATAGGCAAATACGGAAAACAGGCGAACCTTCATGGTAGCATTGATCCAAAACCGAGCCAGATGGAGGTCGAAAGTTATGAATGGCTGAAAAGAGTTCATTCGGATTGACATATCCGCTGGGCCATACACTGTCACCCGGATAGATGCGGAGACGATCGCAGGAGATAAACAGTTCGTTCCCGATACAGCTACGCTTACGCTACGGCGAGCTAGGAAATCAGCAGCAGCGCTTCAACTTTGACTCTCAACTTGACTGGAGAATTTCAGTATTTGTGCGATTCTCGCCAAGCAACTGTTATGCAAGCGGCATCATATTACACTGCATTTGCTACATATAAGGAAATTTATGAAATTGAATAAAAAGCATCAGCTTACTTGGTGCAATGCTTCCTTTACATTTATTAGGTCACAAAATTTTACTCCCGGTGTGCAGTACAAAACCGCAAAAATTAGTGAAATTAACGTGCGTACACTGCGTTCGCCTGGATTATGCACATAAATGTTTCTGTAATTCAATGAAAATTGAGATGAATATATTTGATGTGCACATATATTAAGAAAAGGAGATTACCTTTTGTCAATGAAATATTTTTCATCGAAATCTAGAGTTTCGTAATGAACGAATTTGCAACACCGTTTAGCTTCGTTGAAGTAATCCGGCTTCATTATACGAGTTGGCGTTCTTGCGGACTCATGGGCAAAGAAGTCGTTTTTACTGATGCCGAACGTGCTAACATTACTGCCGTACTGGGCACAAACCTGTCTACGTTACAAGTGTCTAAAACTGCAAATCATTATCATCGAACAATCGAAGATTGTGTACATTGTGGCAAGATGGAGAGAAACATAGCAAAGAGAGATCAGTAATTGTGATAATCTATCTACTCGGGATGTTCTCACGCTGGAGATTCAGATACCAACGACCCCCATGGATCGAGTAGGGCTGTTCTTGATGATGCTGACCTCCCGAAAATGATGGGTAAAGCAACGCCGTGCAAAGCCTATTAGACATTTGGCAGAGTACTGAAACCCCTAGAACAAGCTCTATTACACAAGCATCACCAAACCAGAAGGCTATAATGTGCGCATACAAGGATTATGAGACTAACAGGTTGACCCAGGGGGTGGAGCCAAGCTGTAGTGCATCATGGGTAATGAGGCGCGTGACGTCATAAAGTTGAAGTTCGGTAATTCGCAGCTATATTAATTGTTTCTCCATCATTTCATTTGGGCCTCCAGAGAGTCTTGCATCTCCTACACTCATCATAGTTATAGTTGCACACAAATATATATCAAAGCATCTACAAACTTTTTTAGCTCTCTGAAGGACAAAATTCTGAATGAAAGTTAGTTAAAAGGCTTGTAAAAAAGCAGATGCATTGAACCGGCAAATGCCCACATGTATCAGAAGCACTTTCAGAGCCAAGTTTATCGTCTTTAAAATGCAATAAATCAAGCGAGTTTTATCGAGAGTAACATGGCATTCTAAAGATGGATTTATATGAGTGAAAACCGCAATGTTTTCGATTCATTTTCGTCTTCTACCAGTGATCTGCTACCCTCTATATCATTAGAAACCGCTGCAACAAAAATTGGCTCAATGCGAGCGATTGAAAGCCGAGATAGAAGAACTTTTTAACAATATTTGTTAAGAAAACATTAAAGGACAAAAAAATTGCTCTCCTTCCGGCGAAATCATGTTAAAGCAAAAGTCTATATATACTGTAATTCGCAGATGCCATACAATTGTTCGGTAACCTAAAAAAAAAAAAAACAGCTGCTATACGCTGCGCGCGTTACAGCAGTAGAACAGTAGGGTGGCGTCCGAATCGGGTTAACTAACTTGCAAAAGAAAACTATCTAACCGTATTCCACATACCTAAACTGTCTCACGGAATGATGTTGTTGAAACTGGCAAATGTTAAATCAATATTTTTCCAATGATGCTATAGTTGTTACGATTAGGAGAGGCGGATATGTTAACGATGCGTACGCAACGGCACAGCATAGGCAAACATTTTACCGTAACTCTCCGACCGGGTGCGTGCCTGTTATGGAAAAAACAACCTAAATAATGATAACAGTAATAAAATTTTATTCTTCTGAGAGCTAAAATAGTTCGTAGATATCTTGATACATATTTTTGTGCAACTATAATGATTGTAGGACACTCTGGAGGCCCAAATGAAATGATGGAGAAACAACGTAAGAGAGATGCGAATTACCGTACTTGAACTTTATGACGTCACACGCCTCATTACCCATGATGCACTACAGCTTGGCTCCGTCCCCTGGGTTAACCTGTTAGTCTCATAATCCTTGGTGCACATATATAGGTATCTCAAGACGGATTTCAACAATCTTACATTCGCCGATCAGTGTCGTCTCACCCTTGATGGGCCAGATGGATGGTCATCCGATTGGATACTGAAAGGGCATCAACCCAGATTTCGGATTCGTCGTCAGCAAGGAATCGGAGACAATTTATTTTAAGCTGGTATCAAAGGCGATGTCAGCATTGGACCATACATAGTAAACCCAAGGGTAAAGAAAATTCAGAAGCCTGTTGGGAGCTAATTGACAACTGGCTCGTGCCTTGGTTGCTGAACAAAACGCTGTTTTCGCGAGAGACCATCGGTTTTCATTATGATGTTGCCCCTGCATTCAGATCTCAGTACATCTATAACTCGCTCAAAAATGCTGATTTTAAAAGTGGGAGGCTAATGGTATGGCATCCAAATAACCCAGATTTGAATCCCATCGAACACTTATGGATAATCTTCAAAAGGAGAGCTTATGATAACAGAATGCAGTGGCAGTGTACAAGCCTGAAAGACATGGAGGGCTATTGAGGACGTTCGACCATAACATCTTCTGAAATATTAACCCTTAACTCTTCAGTTGACCTACACGTTACAACGATCCAGAGAAGCAAGGGGTGTCATGTTTTTGCATAATTTTATAAAATTTCCTTCGTTTGAAATAAATATTAGTCCTGAAATACAACTGCGTGGTCCATATAAAGCCCATGGCTTTTCCGTGCTCTTCAAATGAGATTTTAAATAATGATGTTGAACGTTTGCATACTCAAGGTGAACAGCAATAGCACGTCTTTTTTAGATATCTTGAAAATAATGTTTTATTTCTTCTAAAGCTCAAAAAATTACTCATTATACTCATGTCCTACATTCAGGAAACTCAAACTACATACAATAACAAATTTGCAAAATCCCCATCATCTAAAACCTTATTACAAACATATTGATCAGCATAATCAAGGCGAATGCCCTGTAGTAGGGAGGTTTTTTTCCGGCCCGTGTTTCCCTTTACCGGCACCATCAGTCATGACTATAGAACCACCACTCACCCATTACCCTCTTAACGTAACATGGCGGCTCTCTGTATCATTTTATCGTCGACCGATTGTCATCTGACTCGCATTTTTGCCATTAATTTTTGACTCAAGGGAAACCGTTTCCAAGGTAAATGATACTGTAACAAATACGAAAGCAATTCTGATCTCAGTTCCTTTGCTGTTTATTTTGATATCCGTTATGCATGCAAAAAGAATTCATTTAAATCTGGGTGGAAAAGATATATTTTCTCTCGTCAAGGTGTTTTGTATTAAACTTCAGCTGTGAAGCAAAATCAAATTCAGCCTAAAAGTTGCTTCTTCGTGACGGGTACTCAGTATGTAACGCAAAAATTGCATTTAAAATAAGAGTCGTTTCTTGCAGTTCGTACCTTTTGATAAGCAGCAGTGGTTATACTTTCTGTACATCTTAGAGTTCTAGTTAACATAAAATTTCAGCGGTGCATAGTTTGTGCGTGACATTCAAGCGCCGTAAGCTGTATTGGCGGCAACGTGGCCGACAATGTGAAAAAATTGAGTAGCTGGACAACTTTTACGTTAGTGTGCATCCACCACAAGTGACTGCACTTTCTGTTTCGGAACAATATTTCCAACCTCGCTAAAGATACGACAGACACTTTTGAGAATTTCCTCGGTCTTCCAGTTGATTTGGGGCTTCATGCGAACTCGTTTTCTTATCAAA
This sequence comes from Parhyale hawaiensis, assembly GCA_001587735.2. NCBI lineage: Eukaryota > Metazoa > Arthropoda > Malacostraca > Amphipoda > Hyalidae > Parhyale > Parhyale hawaiensis. The sequence goes on from LQNS02276867.1 coordinate 10,985,585, forward strand.
CTACGCTGTTTGGTCCGGTCACTCCCTTGGAAATGTTGCCAACAGGTTACTGTGCTAACGCAAATTCACTATATCAGTTCTCTAATTTTAATAGTCGTTTTAGGTGTATTCTTAAATATTATCTACTAAATAAACAGTTGTTCATTGCGGGAAGTGACATGCATTGTGAAGAGTTTCAGTGATAGGGATGGAAAAATACATCGTCGTGATTCCTTTGGATGCTGAAGATTTCATACTCTACTATAAGTTTTTTGTATTTTTTTATATTGAACTAAAGCACTCTGAGAGCGCATACCTCCGCCAAGCGAGGCAACGGTAGCAAAAAAAATCAAATTGACTCTGAAGCCATAGTTTTCTTTGTATAAACTCCAAAATCTAATCATTTGTGCCTTTTGATAGTAATAACAGCTTGTGCAATTTTCTTGAAGATCCGTTCATAAATTTTTTGAGTTATACTGCTAACAGACGTTATGGCAAACATGAGTCAAACATACAAACAAACGAACCGATCTGCGCCAAAAGTTAATCATCTATGTCTTTAAACATTACTAACAACCCCTATAAATTTAATAAAGATCCATTCATTATTTTTTGAGTTATTGTGCTAACAAGCACAAAATTAAAAACAGTGACAAACGAACGAACTAACGGATCATTACCAAAATTTCGTCATTTACTCTTTGTTATATGCCTAACAACTCATGTTAATTTCATCAAAATCCATCCATAACGTTTTGAGTTATGGCATTGAGAAAAATGAGGCAGACAAACAAACAAACGGATGGACATATCTTCATCGAAAGTTAATCATCTGTTCCTCCTAACATACCTAGCAATCCCAGTAAATTTCGTTCAAATCGGTTCAAACTTTTTGAGTTATCTTAGTGACAGACAAACAAACAGACAGACGGACAGACAGATAAACACGACGAAAACCTAACCTCCTTGGCGGAGGTAATAAATGTTCTGATGGAGTAAGAGTTTCAAACCGAATAACCTTTCCAATATGCAGTGCTCCCAAAGTCTTAGGGTTGAGAAATTCGAAAAAATTGTATTTTAACAGTTATTGTGCTGATTATTATGATCCCCTCTGTGCGAGGGCTACATAAGAAGTACTGAACCCCACACAGATATCTGTGAGATAGATGACAGATTTCGCTTGTAGCTTGATGCCATGTATGTTTATACTCGTATTTAAATACGTTGCAACTTCTAACCGGTTGTGAAAAAGTGAGAACTGACTGATGAATTTCTTGAAATTGTACACCATTGTCTGAAGGCTTAGTACTTTTCGTACTGCCCCCTATATATCCTGCCTCCTACACCTAGTTGTCGTACATCGGTCAATTTATGGCGGGTATAGGAATAAAGCCCCGGTAGGTGAAGAGCCCGAAAAAAAGCCCAGGTAGGAGAAGAGCCCCAAAAAAAGCCCCGGTAGGTAAAGAGCCCAAAAAAATCCCGGTAGGAGAAGAGCCTTGAAGGAAAAAAGCCACCCAAAAAATAGCCCCAGTTGGAGAAGAGCCCCGAAGGAAAAATCCCCGGTAGGAAAAGGGCCCCGAAAAAAAAAATTCCCGGTAGGAGAAGAGCCCCGAAGGAAAAAATCCCTGGTAGGAGGAGAGCCACGAAGGAAAAAATCCTCGGTAGGAAAAGAGCCCCGAAGGAAAAAATCCCCGGTAGGAGAAGAGCCCCGAAGGAAAAATCCCCGGTAGGAAAAGAGCCCCGAAGGAAACACTCCGCGGTTGGAGAAGATCCCCGAAGGAAAAATCCCCGGTAGAAAAAGATCCCCGAAGGAAAAAATCCCCGGTAGGAGAAGAGCCCCGAAGGAAAAATCCCCGGTAGGAAAATAGCCCCGAAGGAAAAAATCCCCGGTTGGAGAAGAGCCCCGAAGGAAAAATCCCCGGTAGGAAAAGAGCCCCGAAGGAAAAAATCCCCGATTGGAGAAGAGCCCCGAAGGAAAAATCCCCGGTAGGAAAAGAGCCCCGAAGGTAAAATCCCCGGTAGGAGAAGAGCCCCGAAGGAAAAAAGCCCCTGTAGGAAAAGAGCCCCGAAGGAAAAAAGACCCGGTAGGAAAAGAGCCCCGGTAGGAAAAGAGCCCCGAAAGAAAAAATCCCCAGTAGGAAAAGAGCCCCGAAGGAAAAAATCCCCGGTAGGAAAAGAGCCCCGAAGGAAAAAAGCCCCGGTAGGAAAAGAGCCCCGGTAGGAAAAAATCCCCGGTAGGAAAAGAGCCCCGAAGGAAAAAATCCCCAGTAGGAAAAGAGCCCCGAAGGAAAAAATCCCCGGTAGGAAAAGAGCCCCGATGGAAAAAAGCCTGATAGGAGAAGAGCCCCGCAGGAAAAAAGCCCCGGTAAGAGAGAGCCCCCGGTAGGAAAAAAAAGCCCCGCCCATCTCTTAATGTTCGTTTAATGCCCGTACTTAGTTATTTTGAAGCAAGTTGCATTAAAATATGTTAATTTATACTGTACTGCATTCAGCTACCCTAGCCTAATAAGACCAAACTTAACCTAGTATAGCTTTTTCTTTTAGAGCGTTGCCTAATCTAACCACAGCTAACTAAACCCAACCTATTAACTGACATAATATTGCCTAGCTTCTTTTAATTTAGTTTAACTTTACCTAACCTGACCTCAGCTAACTTCACCTGAACGTGTTTTATAACTATACGATTTAGAGAAAACCAAGCCTCGCGCACATAACCTTGTCTAATGGTTTAAATCCTTGTGTAACTGCTTAACGTTTCGTATCCGAGCAATTTTTATTTTATAGGCTCAGGATGCCAAGAGTGTAACGGGAGAACTGAATTGGACTAAAATGAAACTTAGCCGTGACCGCATGTAGCTGAATGACGTCACACCGAGGAGTCGAAGTACTTGAGGGTCGAACTTCAGGCCTTCTTAGGTTGGGTTCTTAATCCTTACCAAAATGTAAGCAGTGTTATATTGTAGACGCGAGAGAAACTATAAGAATAGTTAGTGCTCAAACTTTATGTATATTCTTGGCAATCATTTACTATGTTTTGTGTATGGGTGCAACTCAAGTAGCTGGCCAGTCAGGAGATTCAATAAAAAAGTCGAACAAATACGGTGATATGTTCAAATAAGTTTTGTGAAGAGCACTTTCAACCGAATATGAAGTGTGAATAAGACTTCATAGAAAAGCAGATTTATCAGGGGCTATACCGGCCCAGATTTTGCCTCTGGTGCTGTGAAAGTTTCCACCAGCCTCCACTGCAATCTTTGTTGATGATTGTTTATTATTCAATTCGTACAATTTTTCAGGTGAAATTAATTAAAATACTCTCATAGGCTGCTCAACAGGAGCGTTCGTCATATTTACGACACTGATGATGTCGTGAGTCCTCCCGTTACGCTCTTCGCTTCCTAAATATACCTAACCCAAAATACCAGTTTTTTGGACTTAAAACAAGTCTAAAATGGAAGAATTGGGCTCCTTACTGACCTAGACTAACGTCATCTAACCTGATCTTTCCTCACCTAACCTGAATTCACCTAACTTAATCTGAATTCATATAACCTAACATTACCTAGCCCAATCTCAGCTAACCTAACCTCAGCTAACCTAAGCTCACATAGTTAATTCTAACTTAATCTGACATAACCTATTTCAGGGGTTCTTGCTACCCTCGTTCGCACATGCAGATGCTAGTTGAAGCGTAGCACAATATCGTTTAGGTTACATAAATATGCTCTTTTTAAATAAATGAATAGAGGTCTCAAACATTGCTTCAAGACAAAACGGGGCTTATTATCTCTCGGGGCTTTTTCTTGGATACCATTTTTAGCATAGCCGCACACTGCCAGAACTTCGAAACAGAGTTTGTGGTGCTGATCGAGTAGCGCCAGTCTCTTGATCTGGAAAAATTATTGTTAACTAGAGTGCCCGGGCTGTCAAAAATGACGTTGAAGAATTTGTGATGATCCTGCTTCACTGACCATGCTTTCGTTAATACAATTGCTGACTTAAAAGAACATCGAAATGAGCATTCGCGGCTTCACAATAATTGCTTAGCGACGAAACTCTTCTTTTGGTTCTCTGACACGGAGAAAATTAATGGCACTTCGCAGGCAGTTCAGCAACATTCAAAATGTTTCGATTTGGTATCATGGATACTCCGCTCAGCGAAAAGCTGTTGGGCGATGATTGGAATAAAATTGGAAGAATAATTGATACGACGAAATTATCTATGGGAAGAAACTAGGAATCAAGCCGGTAAGTGTAGCTTCAGATATCTTCAGTGCTTCGATCTCAACTTCAGTAATACAAGAAGTGCATTCACCTAAAAGTTGCTCTATATTTTTGCAACCTGGCCTAAATTCTGCCTATCTGTGAAAATGGACAAATAAATAAATAAACATACAGATAAATACACAACGGTCTTTATGTCTTTATTTAGTTGTAGATGGCGTACACAGTTCACGTCTCTGCTTATTCTGTGTAGCTATAATGAAATACTACTGTGGATCAACTAGGTCTCTAATAACAATTACTAGCTGGAACCTGCGGAAATTCCGCAGAAATGAAACAACGTTCTTCAGTGATATCTCAGCCCCGCATCATCCTACATCGATTTCTATTCGTTTGAAATTTCCAAATTATGCAAATATATTTATATATAAACCCCATTATCTCAAAAACTAAGGCCTAAATCGAAAAGATTAGATGAAGAAAATGTTTTTCTTTTTTCAAAAATACATATTTTGTGGAAGTTTCAGAACAATCAGTTCACAATTGATAATTTTGTGCCCCCATGCCCCCCTCATAAATGTACCAAAGCAAAAGTTCTACCCGATTTTTTTTAATGTCCTCATCATATGGAATAGGAAAATACATGGTAGAGCCGTGAAAGAGAAATGTACACAAACCCCCCCCCCCCCCCACAGAGCCTGGACTATTAGAGTCCCCTTCGAACTGCTCGATGAGGGAGGTGTTTATGGTGTTCATTGCTCTTTTACAGCTCTACCATGTATTTTCCTATTCCAT
>LQNS02276867.1:11009924-11033792 GCA_001587735.2 Parhyale hawaiensis
GTCATACTACAACAGTTCGTGTGAATTGTAAAGCTTCATATAGGCTATCTCTCTTTATTTTCACTGAATTTAAATTCTCAGAGACGTTTATGTATCCTCCAGCGTATTAAGTTATAGTCATGGTCACAGAAACTTTTGTGTCGAGAAATGGAACGTTTCGTGTTTTACTCTCTCTTGAGTAGCGGTCTGCAGAGAGCCTAGTACTCGTAGTCATAACGACTTCTTCTCTTCTTTACTCCACGAGGTTTTAATAAACCAACTGCACATTTTACTTTTACCAATTTATTGTACATACAACAACTATAATAATAATTATAAAATGTAACAAGAATTTGCATAGCCTCGTTCCTTTTTAGAGAGCGTATTCTTATATTAGCACCACTGCTTCCCTGCCCGTCCGTATAATAACATTTATAGCAAATGTCTTCGCAAAATTAACTATTGGTGCCCCTTTTTGCCGTCTAATGATTATTTATGTTAATACCTTTCAAGCCCATCCACACGTTCTATAACACGCCATACAAACAACTAATTTGAAAATGATGTACTGTTCTGCTCTGTTCTCAGTGCAGTATTTGTGCCATGTCGGTGTGGGGCTTATTTTAGTTCTTCTGTAAGCGATGCAAGACCTTTAAATTCAAACACTGACTTTAATGTAGTGTAAGCTAAGCCTCAACCATGATGTCATTTAACAATTAGGCAGCCATGAATTGATTCAACTTAGGCAACCATGAAGTGATTTAACTCAATAGTGAAGTGATGTAACGTGTGCAACCACGAAGTGGTGTATTATATCTAGGTAGTAATGTGAAATGACATGGACTGCCCCGATGTACAACTGTAGATGGTTCCAGTAATGAAGGATTGTATCAGCACCAAAATATGTTTTAATATCATTTAACGGCTCTCCTGGAGTCTCTATCTTGTGGTATCTCTATCTTAATTCATGGCTACCAATGTGGTTTCACCCTGTGGTATTACTGTGTTTTTAATTCAGTTTTTCAGAATTACTGGGTTTTCTGAACCTCCCTTTTCTTGCGGCTATTGGGATGAGCTCTACCCGAAGCTCTACATGCATCAATTGCTGGGGTTATCGCATCAAATCTGTCATTGGATAAAAATTGAATTGTATATTATACTAAAGTACATTACATGTCGTATCTATGTGCCTATTTTTTCTATAAAATTCTAATACTCCTATAGAAATTATGAAGAGTTTTCAATTATTCTTGGTGTCCGAAGGTATGATATTTATCACTCACTGATGATTTTTAATTGTGAATTTATATTCCCTGCTCTGCAACACATTCCTTACGGTACGATGAAATTAATATTTGTTTGAGGTATCTGTAAATATTAGAACTCCTATTATCAACGCTTGCAAAAAACGGCCTCCGGCCCCACTTGCGAAAGGCCCGATTTCAGTGTAGTCTATGGCTGCGCGTATCTCTCAGCTCGTCATAGTATTATATAACTCCCCTCGACATGTTATACCGTCTGCTGCCACTTTGTAATCTCATGTGCAGTATGTTGTGCCACATTCGGTTCAGTGAAAGATATTCCTCAACTTTATGTGGACACTTCTGGGGTTGTAGTTTTGAGACACGTTGCTCAATTCATACTTCGGCCATTTGCGCTCTTCGATGATGCGAGAAAAGTAGTAAAGATACATCTTCTATATAGTGAAGTAAACTGCCAAGGACCCATTGGTTTCCAAGGTGCAACACAGTATTGCCATCTCTGGACGGCCCTGGGGCAATGTGCGAAGTTCCATTGGAATCTGCTGATGTTCTTGACAAGTTTATTTTAGCAGCGCGTGTGTCAAACTCGACTCTCTGTCTTTAATCTGAGTGAAAGCTGAATGTGTGTTTTTTACTGTAAAGTTTGATCAAGCTTCACGAACTAAAAAAGCTGTATTCTTCGCCACCGCGCGTACGATGACACGAGGTGGCTTGCAAGATCAGAATTTCTCGAAAAATAGACCGCGAGACTCTCGGGTTTGCCTGATTAGGGCTGAAAAACACCGCGCCGTTCAGGAATCCAAATTCTAGAGGCATAGAAATTGCAAGTTACAGTCGTACCTGAAGCTTTCTATTTTTGCGCTGCCAAACAGTTAGTTTGAGAGCGTTTTTCAACTCAATACAAAATATTCATTTGCTTGTGTGAGGTAACAAATTTTACTGAAGGCGTGAAGTTTGCAAGTTAAGTTTTTTGTGTTTACCCCAAGGCAGTGCATACACCAAAATGGAACAGGCGGAAAACATTGATCATGAAAACTATAGTTAGTACGTCCGCTAAAGATGGTGGAGTTTTGAAATGTCGTGGCAGAAGCTAACAAGGCGATCGTTCTGTTTGTTCACGACCTGATCCACCGTGATGGTCATCTCTTCTGAGGAAACGACAGTGTGTTTCCTATTGCTTTTTCCCTTGGCTCGTTAAGAAGATGACAACAGCGCTGTTGATGATGTTGCATGCGAACAGTTGGCAATATTCTTTTCGCCTCATGCTCAGTCTTCCTTCACTCTTGGCGGCCATCAAGACATTGGTCTTTCCGCAAGGTGAACGATTTTTAGCCTGGGATCATTTCAAAGGCTTTCTTAATAGTTGATCGTTTTACAACTAGAGATCTGCTTGACCGAGGTCGATCCTTCAGACTTTTACCCTTTCAATCTGTCTGCGACTCTGCGGACGGTCATCCAGCTGACTTTTGGACGCTTCCAGCTCGTGGAAGAGAGCAGCTATTCCAATTCTTTTGGGTTCCACTGCTGTATGCATCGTTCATCTATTTACTGGAAATGAAAGTTCTCTGAAAAGAATAATTTTCAAGTATGTCTCACGGCGATAATTTTTTTCATCTTAAAATTCATCACAAACATGTAAAAATTAAGTGAAGTGGGATCATTGCAGGAATTAGTGTTACTCTTAAAAGTCGTGCTAAATGATGACACCAGCGATTAAGGAATTTTTTCTACAGATGCATTTTAAAATTTTTCATCATGGCATTCGCAGAAGTTACTTGACAGCCGTGGTAAAGAAGGATTCACGAATTTGTTCTTTACCGTCGCACTCTAGAATTATTTTTCATTGAGGCGTTCGAAGAAGTTACTTAATTTCGATGAAGCTCCCTCCTTTCATTAGAAGACCGTTCACCAACAAAACCTGAACATCCCTGAGAGTAGTGTGATGTTCTAATTGCTGGGCCGTCTTCAGTGTCCAACTTTCCTCACGCACCGAAGAATCTTGCAACTTTTTTCCTCGAGAATTCCCATCCATTGTGGAGGATTTTGTGGTCGTTCATTTTTGGAACAAACTTTATAATATTTTAAGACACGGATTTTGGGAACATTTTTTCTGACGATTATTACTGGCTTGGGAATAATCTGGACGGCATCAAATTTTGTGCTGTTCAACAGAATGGAGTCCGGACATAATGGCCATAAGTCAGGAGTGGCCGTCGCCCGATTGCCTTATTCTTTGACGGGTGTCGTCGCTGTGCTCTTCATATGACGCTAAAAATGTCCGTGAAATTACCCAAGTGATCTCATTCATTCTTCAAACTTATCTCTTGATAGAACAACCGGGACACTTCATCATCAGCTGCTCTGTTCGAAAGAGTCCCTTGTGGCCTGCAGTTAACCTCATCTCTGCTAGCAAGGACAGACGGAATTGCTGCAGTCTAGTAATTTTTCTGCGGCTCAGTTCAAACTTTGGCGCACCAGTGATCTCTTACCGTAAATATAACATCATTTTGGCAAGTGCTTTTCCTATTTAATTGTTATCGCTGGAACAAAGACGAGAAATGAATGGATTGCTTCTTACATTGACTTAAATAGTCACTGTTGACCCTAACCCGATAGACTAAAATGAAGAGTCTCGTAAGAGCAGCATTGTCTGAAACGCAGAGAGAACTCGACCCTCGGCAGTACAGGACTCAGCCTCGTTTGTATGAGCAGCACTGGTTATATGACTCATCGAGGGTCGGGGCGTAAGTCCCGGTGGCTCTCTGGCAGTGGGCCTGTTGGTCCGTCTACTGCCGTCTATCTAATCTCTCAATTGAACTAAAAGAACTGTGTGCATTATTCATTGTACTAGATTTTTTTTTTCCGAAAGTACATGTTAGGACAATGGGCCCAAAGCCTCGAGACCACTTTATAGGTTGTGAACTTTTTTCCATTTCTTACAGCTGCTTTTGTATCAAATAAGGAAGTCATGTAATTGCACTGCAAGTTGTTGTACATTGGTACAGTTCTGTCTTTTGCCAGTACCGAGACCCATAGAAAGAAAGAGGACGATAGAACCAAGCTGCGTATCGCCCTGAGGTCATCTTTCCTTCGTGTCTGCTTCACTTGCTTCCGTTTTGTTCAGTTTGTCCTCTTCTCTTCTTTTCTGGCTTGCTGTTCTCATACTCTGTGATGGATTTTTTATAAGCATTGTCTTCATGGTTAGCAATGGCAATTGGTTTCCTTTCATTCTTTTCAGAGGTTATTGATATGCTGCTGCTGCTGCTTCCGCGTCTCTTTCTCATGCGTTTTATGATTATTGATAGTACGTTCGTTTTCTGCTTATCGCTTCACCGTAATGACAATGTTATTAAAATTAATAAGAATGCCGACAAAGAACAAAAAATCCCAAAGAATAACTAAAATCCTAATGTTCCGGGAGCATTTCCCATCGTTAGAGAATTAAATTTATACCTATCACCTATTTTAGGGAATAAAAATTTCATTTATTTCTATCGTAGAAACAGGGGAGTAGAGATGTTATCAGGGGGAAGTCTAAAACGCGAATGAACGAAGCTAGTTGGAAGGTCCGGGTGTCAGTGCACGTACAGCCAGAGAATGGGGTATTAGTTGTGGATTGTGCGAAGCGGCACAGCCGAGGTCATAATGTCAAGGCTAGGTTTTGATCAATTTGTGTAGAGGGACTCTAATGTTGTGAGCTCAGTTGGGTTGGAAATGTCTATGATGGAGAAGTCATTCTTGCTGAAAGGATGCTTATTTTGCTCTGCATGACAGCGGGGAGCTGAGTGTGTGGGATTTGTGCGAGGTAAACCGGTCTACTGAATACACCTATATGTTGGTCGATGCGAGTATTATATTGGTGCCCAGTGCTACCTATGTACGTAGCATTGCAGCTTCTGCAATATTTAAATCATGTCCAATGATGATCATACATCCATCATTAGTCCATTTTGCCAAGTTCCCGGCATCGAAGAGATGGATGATTGTCTTCAGGCCTTGAGAGCCTTCCACAATTGTAGCCGAACTGGTGCAGCTGTGAAGTTATCACCATTTGGAAATTGCTCGAATAACTTCAGAAAGGGGAAAATCTATCAAAAAAATGCTGCCTATTATCTTTGAATCCATCGACTTCGGGCATGGCTGAATCGACTTTGACTGAGTGCGATGATGCGTTATTCTCCATGGACTTGAGCCGTTACATGTTGTTGATTAGCCTCCAAGGAGTGGAACTTGAGCGCCGTCCTCTTTGGCCGCATGGAGGAAGTGGGTTGAGGCGTTTCTATCCTGTAGCAGAGTCTTGCAGGTCTCGGTCCACGCTACCATTGCATTTAAGCAGCGGGGCCGCGCCCCAGTAGGACCAAGAGTCCTAAATGGATTACTTGAGTGAGGGTATGAGTGAAGTGCAGAGGGTTACACTGTACCACTCCTCAGATACTGCATTTGTGAGAATTTTTGTGGCACCTCGGTGCAAGTGGTCAGTGCTGCAAGATTGGTACCGTTGCTGGTCAAATTATCGAGAAAAGTGACCATTACAAGCAGCTAGTTACATTTGCACTAGCCCTTTGGATACCAATCATGTAAATAATCATTACTCAGCGTTACAGTAGCTAGCATTAAGCAGGAGGTGTCCTGCTGTGGGCAGATATCATTAGAGACCAGGGCTTAGGTTTGCTAACATTACAAGATTGTAGAACTTGCCTTCTTGTAACTTAAAACATTTTTGCGATATTGTTAAGTTGTTATTTAACAATATCACTCCTGTGATTGCAACGGACTGTCAAGGTATAGTGTTGTACATCTAGTGTCGTAAGGCCCACCAATGACAGAGGGCGTTACTGGACGAGCCTCTCCCGAAATGAAACTAGGGAAAACAGAGTATTCTATACATTTATCTTTAGAGCCAGAACCATTATAGCGGCCATCATAGAGAGCTAATTAAATTTTTAAGAAAAATAAGATTTCAAGTCGTATCACAATTGTATTATTACCTCCGCCAAGGAGGTTATGTTTTCGTCGTGTTTGTCTGTCACTAAGATAACTCAAAAAGGTTTGAACCGATTTGGACGAAATTTACAGAGATTGTTAGGTATGTTAGGAGGAACAGATGATTAACTTTTGGTGAAGATATGTTCATCCGTTTGTTTGTTTGTCTGCCTCATTTTTCTCAATACCATAACTCAAAAAGTTACGGATGGATTTCGATGAAATTGACATGAGTTGCTAGGTAAATAACAAAGAGTAAATTACCAAATTTTGGTAATGATCCGTGTGTTCGTTCGTTTGCCACTGTTTTTAATTTTATCCTTGTTAGCACAATAACTCAAAAAATAATGAATGGATCTTTATGAAATTTATAGAGGTTATTAGTAATGTTGAAAGACATAAATAATTAAATTTTGGTGCAGATCGGTTTGTTCGTTTGTATGTTTGACTCATGTTTGTCATAACGTTTGTTAGCAGTATATATAACTCAAAAAGTTATGAACGGATCTTCAACAAAATTGCACAAGCTGTTATTACTATCAAAAGGCACAAATGATTAAATTTTGCAGTTTCTACAAGGAAAATTATGGTTTCAGAGCCAATTTGAAATTTTTGCTATCGTTGCCTCGCTTGGCGGAGGTACGCGCTCTCAGAGGGCTCTAGTTGGAGCTGTCTTCATATATGTCTTCAAAATTAAGTAAGGACTGTTAGAGCGTTCAAGCAGTTATTGCTAAGAAATACATTTTCTTTAATTACCTTTCGTCCTAAGAGAACAGACTATAGTATTTCAAACGGAAACACTGACAGGTCGGGAACATATATATTTGTTTTAATCACGTTTACGAGCTTTGAATGATGAAAGTTGAATATATATCGTTAATATAATTTAAATTGCGCTCACTGTTACGCTTTTCCTTCCCAATAATCGACACATTAAGAAACTTGTAAGCATTTACAACTGCTCCATAGCTATTATAAACCTACAAGAATCTCTGGCCCACATATTACAATGTGCGTAAGCTTCGTAAATAGACTTACACGTTGTAACTCTGAGTTACAATATGGGTAGGACTTTACAAGTTTCTATCTGGCTTCATAAATCTGGGCCCAGGTTAGTGTTCTTATAAAAATCAACGATAAGCTAAAAATCACCTTGACATTAAACTATGAGATCCACAAGCCATCACTCTGTACGTGATTGGAAGTGCTACCTCAAGACCTAGTGCCACAGCACCACGTCACGTTCAGCCCAGTTGGCTCAGCTGTGTCTGACTTTGATGTGGCCTAGAGGCTATAGGTTTATGAACTGGAAACCTTCTTAGTACAATGTTAACCTCTTATGGAAATCTCAGGGTTTCCTCAAGCGGTGCCTATACACAGATGCACGGCAATTTTCGTCGGGGGAAAAATAATTGTGGACGGCTCTCGAAGCGCGGGCAAAATCAATCCTTGCCTCCTCTGGCAGGAACTTGACAGAATCGACTAATGATAGGACGTGAGACGTTATCGGCCGTCGAGCCTCAATTATCTAACGCAAAAGGTTTAAAGTTCATTTGCCGATCGTTTTTGCTCGTGTGATGAACATACATATATAAAATTTGTCATGGATGTAAAATTGATCCACCAACTGACTCGAACTCATCTCATCTACATAACTAGTTTTATGTCAAAGCAAACGCTGCATTCTACAGTATAATAGTTAATTTAAAGTAAATCTATTTCTTTAAAAAAGTGCTTCTCTGATTGCAATGAAACTTTAGGGTTAAAACTAATGCCAACAACAATAAAGCATGATTGCATGTACAGTTTTATAACATCGTTGTCAACTATTTTCGAACGAGTGCGGCCAAGCTATTAGGCTATAGCGTTGATGAGACTTGAGTTAGCTCTAGCGAATCATAGTTAGTTAGGTTCACTCATCCTATATATATGTTATGGGGAGCAGCGCCCCAAGGGGTTTGTGTAGGTTACGTTAGCCATTAGCTAGGCCTTCAGGACGTCTGTCTTTCGTGCCCAATCTGCTTCCTTTCTCATTTCGTACTCCTGCTGATGACTTACTTCATCTGTTCTTCTTCTTTCCCGACTTGCTGTCCCCATGCGTGTTGGTCCATCTTCGTGAATGGGTTCTACATTTCTGTCGACATACTACATGCCCCTTCCTTATCCTCTCTTGAATCACCATCGTTGTGTCTAGGGAGGCCTAAACATATAATAATAATCCATGATGAGCAAATCTCTTGTCTGAAGTCATGAATGGGTGTCAAAAAAAAATCATTGGAGAATAGTAATTTTTAATATTCTATTTTATTACCGTTTTTTTTTCTATCAAAGATTATAAGAACTGAGTGAGGGAAGTTGCTGCGAAATTGCAGCAGTAAGCACCGCAGCCAAGTGATGGAACTCTTCTACCAACTTGAGCAATCAGATCAGGGTTTGATTATCATTCTCCAGACTTGACTAGCTTTGACTTCATCTTGTGGAGGTACCGAAAAGATAGGCTTAATGTCGGCAACCTATTGGTCATAGGAAAAGAACAGTGAAGCCCCGCGCACACGAGCGACATCTTTGCTGAGTTAGACTAGACAAAATTGTCGGATAGTTGAGCTTGGGACGATATTTCAGTGCATGCGTAGCTGGGAAATGTTCTTTCAGTTGCAATGTCCTAGGGTAAGATTTAGGAAGTTTCATCAAAAGCCAATTGTAGGTATTAATTTAAGAAATTTTATTGCTTGTTTATACGCCGGTTTTTTTTTTCGCCGTGCATAGAAGTCGGCAACTGAATGTTTTGTGCTATCTTGTAGATTGTAAACAAAATTTTGAGATGTAAGTTTTCTGCGGCTATCATCGTTGTATCCTGGAGACAAATGCATTTTAAAATTTTGACATTACAGTTACAATCGCCACCATTTAACGTAAAGTTTTAAGAAAGACGGAGGCGCTACATACCATAGTAGTCAACAATAACAGTGAAAACTGGACTGTAAGTTGCTGTGAATTGCTCGAAAGCTACGCAGAAGATTGACCGAGGCGCATCCTGCTGAACACGCTATTCAGGCAACTTTTTCGCCGAGTCTGGTGGAGCATTTGTGGGCGAAATGCCACTCTCGACAATTTTTGCTTCTCGTCTGCAGTGGGCTTAATGAGCGAAACTCGGGAATGGCGCCTGAACTCGTGAAGCTGTAATGGTGCAAGTCCAAGGAAAGAGCTTTGGTGTACGGAACCGAGAATTACCATCTAAAAGATTTCATATTCATACTTGTAATAAATATTAAGTCGTAAGAAAAATGTACATTCTATCCTTAATGCTGTACTGTAATTACACGAATTTACGAACCGAAATTCATTCACGACTTTTTCGTGTGGCCGAGCGACGTTAGAGCAAGGAGCTGCTGCAGCTACATAAAAAGTGTATATGTTGAAGCTCTTGGCAGTCTGTGAGTCCTGTGACTAAAGTCTGACTATAATGTAGACTGGCGCAGCTATCCTGGCAGTACTCGTTTCAATGCATTACGTCAGGTCGGTATTGCGAGTGAGCAGCAACCGAAGTCTGCGCTCTCGCCACCACACAGGCGATTCCCTCAATTGTTTTTGTCACTGCGATATCCATAAATTGTGCAGCTGGAAGTTTTGGCCCAGGGACACAAGTAGCGATGCTCACCTCCTCCTTTGTTGCTGTTGGTGTCTTCTTCGTAACGCGCGCGGCTCCTCGACCGNACAGGCTATCCCCTCAATTGTTTTTGTCACTGCGATATCCATAAATTGTGCAGCTGGAAGTTTTGGCCCAGGGACACAAGTAGCGATGCTCACCTCCTCCTTTGTTGCTGTTGGTGTCTTCTTCGTAACGCGCGCGGCTCCTCGATCGAGTTCTTTACTTTTCTGTAGATAACACGCGGGAATTTCTGCCTACGTATGGACCACGCGCACCCGCTCGTCTCGGAAAATGAATCCGACGCGCAGTTTTAACATTTACTGCTATTAATACTGCAGTACTGCGTGTCAATTTGCGCCTCCATCATCATGCACGGCAAGGTTTTACTGCTGCATCTGATTGGTTCAAAACGAACTAGTATAACTTGCGTTTTAAGGGGTTAAACTCGCGCTGATTTTTTAGGGACCCAGCGTCACCCGTTTGTTATTGCAGCCATTGACATTGTGCTAATCAGCTATGATCTATGCGTAAAGAATTTGTTGCAGCTTATCTGCCTAAAACATTATTATTGAAATATTATTTTTGGAAGCCCATTGAAAGAAAGAAGCAGTCTGGCCGCATTTTCAATTCTGTGATAGACCGTCGTCGCATTTACCACTTTCTTTGATCGAAAATGTTGGTTGCGTGTTGTTGCATCTGCTGCATCCAACTGTCTATACTCACTCGAGAGGCGCATTCCGAGTGAATGCCGTAGAGCCGAGTTAAGGAAGTCTGCCCCTATTATAGCTAGGAGAAAGTACCGCAAGTTACCAGAGTTTCACATTGGACCTTCGGCACATGTTTCTGTATTTCCTACCTCTAACATAGTCCTCCAGACACACTTTATACCAATTCCCTCTCACTTTCCGTTATTTTAGCTAGCATTCGAGTTAGGCCTTCGTTTATTAACTCTATAACAAATACTTAAGCCGCATTTACCAGGATTCAACAGTTGCATTTAATCTGCTTAGGATTCAACAGTTTTTGCTTTTAATCAGTTCAGAGAAGGACAAACATCTATTAAATAACCTAAATCTTCATACATCTTGGCAAAAATATGACAGCAATTTTCTCTACAACACGTCAACCGTAGATACTTGCGATAACGCCGAGTATATTTTGCGCAAACTCCACACTTGTTTTCTTAAATTGATCACAAGATATGGCGAATTAGCACGGTCAGGCGTTCATCAGTTCCAACGTTTACCCGTAATGTATTGCTACTTACTCCTCTTTCTTGCCTCGAAATATCTTTGGAGTCACTAGCAAGGTGCTTTGGCGTACATAATATTGTAAGTCATTCAATAGTTTATATGTCGTTAGAACCACAGCAGAAACATTCATTTACTTGAATAGCACGACGTGCCTACAACGGGATTTTTTGACAGAGACGTTAATGATCGCCTCCGAAACAACATTAAAAATCTCAAACATCAAGATCGAAGAACTACTCTAAGGCTGCAGTTTTTCCCGGATTTCATGGTCAACATTTGAAATTGACTTACCTCTGAAGTTTTCAGTGCAGAGACAGTCAGCGCATTCAAAAATTGTATTGACAAACACTGGGAGCAACAACAACGACCTCCCAAGCTGCGGACTCCTCCTCCAGGAATCGCCAACATTTAACGGCCATATCTTTTGAGAACACCCTAATCCATAGTCATTCATGCCCCAACGGGCCAACCACCTTTACGTTTCCGATTCCCCGCGAGTTCACTACAACTTATTGTGCGGACAATCCTCTCCTTGACTGAGTATTTTCTCTTTCTCTTCCTCCTCAGACATCGAGATGATTTTGACATGACGGCGCAGAGCGAGTCCCGGCTGCTCGCTGGCAATGGGCCTGTTGGTTCGTCTACTGCCAGCAATCCAATCTAATCTCATTTACGCGAAGGGAAAAATTTTAGTTTGGCCAGACCACTCGTGCCTGAATTAACTAGAGAAGCACTCTGAGAACGCATAACTCCGCCAAGCAGGGCAGTGTTCACGAAAAATTAATAGCCTGAAACAAGATTTTTTCTACAACAAAATTTAGTCGTCTGTGCATCTTAATATTAATAATATTTCATGCAAGTTTCATGAAGATGTAAATAGTCAAACACACAAAAGACTGACAAATCATCAGAAAAATTAGTTCAGTTGCTTTTCGCAACAACCCAACAATTCCTGCAAATGTAATGAAGATCCGTTTTTAACTGTTTGAGTTATGTTACTAATAAAAAACAAGCAAAAAAACATATGGTTGAACGGATCTTCACCGTAAGTTAAACATCTTTTGTACTTCCCAGCATACCTAACATTCCCTGTAAATGGTATAAAGATTCGTTCATACTTCTTTAGTTATCTTCGGGGCAGACGTACAAAGAGACACAACATAAACTCCATGATGATGGTACATATCACTTTATAACCCCACCTGTTGTGTACAGGTACGTGACGACGAGTGAACGGCTTGTTGCACTTCGTCGCGGTGATGCGGGGTGGCGTCTCCGAAAAAGCCCAGAGCAGAAAAATGCCCCTTTTAGAAATAAGCCTCAATAACAAAAAAGCCCCGCTTCCCACCCATTACTTAAAGTCTATTATTGCCTCAATTCTGTTATTTTGCAGTGCATACAGTTAAAGTTGGTTCACTAAATTATAATCTACTAAGCTAAATTAACCAACGTAAGAAAACCCAACCTATCTTAGCCTAATCTGGTTTAGCATGACCTCTTCCAATCTAGCCTAACTTACTCTTAGCTAACCTAACAGTTATTAACCCTAATTTAATTGTGTAAACTATATTTTCTATTTTCTAGGAAAACTTGTCCTTGCTTGACCTAACTTGACCTATAATTCTGTGACCTTTTGAAAATACCTAATTAATGAACTAATGACCTAATGTACCTCATAGCTTGTTAGTTGTTAGCCAAAATACGGAATTCGGGGAATGGTGATGTAACCTAGCATAAGCTAACCTAGTCTAACCTAATCTTTCTTACCTGACCCGTTCAAAATTAACCTGTACTAACCTTAAATCTAAAGTATTCTAGCCTAACCCATTCTCACCTAGCTTCGCGTAACCTAACAGTGCCTCATTTAGCCTCACCTATATCACGGACTGATCTAACTCACCTATGCTCATACAAGGACTTAAAGCAATTTAGCTTAGTACAATGTAATTTAATTTATTTCAGTATAATGCACTTCAAATAACTGAGCTGAGTTATAAAGTACACTCTCAGTAACAGCCATGACTTAATTCATAGTTACCGGGTTGTTTTCCTCCAGGGTTTTTTCCCTATACCAGCTGGGAGCGTTCCCTGAATTTTTGCCATCAATAACGCGACGTCAACTGATGCATTGCAGTGCTGGAGTTTTTCCGAGTCTTTCCCTGTCCCATGTCAAAGAATTCTTTGAGTGTGCGTGGATCCCCTCCAATCAATGAACTGCAAAGCTGCACTGTAAAAATTGGAATAACTGTCGTGCGCGCTGGACTACGTCCTCGGCAAATATTTAGGTTTTTGCTTCTCTCAAAGTAAATGGATATTGTATATTATTTTGCGTATTTTTGCATTCTTCTGCCCTCAGCAAGTTTGATACTTCATCAAAATGCCCTACAAATTTCATTATAGTTATCCAAGAACTTACTTTCTTAAAACATTATTTGTTGTTTAAGGGCTGGTGAATGTTATCTTGAAATGATAAATACAATTGCATTTCTTTCATCTTTAGAAATAATTAAAGGTCAGGAAATAATATTACACACTTGGAGAGCAGGACACCTTTACTGGACTTCTGCAGAGCTTTTGTTTTTGGCATTGAAGTACTCATTGTCGAAGAACGTAGCTCAGCCATGACAGTGCTTTCGTAAAAGTGACGCAACACTCCGGCAACTTGTAGATAGGGCCGAATCCCTTAGTATTGTCCGAAAGCGGAGAGGCTATCTAGTCTACGATGTCCACGCTCTAAAGAAAATTTCAAGTAGTCCTGTGGAAGTTTCTGATCTTCACCTTAATTAACAGGGTTTGCACTAGCTGCTGCCACAGTGCTACCTGGCGAGCACATACATTGATGTTTCCTCGTGTGCCGTTCGAAAATAACTGGTCTGGAAATGGAGTTAGCTTAATAATTTTCTATTCGGGTACTTCCAATATACGTGTGTAGTAAATGATGAGATAAAACAGTTTTATCAGTTCATTGTAAATGACGTGATTTTACATGATAATTTTCAGGCACGAAAACGAAACATTTGACGGAAGTACCTTTTTTACACGAGTAGTTAATCAGGGACATAGAATGCTAAGGTTGCCAGTATATTATAACATAGAATTTAGATATAAATTACATTCCAATTTGCATTACCTTGTGTCGTGCAAGCATACATCCGTGGTTACTTCCACTAACTCTTATTAGCCGATAAACTCTTATCCGACGCCGCACCATCTGGACAGCAGATAGTTGCTTATAAGAGGGCTGTAACTGGCATCCTGCTATATCTTAACACTTCTTCGTTGATTAACGTCTCCAATGCTACCGTATGGATTTTGTTTCTTTGTATCTGTCATAAAGGCTTTAAAGTCCTTTTGGAGATCATATATGGGGTCGAGATCAGCTTAGTCACGGACAGTGAGCGGCATTTTGAGCACGCGTACTTGCCATGCCTTCTTGTCTTCGTTATGCTTTCAGGTCATGATATGCCGAAAGCTCCACTGGTCTCGTTCTGTATGTTTTCATTGAAATTTCCCAAAAAAAAACTTTCGAGCGGTCTTCTCTCTAATTGTGCCGGAATACTAGTCATGCTAGTCACACGCACGCTGTTTTGCAACGGTTTGTTATTTGCATTGCTAGCTGTTATATCTTTTGTTGCAATTGACCAATTGTTAAGTGTGTACGGGTCCCATCGCATTGTTGTTCCTCTGCACTCACTGGTTAATGGTTATAGATTAAAACTCTTACATTCTTATGACGAGGTAACACTTTACAATCGTATGCTCAATTTATGAGTGGACTTTCAGCTCTTATATCGTTCAACTTGAGCAGAGTCCGTGGGTATCTTAGCTACTTCTTTTCACTGTGTGCAAGCTGAACGTACTCTCAGAAGTGGATCATGCGACGGCTCAGTGTGGCCCTCGGCTTTAGGTGATGTTTGGACTCCACAGCTTGGGTCCATCGGATGCGCCGCCAAAACCGTTTTACTTTTATGCCCACAACATTTGCTTCTTCTCCAGCGTTTATTGGTTTAATTGGTCTGACCAGATCCTTACATTACAACTTCTCGCTCCATTTGGCTCGCGCTCCCCTCTAAAGCAACGTTAGCAATGTCCCCGTTGGTGCTTGCGGGCATTTGTTTTTTAATTGGCTCAGTTTAGTGAGGCTGAAATGCAACGTGCTCGGTGGTAGCAATTACAGCGGTCATCACCCAATAATAGCAACCATTTGTTGCCTCTGCGCCTTTTTGTACAACCCTTCAGGGGTTCCTTAATTCGCATGGCTGTAGCGCCGTTGCTGGCGCAGTTCCCTTAATGACGCGTATTGTGAGCCACGCTGTCCTTTTGGGCAGTTCGTGGTAACTTTTATTTTTTCGATGATGTGGTCAGGGCTTGACAATTTAATGGCCTATCATTGGGTATTTAGGAAGGCCCATGGGTCGTCGGGTTAAGTTGCTTTATTTTAGGAATCGCTAGCCTTGCGGCAGCTCTGTCGTTTTAGGTAACACTAGCCTCAACTCTGCAAGCTCTCTTTCTAACGGAAATTCTAGATGTGGCGGCGACAATAAAATAGGCATAACGCAACAAACTTTATTTTCATTGTTGAATTTAACTTTTACATATGCTAAGACTCGCTACGAGCTTACAGAGACTATCTCGCGATGATCCTGGCGTAAAGCGNACAGCAGTCTGCTGCCCCCACCGCCGCAACTGCGATGCCTCGCGACACCCGTGCATTGCTGCAACACGACTCCCGTAAACATCGCATGCGTCGCTTGTTGCTTCAATGGGGCGGCGGCCTTATTTAAACATCTGTTGTACCTCCCAGCATACCTAACATTCCCTGTAAATATTGTAAAGATCCGTTCATACTTCTTTAGTTATCTTCGTGACAGACGTACAAACAATACCTCCATGATGATGGTAAATATCACTTTGTAGCCCCACCAGTTGTATGCAGGTACGAGTGACGACGAGTGAACGGCTTGTTGCTCTTCGTCGCGCGGTGATGCGGGTTGGAGTCTCCGAAAAAGCCCAGAGCAGAAGAATGCCCCTATAAGAAAAAAGCCTCAATAACAAAAAAGCCTCGCTTCCCACCCATTTCTTAACGTCTATTATTGCATCAATTCTGTTAGTTTGCAGTGCATACCATCAAAATTGGTAAACTAAATTATAATCTACTAAGCTAAATTAAGCTAACCTAAGAAACCCCAACCAATCTTAGCCTAATTTGGTTTAGCATGACCTCTTCCAATCTAGTCTAACTTACTCTTACCTAACCTAACAGTGATTAACCCTCATTTAATTTCGTAAACTACATTTTTTTTACAGAAAACTTGTCCTTGCTTTTCCTAACCTGACCTATAATTCTTTGACCTTATGAAAATACCTAATTAATGAAACCTAACAACCTAATGTACCTCATAGCTTTTAGGTGATATGTTGAATTTAGCCAAAATACAGAATTCCGGGAATGGTGATGTAACCTAGCATAAGCTAACCTCGTCTAACCTAATCTTTCTTTCATGACCAGTTCAAAATTAACCTGTACTAACCTTAAATCTAAAGTATTCTAACTTAACCCTTTCTCACCTAGCTTCTCGTGACCTAACAGTGCCTGATTTAGCCTCACCTATTGATGGACTGATCTAATTCACGTTTGCGCCTCCAAAGACTTAAAGCAATTTAGCTTAGTACAATGTAATTTAATTTATTTCAATATAATGCACTTCAAATAACTGAGCTGCCTTATAAAGTACACTCTAAGTAACAGCCATGACTTAATTCATACCGGGCTGTTTTCTTCTAGGCTTTTTTCCCTATACCAGCTGGGAGCGATCCTTGAATTTTTGCCATCAATAACGCGACGCCAATTGATGCATTGCAATGCTGGAGTTTTTCCGAGTCTTTCCCTGTCCCATGTCAAAGAATTCTTTGAGTGTGCGTAGATCCCCTCCAATCAATGAACTGCAAAGCTGCACTGTAAAAATTGGAATAACTGTCGTGCGCGCTGCACTACGTCCTCGGCAAATATTTAGGTTTTTGCTGCTCTCAAAGTAAATGGAGATTTGTATATTATTTTGCGTATTTTTGCATTCTTCTGCCCTCAGCAAGCTTGATGCTTCATCAAAATGCCCTGCAAATTTCATTATAGTTTTCCAAAAACTTGCTTTCTTAAAACATTATTTGTTGTTCAAGGGCTGGTGAATTTTATCTTTAGAAGATACATGCAATTGCATGTATTTCATCTTCAGAAACAATTGAAGGTCACGAAACAAAATTACACACTTGGAGAGCAGGACACCTTTACTGGACTTCTGCAGAGATTTTGTTTATAACATTGCAGTACTTATTGTAGAAGAACGTAGTTCAGCCATGACAGTACTTTCGTAAAAGTGACGCAACACTCCGGCAACTTGTAGATAGCGCCGAATCTCTTAGTATTGTCCGCAAGCGGAGGCTACAATATCTAGTCTACGATGTCCACGCTCTAAAGAAAATTTCAAGAACTCCTGTGGAAGGTTATGATCCTCACCTTAACAGGGTTTGCACTAGCTGCTGCCACAGTGCTGCCTGGCGAGCGCATACATTAATTTTTCCTCGTGTGCCGTTCGAAAATAACTGGTCTGTTAAATGGAGTTAGCATTATAATTTTCTATGCGGGTACTTCCAATTCCAATATATGTGTGTAGTAAATGATGAGATAAAACAGTTTTATCAGTTCATTGTAAATGACGTGATTTCATATAATAATTTTCAGGCACGAAAACGAAACATTTGAGGGAAGTACCTTTTTTACACGAGTAGTTAATCAGGGACATAGAATGCTAAGGTTGCCAGTATATTGTAACATAGAATTTAGATATAAATTACATTCCATTTTGCATTACCTAGTGAAGTACATGCATACATCCGTCGTTGCTTTCACTAACTCTTATTAGCCGATAAACTCTTATTATCTGACGCTGCACCATTTCGACAGCAGATAGTTGCTTATAAGAGGGCTGTAACACTCATCCTGCTACATCCTAACACTTCTTCGTTGATTAACGTCTCTAATGCTACCATATGGATATTGTTTCTTTGTGCCAGTCATAAAGGCTTTAAAGTCCTTTTGGAAATCATATGTGAGGTCGAGATCGGCTTAGTCACGGACAGTGAACGGTATTTTGAGCACGCGTACTTGTCATGCCTTGCGCTTTTCAGGTCATGATATACCGGGATCTCCACTGGTCTCGTTCTGTATGTTTTCATTGAAATTTTCCAAAAAAAAAACTTTCAAGGGGTCTTCTCTCTAATTGTGTAGCAATACTAGTCGTACTAGTCACACGCACGCTGTTTTGCAACAGTTTGTTATTTGTACTGCTAGCTGTTATATCTCCTGTTGCAATTGACCAATTATTATGTGTGTACGGGTCCCATCGCATTGTTGCTCCTCTGCACTCACTGGTTATAGATTAAAACTCTTACATTCTTATGACGAGGTAACACTTTACAATCGTAAGCTCAATTTATGAGTGGACTTTCAGCTCTTATATCGTTCAACTTGAGCAGAGTCCATGGGTATCTTAGCTACTTCTTTTCACTGTGTGCAAGCTGGACGTACTCTCAGAAGTGGAGCATGCGACGGCTCAGTGTGGCCCTCGGCATTAGGTGATGTTTGGACTCCACAGCTTGGGTTCATCGGATGCGCCGCCAAAACCGTTTTACTTTTATACCCACAACATTTGCTTCTTCTCCAGCGTTTATTGGTTTAATTGGTCTGACCAGATCCTTACATTACAACTTCTCGCTCCATTTGGCTCGCGCTTCCCTCTAAAGCAACGTTAGCAATGTCCCCGTTGGTGCTTGCGGGCATTTGTTTTTTAATTGGCTCAGTTTAGTGAGGCTGAAATGCAACGCGCTCGGTGGTAGCAATTACAGCGGTCATCACCCAATAATAGCAACCATTTGTTGCCTCTGCGCCTTTTTGTGCAACCCTTCAGGGGTTCCTTAATTCGCATGGCTGTAGCGCCGTTGCTGGCGCAGTTCCCTTAATGACGCGTATTGTGAGCCACGCTGTCCTTTTGGGTAATTCGTGGTAGTTTTTATTTTTTCGATGATGTGGTCACGGCTTGACAATTTAATGGCCTATCATTGGGTATTTAGGAAGGCCCATGGGCCGTAGGGTTAGGTTGCTTTATTTTAGGAATCACTAACCTTGCGGCAGCTCTGTCGTTTTAGATAACACTAGCTTTAACTATGCAAGCTCTCTTTCTCTTTCTTTTTTTCTTTCTTCCTAACTCCTCTTTTTATCACCCGTAAACGAAATGAGAGAAGTAACTATGCTTAGCATTTAAATTTGTATGTTATAATTGTGTGCCCCCCCCCCAAAAAAAAAAAAGAGGAATAAGGAGAGTTGAGCTATGTCTTAATTTTTTGCAGGGAGTCTGGTGGGTTGACCTAGATGTGACAATGCCAAAAAAATGGAATTAACTGGCCATCAATATATGATGGCAAAGAATTTTGTTGTCTGTCCACCCAAAAAAAGAGGCAGAAAGAGTTAGAGTCAATGATATTTTTTCCAGGCAGTCAGGTGGGTTCACTGAGATATGAAAAATGGCAAAAATCTTGAATTAACTGGTCAATAAAATTGACGGCGTTGAATCTATATCTCCACCCAAAAAGAGGCAGGAGTTGAGTAATGTACATCATTTTTCTAGAAAGTCACGTGGTTCGACCTATATGTAAACAATGCCAAAGAAATAGAATAAGCTGACCATCAAAAATGATGGCGATGAATTTTGTTATCTGTCTACCCAAAAAGAGGTAAACGGAGTTGAGCAATGTTCATAGTTTTTGCCGGGAATCAGGGGTGGAGCTAGATGTGGACAATGCCAAAAAACTAGAATTAGTTGGCCATAAAAGATGACGGCGATGGATTTTCTTTTATGTCCACCCAGAAAGAGGCAGAAGGAGTTGAGTCATAATAATTTTTGAGGCAGTCAGGTGGGTTGACTGAGATATGAAAAACTAGGAGTTAGGTGGCCATCAAAAATGGCGGTGGTGAAATTTGTTTCTCCACCGAAAAAAGAAGAAGGGAGAAGAAGTTGAGCTATGTTCATAATTTTTTGCAGGGAGTCAGGTGGGTTAGCCTAGATGTGAAAAATACCAAAACTCTAAAGTTAGTTAGCCATAAAAAATGAGGGCGCTGAAATTTGTCCCCACCGGGGTGATGGTCTTCCCTTGGGCGTTCTAGTTCACTTCCTGTTGCCGTATGTGGTTTACATACGGGCATAGGTTGGATTGTTGACATTGAGGCTAAAAAATTTAGGTTCTTGGAATTCCAGGCTGTGATCGACGAGTTGCGCCCTCGGAGCAGCTCATGGGTTACCTTGGCCTGTATTAGGCCTTCATTTTCAGCTCACTTTGCTTCCTTCCACTTTCATCTCCTACTACCGGTGCTTTTGCACTGCTGTTTATCTCCTACTAGCTTTACCGTTGAGCGTTGATCCAGTGGAGAACACCCTCGTACTTGGTTACTTGGTTCCACGTTTCGATCAACATGCGAGTTGTCCCTTCCTCTATTGAAACACCGCCAATGTCAGAGGAAGCTTAAACTAACATGTGATCTGGAATCTTATCTTTTTATTCACTTAGTCTTCTATGGACAGTTTCCTTTCTTTGCTTGACATACGATATGTCTCTTCTTGTTCTGGTAAAACTCTAGAACTAGTAACAGATTACGAGGTGTCACTTTAAGTATGTAATACTGAATACGATATTGCAGATAGATGGACTGTACGTCTTCTCTTATAATACGAAAAATATACTGGCTCTTACACGTGAACGAAACTGAGATCCAATTATTGAACGTAAATGGCTTGTTAACGAGAGAAATATTCTTACTGAAAGAACATTTTTGTGGTGGAAAAATGTAAAGTTTGGAGAAGTCCATCACAACGCATTTATTCATTTTCCTTTCGCTTTGTTATTAACTTCGTCATGATAAAATTTAACAAAAAAATTAAACCGTGTATCCGCTGTCGATAGTCGACTAGTGTCTGCGTGGTTGAGAAGAACGGACTTGGAGTAGCTGCATGACACCGGGTACCCGGATCCACTGACTTTATGATCAGTGGCCTTCCGTCAATGATGCCTTAGCTCCAACAAACTTATGTCTACTGCAGCCGTGTACTTCTTTTGGCATTGGATGGGGTATATACTGTATGCAGCACGCAGCAGTGTATGTGGGTTTCCGAGTTGGGTACATGGTCTAGGCGACTCTATTGTGTGGTGACTATAAAGAAAGGTCAAATTGACTGCACTCTATATCTTCAGTACAACTTCTCTCCTACCGCTGGCCCGCCATGTGTTAGATACGGCGTAAGCAGCACCACAGCTCGTGTTGCCGATTGGTCACTCTGTGCTCTCGCTACCATTGCGTGAGGGCTCCACTTCACCTGCTAGCGCCGCGTGCCGCGCCTCACTTTGCTCGTCCCAAGTGCTTTCCATAATTGAATTTCTCTTGCAACAATTGCTACCCCCACTTGACTTATTTACTGTGCTATGATTGTTGTAGTTTTGCTTCTGTATGGTTCTGCTTATGTGTCCACGGCGTTGTTATACACTTACAGCGTGAGCTTTATGCATTCATTCGCACTGATTGAATTAGTACTGTAATAGTATTATTGTATGCATACCTTCCTAAGGAGAGACACATTTCTTTTTGCTTGTTTTATATACAGTTTCTTCGTTTTATCTGTACTTGAATCCAATGTCTATTCTAACTATGCAACTTTTGTACGCTGTTTATCCACTTTTCGTTCCTCACATTTCCACGCATCCAATTTAACATTTAGGAGCCTATATTTTTCGATCCGATATTGCGTTAGCTGCGAATAGAATGATTGACAAAAAGATTCAACGTTTGCCACGATATTATATCGCTTAGGACAATTTGGCTGTAGAAACGTTGGTAATGATCATGGTTTGATGAAATTATTAATATTAATGTAAAACTAAATCATGATTATAGTTAGCCTGTTATATAATGAGATCACTGTCAGGTAATCACTGTAAACACTTACTACTTTGCATTATATGCCAGCATGCATGTTCAGCAACAGAGATTCATCCGTAGATTGCAATGCACTGGCAGCGCGTGGAATTCTTTTATATTCTATTTAAAAAAATCACGTTGGATATTCATTTTGCAAATTATCCGATCAAGTAGCACGAATACCAAGTTCGCGAATTTTCAAGTTCACATGCGACGTGTTTCTTTCATAACATCGTTTTGTTATGTAATTGAATGTGGATTGGCCACGGAATGCCATACGATTATTGAATGTTATATACCACCCATCATTTCATTTATTTCTTGAACGAGTTATCCAGAAGAGTATGTGCGAGCTATACTTTTGACAGTGTGAGTGGCATTTGTTTCGAAGGGAACTTTGTGAAATAATTTTTTTTGTTATATTGGTCACGTGAGCACTAAGCCTGTGAGAACATAATGATATTCATACTGTTGCACATGAGGCTACGTCAATGAAAACGAACTGTTGGCAGTGTAGCTATGAGTCTGCGCCATGCCCGACTTGTTTTATGTTCTGTGGTGCTTCGTTTGGGGTATCTCTTTGCTTGTATACTAACCTAGATAATCACCGGCTTCTTTCTTCCTTGTGTGCAGTTTAACAAATCAAGTGGTGGCGCTGAAAGAAATTCGGCTCCAGGAAGAAGAGGGCGCTCCCTTCACTGCCATCAGAGAAGCATCTCTTTTGAAGCAACTGAAGCACGCCAACATTGTAACGCTTCACGACATCATACACACCAGAGAAACGCTCACTTTTGTCTTCGAATATGTGGTGAGATGCTCTCTTGCCATGCCCACGGCCTGTCGTCTATTGCCTTAGCTTAGTGCTTGCCTGTGGATGTGGTGATGGTACCGGTAGTCTCTTGCGGTGGTGTGCTTTGGTGCTCAACCTCATGCTGTGGTAAAGAGCTTTGTCATTGCGAAGCCAAAGCAAACGCATCCAGTGGGTTACAATTGCCAGCTATTTCATCTGTCCTAAAGATGTGTACTTTTCGAAGAGGACCAGATCAAGAAGTAATTCCTGTGGTTATGCTGCAAATAATCCTTTACCTCTACGGGTAATGTCCTGCGATGCGGGTTGCAAAATAAAGCTATCGTGCGTTGTGTTTATATAGCAACAGATGAACATTTTGTGATTCGTTCGTCATTTAAATCTTCCGCCATAGATCGTAGATAAGAATTAGTAACAGTTTCTAGTTCCCAAGCAACCCCACTCGTTGGTTTCTTAAACTTGTATGTACATTTGGTAGACAAAGCGCATTGTGAAGAGCTTGGCATCCTCATGCACCAAAATATTTGTGAAAAACTCTAAAAAATTTGGTTTCTAATATCATACCACCTTTTTCAACTGCCATGTTTAGTTTTATTCATACTTTTGTCATGTCGCATCCTGCCTACTCATGAGACTTGAGTCACTATTACTGTACGAGAAACTACGCTATTTTTCGAATAAAGTTAAGCTCACTTGCGTGTCGTGCGGACAGTAAATGCTCTTTAGATCTATCTCCCTTGCATTATCATTTGTTTACTAACGTAAAATTATCATCCAACAGCACACAGATCTGTCCCAGTACTTGGAGAGACACAGCGGGGGTCTTCATCCCCGCAACGTGCAGCTCTTCCTCTTCCAGTTGTTACGAGGGCTAGCCTACTGCCACAGACGACGCATCTTACACAGAGACATCAAGC
>LQNS02276867.1:11048259-11061104 GCA_001587735.2 Parhyale hawaiensis
ACCAAAAGGATGGACATAATGTATCACACATCGAGTCTCGGTGTTGAAGAACAAGTGTAGTGTCTCCATGCTAAAATATGAAAGTTTCACGAGTCTGTCTGAAAGGCCTTGCAAAGCCGTGAAAGTTTCACGGGTCCAGCTAGTATTATATTAATACGCTAGTACGTACGTGTCTTATTAAGAACCTACGTTTTGTGTAACGCTCTTTAATAATATATACATAGAAGGAAATTAGATGTTTGACTTCAAATGTGAACCATTTCACCCGTATCATATCTACCGCTGTTCTGTTTTTCACAACATTCTATTCGCTTTGCTGGAGCAGATGATATTGCTAATAGGGCCAGATGCGTAGCCATGATGCGCTTCGGGAAAACAGAACGGATAGTGCTGGCCATCTCAGCTCTGAAGGATTTTTCGAACCGAATGTGCTGCTGGGAGAGCATCCACCCCTGCAGCGCGATGTCTGAGGAAATATAATGACACCTTGAGAATAGAAGATAATGCTGCTGTGAGTGAAGAACTGACCGAATCTGTTCTCTTATATTGTACAGCTATCGCATTAAACAAAGCACAAAAATGATGGGCTACGGATCAATATCCTCGGGTCCCGAAGTAGTGAGAAAAAATCGGATAAAAAATTGAAACGTTTAAGATTTTGAAGCACTAAGTTATCTTTAAACTGTGAAAAACAGAGCTCAGAAAAGGTGTGCAAATTTCATAGAACAATGCAAGAAGTACAGTCGTATTTCTATGTCTTTATCAGGACACAAGCGCGAATTCTTTGCTGATAGAACAAATGCGTGATTCACTGGTGAAATTAAAATAATAGGGAAGGTTAGACGAGAATTAAGGTAGACGGGCTGCGCAACGATAGACAGGGTTCAACGGCGGACAGTAGTTTAGATTGTGGGTGGAGTGGGGGGGGGATAAGTTAGAAGAAGCACTACCTCTCGTTAAACTAAGGCAAGTGAAAACATTCACTAACCGTGGAATCTTCACGGGTCCCGCTAGTAAATATATAACCACACGACGGTGATTATTATATTGTTTTGAATATTTTTCCTCTCCTCATAGTTTGAAACCAGTAACGCTATTTGCCCTGTATGGGATATACAACCAAGACTGCTAGTCAAAGGAGTGGCTAAGATATTTAAATGTACCTGTCTTAAGCTTCTCCGGTTGAGTTATGTTCGTCTCATCATTACCTTGTGTACTTTATGCTGTGTAGTGCTCCTATTGCTACTAGGGTTGTGGCGAACTCGAGTTACTCTGCTAGTGCTATCACCATTACCGCGTCTGCTGCAACATTTTACGTTTGGGCACAGCTTTATTTTTTAACTGGTGTCATTGATGGTACAATGCTTTGAACTCTAGAGTACGCAATGGTCAGGGGGCGACCGGTCCCCTAATCACTCGCCCCAGTGCAAGTGAGGCAGACAGAGCTCGTGCGCGTCCATTGAACTGCGTTTGTGGGCACTGCGCGTTCAGGGAGACGGATTATTTATTTATTTATTTTAGTGAAGGAGGCTAGCCATTGCTGTGACTCCTGGATTGTGTAACGGATTGGTCCTCAGTGTTCTCAGCGATGGCTGACCTACACAGTAATGTGCTGTGCACCTACAGTGCGTACAGTTTGTGTAGTAGTTTATAGTAGTAGTAGCAGTTTAATTAATATAAAATAATACTTCTTCTGGATTACGCATTTTATTTTTAACTAAATTGTCAAAATTGTGATTAAACATACATTGGAGAGAATGGCCGAAACATCAGCACGAGAATCAAAGAACATCAAACAAGCGTTTCGAAATAATAATTAAATTCTTTGGTATATCTACACGTACGTGACACGGGCCATTCGATCAATTGGTCAGACTTTTAAATTCTATAGCAATGTTAACAGACGAAACAAAGACGCTTCTTAGAATCAACGTTTTCTTAATTCAATCAAAAATGTTACAACAGATATCAATAAATATCAGTAATCTATAGACCTATAATAAACGAGTTGCGAATTTTCGACCAGCCTCTCCAATTATGTATAGTGTATTAATATTTCAAGCGTATCTTTGATACTAACTAGTTCCATATCATAAGTAGCGGACCAAACAGTTTTGAAGTTCCCAACTTGACAACGACATTCGCTGAGAATGTCGAAAGCTTGGTAAAAATAAAATTCGTAATCCAGAAGAAGTATTATTTTATGTAAATTAAATACAGGGAAACTGGATGTCCTTATTTTCATCGAGTAGTAGTAGTTTAAATCTGGGTATAAGAAGATGAACAGCTCAGTCAAATAGAAAAATGTAATTTCTCTCACCGGTATAATACGTAGTCTCCTGTATCATGCCATGACGTAACTGGTGCCCAGCATTCACGCCGTATTTAAAACGATTAAAAAGTTAGCAAGTTGAGCCTACATTGACATATAGTGGTTTTGGCTTAAATTCCCGTCGTCTCGAGAATGAGATGGAATTCTAATATATTATTTCAGTTTCTCCTCATCTAGACTGGCAAATAATCACCCGAGCTGTGTAATAACTCACTGTCGCATGGCACCATTTGTAGCTGCTCTATAATACTCAGCCCCGTAGCTAAATCAACACTGGCTCGATACTTTAGGGTGGACATGCAATAGAGTCCAAACACTTCTTCGTAACTTTACATTAGGACGAGCTTCATGTACAGTTACTGTCGCTACGCTTTGCAGTTCGTGTTGAAGAGTCTCTTTTCATTGCTGCTCTTCCAGTGCTGCTAATTCTTGTCTGGCTTACCCGCCGGCGTCCTTATGTCCTGGTGTGAAATGCTCTAGTGCAGCTAGCCTGATAAGACGGCTAGATAGCCCTCCCGTCTGTCTCGCCTGCCCTGTGTCCGCACCAAGCGCTTGCTGTCAGCTCGTATGTTGCTTCTTTTAATTCACATGTCCCGGCAAACAAAGCGCTTTGCAGTGTTGTTATTGCCTAAGAATAGCTTGGGACAGAATGCGGTCATTTCATGCGCTTCATTGTAAGATGGACTTCCCTTCTGTTGAGTGTTAAATTCTCCACAGCACAAGCATGCTCTACTTTAAGAATAAATATGATACCGAAATTAGTCATTCACGAAGCACTCTGAGAGCGCATACCTCCCCCAAGCAACGCAATGTTGATGAAAAACACAAATTGGTCCTGAAGCCAGGATATCTTTTTGATCATCACCGAAGTTTGGTTATTAGCGCATCTTGACATTCCTAAAAGTTCCTATAATTTATTGAAGATTCGTCAATAACTGTTTAAGTTCTGTTCTGGCTAACACAGTCAAAACGGACTGACAGGTCATCACCAACATTTGCTCATTCTTGTCGTGTAACATTTATAACAATTCCTGCAACTTTCATGAAGATCCGTTTTCAACTTTTGGCTGATGTCAAGGATAAACATAAACAAGAATGGAGACAAACGGACCAACAGTCAACAGATCACAAAAATTTGGTCACTTGCTCTCCGTAACCTTCCTAAAAAATTTTGCAACTTCATGACGACCTGTTCGTACCTGTTTGAGTTACGTTACCAAATAAAAAAAAGGTAAACAAACAACCATATGGTCGAACAGATCTGCACCAAAAGTTGATTCCCTCTTTTCCTCTTAACAAACTAACAATCCCTGTAAAGTTCATGACAATCCGTCTCTAACTTTTTGAGTTATCTTCGTGACAGAGAAAACACCAACAGACGCCGACAAGCACAGTATACCTCCTTGCGAAGGTAATAAATGAGACCTCAATTCGAGTCCCGCTCTAGTTCAAGTTCCAGATAATAACCTGTTCCGTAATATTCAAACAGCTGTGAAGTGGTGACCTGTCATACCTGTAGCCATATTGATTCGCTCAGAATTCACTATCGCGCTCCAGTTTATATACTAATTGCATCCAGAACACTCCAATGTTTTCGCTACAAGACTAGTTAGAGGTCTAGGTCTATTATAGTTGACTGGAACTGTACTATTTCCCGCTATGGGAATAGGTGTTGTTGTTGTTATTATTGTATGTTTGTCAGTGATTGGCATTACTCTCTCATCCTGTGAAACCAATAATATTAAACGAGCGAGTGGTTAGCAGCCCACTCCTCAATAAAAACCAAAACACCATGGTGACTGAAACAAAGGTCATATACCACTGAAATCAAAATCAATCCCTTTTTCTTGACCCGTGTATTATTTTTGTGATTACTTTTAATTTACAAAGCTTTGGTTTAGGGTAGTAGTCAGAAAGACTTTGTTTCTGAAGCAGTCCTTTATTCCTATTATTTAAGAGGGAAAAGGTGTTATGGTCCTATACCATCATATTTGCTATAAAAATACGTGTAATAATATCAGTGCAAAATCTGTACAAATTGTGGAACCCGTCTAAAAACTCTCACAAAAATTGAAAATGAAAATAACTTCCTTGGGAAGCCGAAAAGTCTCAACTTGCTCTCCGATGATGTCGACAAAAAATTATATGTTTCTGGTTCAGGTCCAGGCATACTTCATGGCCTCCCAAAAAACACAGAAACCGAAATTTTTACATGCTTTCAATTCCGCGGTATTTTTGCAGAATGCCACACTTCCAACTACCGTTTAGGACGATTTTGGGCCCCAGCACTATCGCCTTTTACCAATAATGACTATTCCATTGATAATAGTTTTAGTTTTGTTCATAAAATCCGTTCTTTTAAAACCGAAATAAGTGCATCATTGCCTCGCTTGATGTTGAAAGTTTATTTACTAACAATCTCACTCGATAAACAAAAAACTATTTACCTGGAACTAGTATTTGCGGACCCTAGAGCGACTGTAATGGGTTTAGTTTGGCTTTACTTCAATACTGTTTCAGAACATTGTATATTAAATTCTTTTTTCTCTTTTGGTGGACATTTGGATAAAGAGAGATGGCGTAATAATTAGTCTTCCACTGTGCCCAGCATTTGGCAATATTTTTATGCGCTACCATGAGAAGAAATAATAATATGCTTTATTAGGTACACTTAGGGAATGGTACACAGGAGACAGCTTAATACTAAAATTACATTAGATACTAAGATCAGGTAATACCGTCATTAAAAACTACACTGCATTGCGGCCCATCGTTTGGCCCCTGCTTGGGGCCAATGATAGCTGTCAAGACCGTCGCCATGCATTTCACCCTGTCCTCTGTCAGCGCTATATCGATGGTACCTTCCTTCTTTTACTCACGAATCTCACCCTGGAAAATTTTTCGGTTTCTTTAATGCCAGCATCTCTATTCAATGAAGAGTGAGCAAAATGGATGCCTCCTTTTCTTATACCGGGGCCACATATGCATTTGTAAGCCCAACTAGTTACTAGGATGAGCAGCTCACATGGCGTTTCGATAAATGTTTAAGCTCGGTAGCATAGATACAGAAGCATAAATGACATCAGAGTCTCACATCCTTGCATCAGGTTGCCTATGTGAATGTGTAGTGTGGCCCCAGCATTAGATGTACTATTATCTTGAAATTATTTGAACAATTGGAAACTACTGTGTTCTGGAAAGTACTTTTACCGGCTAGGTAATAGTTTTCAGCTTTACCCATTGGTTTTTAAGGCAAATAGTATTAAAACCGTACTGTTTCGCTCCCATAGGATTTGCTCCAATTACAAAATTTTGCATGTTGAATGCACTTTGTTAAGATCGTATTTCTCAAATGATGGTTTTTCAGATGATCTTCTCAGTCAATCATCAGAAAATTCCTTGCCTTACAATACTAAGACAATTTAGTTCTGCACAATGTGCATCGAGCTACAGTAGTAGCAGCTGTCTTACGCTTCGCACGAGAGTATTTCAGCATATGAACAGGAGCAGTCGTACTGGTCGCGTGCTAGCATCGCCATCATTTAGCTCCATGTGCTCTCACAGTGCATTAGCCTACTACAAATGTCAAATTTTAAAATTTGACGTTTTTATCATGACCCTTCTGAGCTTAGAATTTTAGAGACCGCTACATTAAATAAAAAAGCCGCTTCTTGATGAATAAAATAGTTTTCATCCCATTTCGTTGCAAAAGCTAGAATTTTTCTTTCCTAATAATTTGCTGTTTTACATTTTGCTCCTATATAGTGGGCATGAAGGATTACTTCTCCTTACTTCAGAAACACTGAAGATGGGATTTTGGTCCCTAAATATCTAAATTTAACTAGTTTGTGTAATGTATCCATTTTTCCCTAACTGAAACTGCAGTTACTATTTGATCTTTATTTCAATTACCTTAGTGCTTTCTTTAGTCATCCTATGACTTTGGCCCTCATAAGGTAAGGAATAAAAGCTACTTAGCTTGCGCATTTCAAGGACTCGTGCAGGCTGAGTTGCTATCGCTGAAGTCGTCGTTGATTCTATGAGTGAAATTTGGGATTACTAATTTTTTTCATTGAAAATTTTTTTGATATTGCGACTTATTATTTCGCTCATATCTTGATCTTTTCGATAGTAGATCTTCCGTCGGTAACGAGCGGATCTGTTTTAGTTTTCCCCCGAAAAATTAGATGAGATACTTTCAAGCCCCGCCTGCGATAATCTCCTTTTCAGTGCAGACTTAGCTTATCGTTCATTTCTCTTCTTTCTGTGGCCATTGACTTCCGTCCTTGTTCCCGCTGCAGCTAAAGCAGTTTTTGTCTCCTGTTCAACTCACCGCTCAGTGCTTAGTGACAGTCCAACCGTAGATTTACATTTTTTACGTATTTTACCCTATTTTTCTTCCCATTACTTTACCCCTCAGGAAGCAAAGGATTGATCATAGTACAAAAGGTTAGATTAGTTAGCTTCACCCATCTTATATTAATTTACGGAGGCAGCCCTCCTAAGAGACCCTATGG
This sequence comes from Parhyale hawaiensis, assembly GCA_001587735.2. Lineage (NCBI taxonomy): Eukaryota > Metazoa > Arthropoda > Malacostraca > Amphipoda > Hyalidae > Parhyale > Parhyale hawaiensis. Next base: position 11,055,109 of record LQNS02276867.1, read on the forward strand.
CTTACATTAGCCCTATCTTTGCCTTCAATGGGGCAGTTTTCCTCCGTGACCACTTCATTTCCTTCTAATTTCATACTGCTACTAATGATGCTGCATTCCGTTCTGCCTCCTCTTTCCCCTCTTGCTCTACCCATGTATGTTGATCCTGTTAAAGAACACACTCGTGCATTGGTTCCACGTTTATATTGGCATACTATCTGTTTCTTCATTTTCTTCTCCTGAAAATAGCTAATTTATGCTAGAATAAGGGGCTTAAACTAATCTATGCAGTAATAGGCGGCTTAATAACGTTGAGAGAGGATAGAAAAAGATCTGTAGCTTGAAATAATTTATTAGATCTGCACAAAAAACTTATTTAACAAGTGGAATTGGACTTAACCATATACATTCATTCACTGTAGCATATGCCTACCCATACATTCACTTCAGTATATGTATGTAGTATTAAACAAAAATGGAGAATAAAACGGAAGATAAGCAATACCTATATAGTTTTTTATTTTAAGATTTAACTTGAAGTTTGAACTGTAGGTACTTCTTTATGATTTTCCTCGTTGCTTAATTTAATGAGAAATTTTGTTTCGGCGATTTCAAAATATATTTGCATGTCGAGTGCATAGAGAGGGAACAACAAACAAATATCGGTTATAAACGGTAAAAGGTACTTCTGTACAAGGACCTGGATGAATTTCAAAAGAGCTTTCTGTAATACAAACTGTTGCATCCCTTTGCTTCTTCGGATTATTTCCACACCGACGTTCACGTTATGTAATTAATTGCCTTTGTTTGCTTTATTTTGGGAGGCCTCCTCTAAACCGGCTGCTTCGTCGGAAAGTAATGTCGGTTTTCTGTCAGTCAAAACCGAATTAAAGTTATATGACAGTGATGTCAAACTTTACTGAATATTTTCCTTACATTATATTTGAATTTTCTTATCGTAAAATGATTAGAAAACATTGAACTAATAGTAGAGAATAAATAACCTAAAAACCCGATATCCATGTAGAACACCTAAGGCGCTGCCCACCTTGTATTTACATTCACGAAACGCAACAAAGTCTGTTCTCACGGTTGCTGTATAGTGAATAATTGAAAATGCCAACGATGATATACAGTATTTCCTCTTCAATATTTCCATTTGCTAGGTTGCTCATGTTCTGGGACGCCAATATCTGTTAATGAAGAAGCCCCTTCAAGTTGTAGCAGAGACCTATATAAATTTTACTTTCCAACTGACTTAGGAATAAGTGCCTGATTACGAGAGCTGTGACAATATGCCCCTATAGACTGAGAAGTCGGTGATAACTCCAAAGCAACGACAACTAGAACGCCTCATGGCGTAAAACCATCACCCGCGGTGGGAACATATTTCATTGCCGTCATTTTTGATGGCCAGCTAATTCCAGTTTTCTGGCAAGGGTCACATCGATGACAGCCCACCTGATTCCCTGCAAAAATCATGAACATAGCTTAACTCTTACCTGTTTTTGGGTGGAGAGTAAATTTCATTTCAGTCATTTATTATGGCCAGCTGATTCTTTTTTTTTTTTTTTTTTGCATGCGTGACATCGAGAACAGCCCACCAGACTCCCTGCAAAGCATCACGAACACTGGCTCAATTCTTTCTGCCTGTTTTTGAGTGGAGAAAAAATTGCATCGCCGTAATTTTTTACGGCCATCTTTTTTCGTTTTTTTTTGCATGGGTCACATCCAGGGCAACCCACCAGATTCCTTGCAAAAAAAAAAATAATGAGCATTGCTCAACTTCTTCGACCACTTTTTGAGTGGACAAATACAAATATATATACAAATAAATATAGATATATATATCTACTTAAATCTTCAACGAAAACATTATCACCCCTCTCAACTTTGTTCGCGGGTGAGAAAAGGCATTATCACCTCTCTCTCAAACGTAAAGCTATGACGGTAACACAACCTGCAGAAGCAGTTCACGTAGAAGACTATACATGATGCAATTTGTTGTTTTTAGTTATCATCGACATTTCTGTCTATAAGACTAGATTGTAACAGCACTACATTGATAACATACTCTCAAGTAACGTGAATCCGTGATCAAGATCAATTTTCTCATGGCTGAGCTCTAAGCTTGGTTGTCAAAGCAACAGACTTCGCTTGCTTTTTTAAATCAAATTTATTCATGAATGCAGTTTTGCGCGCATCACAGCCAGTTTTTTTTATCGTGTCGTATTACTTTCATGAACCTGAAAAGCGCGTTATGTATGCACTGAATATATTCTATTGGAGCATTCAACTGCGGCATCGCTCACCATGAAAGGCGACACTCCGTCGTCATTGCCCTCGTCACCATTACACTTCTGGAAGCGCATATCAATGAGACTTAACGCGCCAGTATCGCTTCTTCCTCTGAGCTGTGTCGTGTTTCCAGCAGCGCGAGGGTCTCTCGATTATTCATGTAGCAGATCACCCCGTCTGGAACTTGATCCCTTCTTCTTTTGTTTCTTTGCTCTTTGTCACTGTGACTGCGAGGCTTGTACCGTGTTCTTTGCCAGACTAAATCTTGGAAGTTAGCATAGATCTCCTCCACAGGTAAGCATGAGTTGGCCCCTCCGCGCCTGAGTCTTTGTATTGCTTCTTTGTATAGACTTTAGGTATCGCCGGCTTCCAGCGCTATACAGTATATCCTGTATATGCAAAAGTTTACTGGAACAATAGCGGCAGCAAAAATGCCGAAAATACAATTTATTCTCCTTACATCGGAGCCCTGCAATTGATGATTCTCTTTATGACTGTTTATTGACGGCGATGACCTCGATCCAGAACACGGATCCCAAGTCAGCGTTTGTTTTCGTGGGTGATGTTAATGCACAGCACAGGGACTGGTTGGGATCTGTATCACCGACTGATTGTCATGGTGGAGCTGCGTTGGACTTTTGCACCTTGTCTCATTGTGTGCAACTAGTTCGCGGGTCCACGCACATTGCTGGTAACTGTCTTGACCTCGTTATGACTGATGTCCCGGATTTGATGACGGTGTCACTTGGCTCCCCTATTAGCTCTTCAGACCACTCACATTTTGTTGTGTCCTTGGACCTTAATCAGGTTGTTCCTGTGGTAGACTCCAGGAGAGTGGTATTCGTTAAGAGCAGGGCTAACTGGGTGGCCCTCGGGCAGTGAGAACGTTACTTTGGCGCCAGGTTATTCACAGTGAGGATTCTGTCTCTGAGCTTAACGACTTGACTGTCCATTTTGGAGCGGTTTGTCCCTAAGAGGACTATTCTTGTGAGGTCTCGGGATAAGCCGTGGTTTGACGACCAGTGTCGGTTAGCTTTCGAAGCTAAACAAGCAGCTTATCGGGCAAGGCGGCGTTCGCCTGACCGCACGTTGTGGAAGACCGATGTTGATCGTAGGGCGGAGGCTAAGCGTGTGTATGAGAAGGCACAGCGTCGTCTGAGGCAGCGTTCCAGGGAATCTCTGCTGAGTTTTGGCCATCTACATCGTTGGTGGAGTGAGCTAAAGGGTTCGGTGTTCGGTGCCGAACCTTCGTTGCCGCCCCTTGTTGGTCCAGGTGGGCATCATTACTGATCCCTTGGCAAGGGCGGAGATTTTGTCGGCTCACTTCGACGGGAAGCAGAGCAGAGATATTATTGCATTGCCTCATGGATGCCACTTTGAACCTCGCTTGACCTCTTTGGCTTGCAGATCTTATACAGTCAAGGTGCTGCTTGATGGCCTTGATCCGTATGGAGGTGTGGATCCGGTGGACATGTTTCCTTTGTTTTATAAGCAGCTGGCTGACGTTCTTGCCCCCAAGCTTGCAGTGTCTTCCGGCGCCTGATACGGTAAGGAAATTTTCCTCGTTGTTGGCGTACTGGGAATATTACTCCTATTGCCAAGGGTCCGGTGTCGCCCTATGTTGCCAACTATCAACAAATCACACTGACGCCCATTTTGTCGAATGTGTTCGAGAAGCTGATTGCTGGTAAGCTGGATCGTTTCGCTGAGGTTACGGGGTTACTGCCTACTGGTCAGTTTGCGTACAGAGTTGACTTGGGTTGTTGTGACGCTCTGTTGTTGGTGTCACACCATTTACAGTCTTCGCTGGATTGTGGGTCGGAGGCACGCCTTGTCCAGTTGGACCTTAGCGCGGCGTTTGACAGGATTAACCACAGGGGTCTATTATACAAGGTGGAGTCCTCTGGCGCGGGTGGTAGTGTTCTGTCTATCATTCGCGATTTTGTTACTGAGCTAACGCAGAGTGTGTCTCTTGACGGCGTTTTGAGCGCCTCAGTCGTGGTGGTGTCTGGCGTCCCTCAGGGCAGTGTGCTTGGTCCGCTGTTGTTCCTTCTCTATACTAGTGACATGTTCTCTTCGCTTGAAAACACGATGATCGACTATGCCGACGATTCCACTTTGATGGCAGTGATACCTGCTCCTCGCCTGCGTGATGCTGTCGCTCAGTCTCTGAATAGGGGTTTGTCGCGCATTAGTGCATGGTGCTCGGCCTGGAGTATGAAGCTGAATGCCAGTAATACGAAGTCTATGATTGTCAGTCGGTCTCGGACACTTGTACCGCAACATCCCCAACTAGAGATTGATGACACTTTGCTTCAGGAGTCTAGCTGCTTGGAGATTCTTGGTGTTGTCTTTGATGAGAAGCTTACTTTTGAGCCGCATATTAGGAGGTTGGTGTCGCGTGCTTCCACTAAGATTGTGCTCCTACGTAAGGTGAATTCTGTGTTTGGTGACTGTCAAGTTGTCCGCAGATGTTTTTATGCGTTTTTGCTGCCTGTGTTGGAGTATTGCTCACCGGTCTGGGCTTCAGCTGCTGGCACTCATTGTGTCTGTTGGACCGACTTCTTAGTTCAGCAAGCAGGCTGTGCGCTGATAATGATCTGGTGAACCTGTCCCACAGAAGAGGAGTAGCCGAGCTATGTATGTTTTATAAGGTGTACAACAATGAGAGGCATTGGTTGTATTCTTCTCTCCCTTCCCTCAAGGTTTTTGGGAGAGAGACTCGTGTTGCTTGCGGAGCGCACTCTTTCACTTTAGAGGCTATCGGATGTCGAACTAATCAGTTTTGTCGGTGCTTCGTGCCCTAGATGGCTAGGGTTTGGAATTTGTTGCCGGCATCGGCTTTTGGTCGTATAGGCCTACTGGCGTTCAAATCAGTTGTTAATGGTTTTTTGCTGGATTTCCTTTAGCAGCGATTTGGGCTTCACTGTGTTGCAAGATGCCTGCTTCATTTGGGCTGTATTACCTGTCCGTGGGAGCTCACGTGAAGTTTTAATAATGCTGTGGGAGTGTTTCGTCGCCAGCAAGCGCGAGGGGCCAGGCTATCTCATGCGCCTCAAACAGCTGTGGGACGGGAGAGGGATCCCGGGCAATTTCCCACAGGCTTCTATTAGTGGCCAAATCCGGCAAATTTGCAGCAGAAACCTCCTCAGCGGAGAGGAACGGCTTCAAATCGCTGCGCGGATGGAAGCTCAAGTTTCCTCTCCATCTGCTGACGAACCTGCACTCCAGGTTCCAACCCGACCAGTGACCCCGCCTAGGTCCCCACCTGTGGAACCTGCTAGGCACCCCTCCATTGCACCGGAGGAAACCCCCGACGAAGGCGCTATCCCGTCTGAGATCGACTCTGCCGACCCCAACCGATCGCCCTCACGAGGGCCTAGGCACTTACGGGCCCACAATATGAGCCCGAGCGAGTCGGAAGATGATCCCGACGTGTCTGACCAGTAGCGTAGTGACTCGCTGGAGCCACGGGACTTACTCCGAAACTCCAGCGTAGAATCAAGGCCAGGTCACCCTAACCAGGAACTTAGTGACACCCTACTGTCGAACTACGTCCCATCTGATATCGACTCGGACGACCCAACCAGTCGCCGCGACTTGGGCCTCGGCACTTACCGGCCCACGATATGAGCCTGAGCGACTCGATGGACGAAGAGACAGAACCTGACCTATCCGACCAGCAGCGGAGTGACTTGCTGGAGCTGCGGGACTTACTC
>LQNS02276867.1:11073603-11098543 GCA_001587735.2 Parhyale hawaiensis
CTGCACGGATGCATCTGGAGTTGGAGTAATTTCCTCCTCATCCGTGTCAAGCGAGTTGGTGATAATAGTGCCCTCATTTCCCTTAGGATCCCCAACCTTTATACCATTAAGGGATGGTAAAGATATGATTGGGATATCCGTTAGTTACTAAGGATTGCTTTAAGTTCTGTACACCGGTGTGAAAAATGTCCCAATTAGGGGAGATTTTATGAGTGCGACGAATTAGTGTCTGAACTGTGCCTGTTTTACATTTTTTGGGATATTTTCTGTTGTAGTGAAAGTAGAAGCGTGCGTCTGTGAGTTTTAGTAAAGTGATTCTCAAACCTGATTCGTTGAAGTTACGATGTACCCATCCAAGTTTATTTTGTAGCCGATACCTATTTTACAGGAAGGTTTTAGTACAGAACTGATTTATAAGGTATCTTGGAGCCTTACTAATGCGTCTATAGATTCGGTGACTACGAAGCAGTCGTCGATATAGCGGGAGTAGATTTGTGTCTTAAGTTCCCGGTTATTTTCGAAAAATGAATTTTCGATGTTCATGCTCCGGGAAACGTCGCTCGTATTAGTTGTTACGTAACTGGGGGTTTTGAATTTGTTGCTTTGTGTTGGTTTCTTTCAACTTTATCAGTTTATTTAAAACAATGTGGTGACTTAAATTGAATGGGAAACACTGAGATAAAATAGCGCTGCGTACAAAGGAAAGAAAGAAAGAAAAGTCTTTATTGTCTCATATGTATGCAGTGCCCAACAAATCAGGGCGCTGCACCCTGAGGTGTTCATGTGTACAAGTAACATCATTAAAACTAATACATGGGACAAGATTCACTGTCGACATGGGAATTGACTTGAGGATTGACCCAAGTAAGTAGCCAGTGTTAACCAATTAGAAATTAAAGAAGCTCTTTCTCGTGCTTAATACTTTTCACCGTATATGGGATAAAAAGAAAATTTAAAACTTAAACTAGTCAAATTACTCTCTGAAACTTCAAAGTAGCACAACTTTTGACAGACAGGAAGGATTAAGTCTTTTGAAATTCGGTAATGAAACCTAAGACTCTGCCGTTTGTACAGTCCTGTCTACTTGCTCTTCATGTAATTTGTATGCGACAGCAATGCTTCGGTCACATTGCTGAGTAGCCGATGCAAGTTCGGTGCCGTCCACAACCAGTCGAGCTATGATGTTCTTACTTCCAGAATGTTTTTCCTAACATTTGTCAACATTGGAGCTCATCTGCCAGATTGTGCATTACCTCTGCTCAGTGTAAAGTTTCGTCAGCTTCGAAGAAATTCCGTAACAGAAAAATTTCGCTGAATAAACCACGAATGACGGGAACGTCAGCTCAGTCGATAGGAAAACGTATACCACAAAACAAATCCAAACATTCGCAGTGCCATGGAACCTACAAGAATGTAATGAATACAAATAACTTTCTCCACTGTGAAGACCCAGATTGAAGATAAATGAACTGTGATACTGACGAGCTGCATTTGATTAATAAAATTCTATGCTATCTACACTGTATCACAACAGTACGAATCACTGGAGATACAGCTTAGCTAGCCTAACCTTGAAATCGTGTCTATTTCTATCATTAATATTGTGCTGTGTTTCTCTATAGTATATAGCTAGTAGGAAAGTTCTTTCAAAATAATTATTTTATATGTTTATATCCTGCTGTATTTATTGCCTAGCTAAAAAGTCTCATATTTGTGTTTTTCAAACCGTAATTATTTTCCTCTAAATCATTATTAATTCGTTAAACAAATACCAACATTCAGAACAGTGGCGTGTATTGTCCCCACCGTCAGGACTCTGGAAGCACTGTAATGCTCTGGGGCATGGACTTGGACCTGTGACTCCTTGCAGCGACAAAATGTAGTCACAGGAGTCTTTGCAAGTTCGTAGTGACCACGTTCACCTATCTGTGTACTTTTATTTTTCTAGTGGAACCGGCGTGTATCGAGACAGTAGCTACTGGTCGTATTCATGCGGCCAAAACAACCTAAGATTGGTTTTCAGTGCATGGGAATCATTTAAATCAGTGGTTCTTAACTTGGGTTCGATCGAACTCTAGGGATTCGGTGAGTCAAGTTCAGGGGCTCGGCGATTTTTTCGCCCCACTCGTATGATTCGTGAAGTCACGCTCTGCTTGCTGTCTTTGTTCTCTGAACACCGTGATTTTATGTGCAAATGATGCATGGTACGGTACAATTTGTGCAAGTTGCGTCGTACTATGGCAGCACTGGCTAGCATTTCAAAGCCTGCGTTGATCAACATTTGGGTATATCCAGTAGAACAGGCTTACCACTTGCCAAACCTTCCCATTCAGCTCCCGGTCTTTATGTTGAAAAAGAAAATCACCCCAGTAGTAGGAATGACTTCTCCATCGTAGACTTTTTTAACCCAATAGAACTGACAACTTTGGAATCTCTTTACATCTATAGAACAAAACCCAGCCTCAATACAATGTCTACGGCTGTACCTCTCATTACGGTCCACAGCTAAATTTTGGTCGTTTACCTCCGACTGTACCAGCTCCCTTCTCCCCGCTTAATAGCCGTACCACCGGTGCTACTTTCAAATCCGCCTGACTGTACAAGCATTGTTGCCAAGACCTTCCAAGATCTCCCTGGTCTTTGCTCCGCATATCAGCCGCTCTTGATCGTGCATGCGTACATTTATTATCGTCTCTTTGGTAGGAACTATTCCCCCCCCTCTTTTTTCTCTTTTCTCCAGTCCTTTATATCCTACTAACATAATGGCAATAGCTCATAGAGGGCCGGGGCGTAAGTTCCGGTGTCTCTTTAGGAATGGGCCAATTGGTTCTTCTTCTGCCGCCTATCTGATCTAATCTTGTCCCGCTCGTGTTAGTTGAATAAAATTTCTTTTTAGGCTTCTTTTGTAGTTTAATTCTGATCATGGGACTTACATTCCTCGAAACGTTAATTTGATGTTTTAAAAATTTTATATACTTATATATAAACCCCATTATCTCAAAAACTAAGGCCTAAATCAAAAAATTTGTAGGAGCAAAATATGTCACTTTTTGAAAATACATTTTCTGAGAAAGTTACAGAGCAATCGGTTCAAAATTGATAATTTTGCCCCCCCCCCCTCAAAAATGTACCAGGTGCGAAAGTTTTACCCAACTTTTTTTTAATGTCCTTATCATATGGAATAGGAAGATACATGGTAGGGTAGCGCCGTGAAAGAGAAATGTACACAGACACCCACCTAGAGCCTAGACTGTTGAGAAAATGCTGTCATATTCATTAAAAGCAATTAAATAGTTAAAATTGTGGGAAATATAACTTTAACTGAAAATTATTCTGGTGGTTTGTCACTGACAATATTTAAGTCATGCGGTAAACTGTAAAATTATTGTTGTAGCTACACTGTGGAATAAAATCATTTTGCTGAATAAAATAAACTTAAAAACTAACAATGGAGTTGCTATAACTTGTACGGTCTAAACGAATGTTAGAGTACCTATGTGGAAAACCTGAAACTAATAGTTTTGCACCTCAATCAAAGACTAAATCAAACGAGAAGGATCTTTAACGCGGTGTAGCTGTAGAACGCGTAGTGTGTCTATTTCTACATTAATTGCCAGAGATATCGAGAGAGTTGGGTACAGCCAATTCCCTATGGGAAGCGCATTACCATACTCCTTCGTTCTCCTTGCCTCACGTCTTAACGAAACGTAAGGCCGAATATTAAGATCATTTTTCGGGCGGTTCAAGCAGTTGCTCTTTCTCATCTTTGTAGGGCTTCCAAAACGCAAATCAAACCATCTTCCTTTCCGCTTGGAAATTTAGACAATTTGCATCTTATGTATTTCAACTAACATCGGTTGCTCGTGCTGTTATAATGCGAGCCCGCGCATTACCTTGCATCCTGCTGCCAAAATCCAAAACCGCCGTCAAGAGGCGGGCAGACGGTAATCGGAATGGGCATTGAACACGCTTCAAGCATGACTAAACAGCGACAAATAAATAGCAAGGTAAATAAATAAACATGAGCACCAGACGGTCTGTATAATAAGTTTCTATAAATTTATGTGCGTGTACAGCTGTATTTATCGCTGCTTTTTAAGGAAAATGTTAGGAAAATTTTAGGTCGCCTCATTGAAATATAGACTGTACATATATAACCAAAATTAAATAAGGAAAATATGTCTAATTTAAATTTGAATTAATTTTTTAACTTAAGATAACAAAAACAAAAAATATTTAATGTTCCAGCGTGAGTAATTTAGTGCAAAGCATTTCCTCAACCTAACAGTCGATGCNAAAGCTGATGGAGTTCAGTTCCTGTTTGACAGCACAGGATCTCGTTGTCACAATCTCTGGTTGTGGGACAACAGAGCAAATACGTGACCGTGCAAGACGCTGCAGCCGCTTCGATATAGAGCGCTTCTATACATCGAGTTCACTAAAAAATTGAAACTCTGATCTGCAATTTTGAACTGTAGTGTGCGTGAACAGCATGTGCGGTAAAGACAGTTGAAGTACTGCGTGAGTAATGAAAAGAAATGGTATCTGATCAAACCGACGTATTTGGTGCGGTGAAAAACATTAATGCCAAACAAGCGTGTGCAGTATCGTGGAAAAATGCTAAATTATTACTACAATGGCGTTTGCGTTTTCTTCAATCCTCTTCTTGGCTGTACTGTGCTCTAAATAAAATCTTACCCCCTTTGCTTCGGTGATCATTTTAATTTGCGCTTTACGAACTCAGAGCAAGTCTAGTTTAGAACGTAGTAAAATTCTTGATCCAGCGTGGCTTCGCTTTCAAAATCAACCAGACGAGTGCAGTGTAGAAAGGTACTTCCTTTCTATGGCCATCCTCTGTAACTTGGTCTAATTTTCGCCTAACGTCAACCGGCAGAGCGTGACCAACTTGCCATATTTTCCGCCTATCTCTTTTGATTAAAGTGCGGCGTGAAAGATACAAATGACAAAAATCAAAACAAGATAGTAAGCACCAACTTGTCTTGTATGTTTATTAAGCATTTACTAGTGTACCCGGTCGTGAGCAGTGACGGCGAGGAATTTGGGATACTACTTCTTTACTGATCATACTTTCGTTACTGAGGATACACTGCTACTGCTGACGTAAGGGGCTCTCTGCTTCTATCCTGCTGAGCAGCACAATCCTTTTCTTTCTTGGCGTGGCATGCAGATAAGTTTATTCCTTTGTAGCAGGCAGTCAAACATCACTTATAACATGAATTTTGGCTCCGTATCATAAATACGCCATGATACCATATTAGTCGACATTTTTTCGCTCAGGCGAAAATCTGTTCTTAAAAGGAAGTAAAAATAGTTGCCGCAACGAATTCTTCGTTTTCTTCACCCATCTTCATATTTCTACTGTACTCTGTGGAACAACTTTTCCAGTGTTCAACTTATCATGTACCGAATTTGTGCTTGAACTCAGCACAACTGAAGTTGGGGTGTAGGAAAGAACTAAGAATCAGGGATCCTGATAATGGTAAGAACAGGTACAACCGAATACATTTTTCGAAACTAGCGATCTTTTCCATTCAGAAAGTGCTTCAAATCTCATGCCTATTCAAAATACAAATTGCGATCATAGCCTGTCACATCTCCGTGGTTCTTTACTACCACCGGTCTGTACATACCAACATGAATAGATTGGTGTGCTCTCGCCTTACCGAAATGAATCCATGCGTGACGTCATACCCCGCTGCAGCCAAAGGGTCGATCTTCTCGTTTTAGGGAAACTGTCGAGCGCCATTGTTAGTGACGTCACGCATGCTTGGCTTTACCACCGAGAGAACACAATCGCCTCTACGCTCTGTGCCTAGATGCAGCCCATTTATATGTTGTCACCGAATGAGAAAATGGCAGATAAAAATAGTTCATTGCACGATGGTAGTATTTATAGTTCTTGATTTGCAATCACTTGTGACCGCCGAGTACACCAGGATATAAATAAGTACACAATGGTTGTAACATAAAGGTTTGGTATACAGGCAAGATTTGTTCGTACACTGTCTTCCTCCTGTTATTGCGCCACAATTGAGCTCTCTCTCCTATGGCAGTGCAATAAGATAAAGAATCCCTGTAGCGAAAGAACCCAGCCTGGCAACAAATATTATCAGGTAATAAAGAATAAAAAAGACACTTCGAAACAATATATTTTCTTTCGGTGTCTGTTTACGCACACTTACCTTTTGAGCAGTTGCCCTTACTACGTACATTGTATTATGCCTCTCTTAGACTGGGATGTGAACGGTTAACGGTTCCCTTTGTCGTTAACTGGCGTCGCAGTTTTGAGCTTAGAGCGAGGGATGTGTGTGTTACTGTATGTGCATGTGTGGGGTACAGTAACACACATGCGTGTGTTACTGTATATGCTGAAGAAGTCTCATCTACTTTTTTCTTCCACCTTCGAGTCACCAAAAGTCAAACGAGACAAGGACAGAATTGGGAGCTGTAGCTCATTCAGTTCACGCTGCCATCTTGCTGACAGCGTTCGATTTGCCGGCGAAACTGAAACTTCAAGCTTAGTCTTGTCCAAAACTTCAGCGAGCGACGTGTATTTAAATTACCACGTTGAATCGTGCTGCTATGTTGGAAGAAACCCGATTACTTTGATCTGGTAATGTCTTTTTTAGTCTCATGGTTAACCGACGACGGCTCAACGCTTCAACGGGCCGAAGCCAGCACTCCTGCCTCAAGTGTTGAACAAGTCAAGCTTCGAAGTTTTAATTTCGTCTGCCAGTCGAACGGATCCCAACCCCAACTATCTACAACCTACCGTATAACTTTATGGCTTTTTACTAGACATCTCCTCCCGCCTTATATCTCATGCTAGAAATTGCTTCCTGTTTCGCATGCTGTCATAACGCATTATAGTGTATTTTCAACTAGATAAAAGAAGCTAGGCGACGCTTTGTTCAAAATGTGATCTCGTTGAACTCCGATTTATTTCTTGCTTCTAACCTACCTGCTTTGTGATGTCCGCAGAACGGTCAATCTTCAGCATACCAAGCATCAGACTGGCCCTGGAACTGAGCAACACTCCAGCACAGACGCACCAGCAGCGGGACCGCAACCGGCGCATCTAGTGACTTGCTTCGTCCTGTCGCCTGCCTCCAGAGGTGGTGGAGGGGCATCCAGTGCTTCTATTTGACATCATATGCAGGCAGCTACCACTTGGTGACCCTACATCGATGGACTCCGCTACGTTATCCTCTATCCTGAGCATACCACCTGTAGAAGCTCCGTTGTTTTGTATGCTGGCAGCTGCTGGCTAACGGTGGAAGATCGTGTTGTGTTTTGGGATTCTCCCGTGCCCTTTAGTTGGCTTTTAATGCTGATACTTGAGACTTGGAGACATTGTTACACTTGAGATTTTTGAATCTGATACAAGCTATCTCTGTTGACTGACGCAATAAAACCACGTAGTTTTAGCTGGCAGATCATTATGCGTTGCGTCTTCAGATGCCGCACAGCTTCAGATCGTCTGAACATCAGTGAGGTGTTACTCTTCATTCATGAATAACTATCCCGTGATATTAAAACTTCATAGTCAACAATGCAATAAATTAGTGTTGAAAATTATGTGGGAATTCTGCACTGTTTCTGCTATTTGTGTACATTTTTTCGAGCAATACAATCAATACCGCAACTCTCTCCATTGTAATGGAACTCTGTATTCTGTCTCCATTCACTCCAACAAGTGAGGGAGTTTTCTCCCCAATATTGCTATGCTGTTGCTTAGATCTGTTGGTCATTTTCCGATTGAATCGACGTGCTTAATTTATCATTGGTTATGAAACTAACTTTAAATATTAGAGGTTATCGGCAGTCTCGGAAGTGTGCAACAGCTCTCGCAGTAAGGTGTTGCGTCAGGATCTATGTATTTCTCGTGGTGGATTTGACTGCTTCCTCTGTGAGTTGTTTTAGTAGACATTTTTATTTAATATGAGTAAAAAGTTCATAGTTGTGCATTGTATGGGGAGCACTTCTCAGTTACATCGTTAAAGTAAAATTTTAATTATTACGATGCGGTACAATGGTGCCTCTTGCCTATGAATGTCTTTTCTCTTTGCAAGCTACCGCCCATAGATGGTTAAATTTCTTTAAAAGCTTATTTTTTGTCTTGTTACTTTCGCTCTCAAGTCGTCCATGTCTCTGCCAAAAAACTCTCTATTTGACAGTCGATGTCTAGCAGCTTTTCAAAACATGTTTCCCTTTACGTCCCTCCACCTCGTCCCACTGAAATGTACTACATCGCTCTATCAATAATCGCTCTCTACTTACGCCATTGACAACAATGCCACGACATTATTTTAAACAACGTATAAGGGTTTTGTGAGCCATGACAATTTTAAGGTAGTTTGCCAAACGTTATGTGCCATATAAAGCTGGAGTTGATACGTCTCTCTTTTGTGTACGTGATATTTGTGTTCGTGCCCTCGGTTTAGTCATTGCATGTAATGAAGTCGTTTTTATTTGCAGTTACGTGTTTTATAACGTAGGCTCTTGTTGGTCAGGTTTTGTAGAAAGGTTATCACGCCATCGAAAAGGCAGTCTGGTGCGTGCTGCGCTTGAAGCTTTCACTGTTGGATGGTGTGTCGCTGCTTCTTGGTCATAGTCTCATTCGACAAGCGGAAATTGCACTCTTCATGGTGAAATTATTACTATGTAACTGCCTGTAGCGCGCTGTACTAGAGCGAGCCAATGGCTTGGCCAGTGCCGTGACCCTACGCGTCGATCGTTGTATGTCGTATGAATGAATGATTGATGATTCCCACTGCAGTCTCTCTCTGTAATAGTCAGTGCAGGTCACTTTTAAAAGTTAGAGTTACTGTAAAGAAACGTAGCAATATCAATGTGTTTTCTTAAACGAATTCGTAAATTTATGATGATGAATTACGCTTTCTCCCAGCTACCGCTAATTAGATTGTATTATTAATTTAATGGATGAATATTTTCGTGTAATTGCCAGTCATAATTTATATCATGGAGTTCCCTTGAAGGTTCCATGTACTCTGTTATCAACGTAGTCATCTTTTTACCATGGCCCATGGCAACGTTCCATGTTCTATCTTTGAACAGCTTGGGTTACTGCTTCCAGTGCCCTCTTGTTATGTTAGTATCTCTGTTTTCTGATTAATTGTTTAAGAGCTTCGAGAAAAAACTTTTATCCCGAGTATAAACTACACTGATCGCTGCATGTTATCCACACTGCATTGGAATCTTCAAAAGAAGTCATTTAAGTGCAGTGTAATCGACTTCGGTGTTTGATACATGCAAGCCTTCATACCAATATGTAACTTCTCCAGAAGAAACATTCGAAGAAAAGTGTACGAATTTAGGTAGGATACATCTCCTGATGCAAACTCTGAAACACTAATAATGTATTAACGTACGGGGATCGTTGTACTTTCTGGGTAGCTTTTCTGTGAGTGTGTAATTTGTAGGAAAACGAAAACTAGCGACGTCGCCGCTAGGGGTAGTTCCAACCTGTAAGCTGATCCCATTAGCTGTAACATGTCGAGGGTTTCAGTCATCAGCGTTGGTGTTGCTAGTTTGGATCGAGATTCAGGTGTTAATCCCAAACCAGCTACCAATTGCCCTTGAAACTCGATCCAAAGTATCAAATACCGCCTTCACTTGACGTTTCGAAGAAGCTAAACCTAATGACTCTAGCTTGTCTCAATAGAACTGTGTCAGCTGAAGACTCCTAATGAAACTCGTAAATGTTACGTGAAAAGAATCTTCAGTTTGTGAATGAATTATATTGCTTCATTATGACGTGTATTGAACATGTCTCTTAGAATATAATATAGTTTGTAGCTCTCTGTGCGAACTTCTTACATTTATAATTGCCTGGTGGGGGGGCAGCGCCGGGGAGGGGGGTTGGCGCTCCCTGGCGTACCACAGACTTGAAAAATTCAAGAACTGAATTGTTGATGCCACACTTACGCTGCTACACGCTTCTCTTCCTCCGTTCTGCTGGGGCCACTGGTCGGTTTGAACCTACAGCCGTACGGGCAACCCTCTCAGGAGGGCATAAGCTATGTTGGGACGTACTGTTAAAGTAGTCAGGCTTGTCTATCCAATGTTACGAGGTGTCCTTCCCCAAAGGGTACTTCTTCGGTTCCTTTTGTCTGTGCTTCGTCTTTGGTTCAGCATTTTCCGTGCCCGCTCTGCTCAGTGATTCTAAAACCCCAGTGTTATTGGCAACTGTTATAGATTTCTAATTTACGACTGCAAGCTCAAATGAAAATGCTGGGTAACGAAGGTTGACCCTTCAGCCCACTCAAGGAGGTTGAATAGAATGTTAAAGCTACTTGAGCCCACTGTACCAAGACCTACTAAAGTACAGGCTTGGGTCTCTACGTCACGAAGATGGTCCAATCGGTACAGTCTCCCGACAAACTGTTAGACGCAGCCTGATATTTTTTGTACATGCTCTGCATATTTCGGACTTATCTGGATAGAAAACTCAAGCTATCATTAATTTGGTAACTTGTAAATAGCTTAAAGAAAAATTAAAAACTTCTCTCTAGATACGTACAAAATATGTGCAGTAGAGTATGTAGCAATTATGGCAGGCAGCGACTTATGATCTTTCCAGCGACTGTACGCAATCGGACCATTTCGAGGCCCAGGCCTGTACTTTAGGAGACCTTGACTGTACCGCGTCTGCCTCAGTGCAGCTTGTGCAAGATATTTCTTCTGTAGTTCGCAGCCACCATTTCCCATATGCTTATGTGGTTCATAACCCAAAACTCAAAATAAAATGCTGGCAGCAGTGCCAGAGTTTCCCAAACTTGACACTGCAGTGCTGGCGGCTTTTTACAAAACTCGGTGCCCTGCACCCCAGCCAGTTGCTGTATGATGTCCTCCCAGGACCTGTTACTGCGCGCTCAGCTTTTGTCCAGCGGCCTCTACTGCTGTGTGTGTGTACGAAGTGCGACTTCATCACCCGTTGTAGGTACTTAACCGCCTTCTTCTACCGTTCGATCACTTTTTAACCCTCTCATACCAGAATGAACTAGAGCCACACAGCTCGCAACATAGCACGACACCGAAGGACAGCAGTCAGGCGTGCACTAGGCCGTCAACCCCCAAGCAGACATTGCCACCTGGGCGCAGTGTACTGACACACACCGCACTGTCGCGTAGACAGCACCGCATTTCCATCACTACCATAGTCCGTACACATCAGTCATGGCACAAATGGCTGTACTTGCAACGGCTGCCGATGTGGCCAGCAGACACGAATGGTGCAACAGTTAAAGACGACGATGCGATGACAGATGAAGTTGAGCGGGCAATAGCGGAGACGCAATGCCACTTCTGGGCCCCGCGGTGTCCAGATTTGGCCCCTTGTGCATAGCCTTTTTATTACCTTCACTGCGTTTTGTATAACTTCGATGTTTGAATACAGTGGTTAAATTGTCAAATAAACTTGGTAAGCGGGAAAAGTTATCGCCGTCACTTTTCTGTTAATGTTTTCGTTGCTTTATTTTCATGCTGGTGGCATTTACCGTAGATATTGCCGTTATAGGTAATTTCTGCTTCGCACACTATGTACTATTGCCATAAATTAGCGCATGCTAGTTATTACCTTTGCATCTGCGAGTGCTGATCGTTAGGGCGCTGTAGCCGCTGCGTTATTAAGTGGTGNTATAGCTAATATCTGCTTCGCACACTATGTACTATTGCCATAAATTAGCGCATGCTAGTTATTACCTTTGCATCTGCGAGTGCTGATCGTTAGGGCGCTGTAGCCGCTGCGTTATTAAGTGGTGACAAAGAATAATTATTTCAATGAAACTCAGGTTTTCTTCGCAATCTCCTCGCCAAAGGACTTCTCAAATGAAAATTAAACATTCTGCTTGACATGGGAAGCACGGGACAAATATACCGTTGTGTATGCAACCAAGCAAGTAAGAGACGGTGTATTATCACATGCGGTGGAACTCCTAAAACGTAGACAGCCATGCATGTTGTCTCAGTTTCGGAAGGAATTTCATCTTCGAAATGACAAGTTCTACAGAATGCTTGTTTCCCTTACTCTTGTGAAACGTTTTCTGTTGCTAAAAGAATAGGAATTGGCGAAGTTACACTGTTGGCAACACTACCAATTGAGTTTTACTACACATTTGTGCTGGTCACTCAATATGATGTGGGCTGCTGCTACAATTGCGACAGATGGCGCTGTATGCAGTCTGGATTTTCCCAGTTTCGAGAGTCTCAGTTTCAGGAACTGCCTTTGTTTTACGAGTCTCTGTTTGACGAGTTATGCTGTAGTGAGGTGACTCGCAAACATCGGTATGTGAAGTGTGCCGTCTCACTCACTGAGTAAAAAAAATTCCCCGCAGTTGCATTTATGCAATGGCTCGACCGGCAGCGAGTTGCTCCTAGGATAGTGCGTCACTTAGTCCCTAACGTTATTTCAAGAGTTAACTAGCGTATCTGGTGCTATTGTGCTGCGCATCAGTTAATGCAGAGGCCAAACCAAGAGCGACGCGCATCAGAGCGGATTTAGCCGGACCCGAGATCGTTGACGGCACGACCCGCCTCATGAGCTCCTCTGTTTGACCACAAAAGGATGCTCCAGTTTTTGGCTATCGCCGGGTCTTACCGAGCTCATTGCCTGGCCAAAGTTAGGTGCGATAAGCAAAATAGATGAGGAATGTTTACTAAGTGCCACTGTCGTCTCTGGTGTCTCATCTTTAAGGCAGCTTCCCGGTGCTCACTTTCTGCCATTGTTTGAAGGATGAAAGGGATTTACACGGCCCTTTATATGCAAGTAGCTGCGCAGGCCTGCCACAGGGTTGCATAAGAAAATCCAATATGTGTCTTTGACGGTGTCTGCTCTGCAAGCCTGCTTCTTTCTAAGCAAAAAACGCCTTAAAGAAACTAAGGGCAGCCGATATCAGAGTAAAGATATTGGTTTTTATTAACTTGTAATGAGTTCATGAAGTACAGCCTATAGAGTCATTTTAGTAGAAGAATGATGAGTCACAAATGTGTTTACTTAACTTTCTTTATATCTGATAATGCGACAGCGACATGCCTCTCTTGCACATATCTCTGAACGTCCCGACCTGTGTACTGAAGGGCGATTGACTAATTGTCCCCGTGAGGCCCCACCTCAGTCTGTTCCAGCAGCGACTGCTGACATGCTGTCGCCCACGCCGACAAGCGCCCGCGAGTTTCCATTTACCTTGCCAAAGGTTCCTTGAGTAGGTGATGGAAAAGTTGCTACACTAAGTCGCAAACGTATCCAGTTCTAAAAATGACAGGGTTATCTCTGGCTTACTTGGGACAAGTTTCTAACGGTCGCTTTTCTAACGTAGTATATTTTAAGGAGTATACATTTTCCATATTACCACTTTACATAGCTACATAAAATGATGTATCTTTTAATTTGAGTCTCTCAGAGCATTGTATAGGCCGTAGGGTTAGGTTTGCTTCTCTTATGTTATAGGAGCAGTGGCGCCAATGGGGACCCTGTATTTTGCCGTGCTAAACCTTCGGCACATTTTTCCTTCATGCCGACTTTGCTGCCTCCACATTCTTACTCCTACTGATGATGCTTTGTTCTGTTCTTCATCTTCTTTCTCGACTCAATGTTTCCATGCGCGTTGCTCCTGTGTGGGAACACCTTTGCGCATAGGTGCTACGTATTTATTGACATACCACTGTATGGGGTATGTCCCTTGTTCCTCTTCTGTTTGATCACCTTAAGGCTTAAGCTATTCAGTATAACAATAATTTAAACCGAACATGAATGCTGGGAAGACTGTTAAGGGCTTGAGGGCACACGTTAATCCTAACTTAATGTTTGCATATTTGTTGATAAGCAATTAAAAGAAAGGTTAGGTTGCTCAAAACATCTCCACAGTCCTCGCACGCACCGACTGCGGTACACCACACACCTCCTCTTAGCGTGTTCCCACATGCCAGTCAAATGAATGTGTTCGCTCAGCTCATTACCCGAATGTTGCGCCCTGGCAAGTTCTTAACACATCCGCGTATCCTATGTCTGGTGTCATACGGTACGACTGTGTCTTTACAAAACATACTAAGCTGTCAGCCGTCTCGTCAGCTTGGTGAGCAAGAGTCACTAGTGAAGTTCCGTATATCTTTGCACACTTGGAGTGAATCAAACGCAGAAATCTGTTCACTCAGCCACTGTTCTGCCAGGCAGGCTGGAAGGGACCCTGTAACACTTTCGGAGGTTGCGCTGAGAAAAGATCTACCTTTGACTCCTCTGAACCCGCCGTTTGCACCACTGAGAAGATCGATGAAGTCGCAGCCATCAAAACTCATGACAAAGTTAGTTCCAAGATCGAGAAATCATTTGAAACATCGTTGAGGTTTTGCCCGCAGTTTCGTAGATCTTTCTGTTAGCTCAAGTTGATGTGAGAACTGATGCGGTGCGGCACGTGACTCTTCCCAACTTCTTTGAGTTATGATTGGCAAAAAAAACTGCTTTTGTTGTGGTCTTTGGAGCTGCTGCAAGCGATGGAGAATTAATTCCTCCCCAATCTATTTTACAGCAGCTCGTTTTGAAATCAAAATATCCGTGCATTTCCAAGATGTAGATGTATTAGATTAGGAAGTATTATGATGCCAGTTGAGTATGTTTGTACAGGATTCCACGCCTTCCCATTTTTTAAATGCTTACAAGAATTTGTGAAAAATGAATTGTTCTTGTTTGTCCAGTGACATGTCTTGCTCACCTGATTCAAGTTCGCGCGANCCAAGTAGTAGATGTATTATGTAGAAGTATTATGATGCCAGTTGAGTATGTTTGTACAGGATTCCACGCCTTCCCATTTTTTAAATGCTTACAAGAATTTGTGAAAAATGAATTGTTCTTGTTTGTCCAGTGACATGTCTTGCTCACCCGATTGCTTGGCGCGATTTTTGCCTATAGAGCGCAGCTGAGACCCATCCAGGGCACTTCCTCACAGCTCGATATTATGATTTAACTGGTGAAGAAAGCAACTCCGGTCACATTATCTGAAATAAGTGCCAAGATGTAAACTGGCACGAGCCCAGACCTGCCATGTTAGGGGTGTCCCAGTTATACCAAACATACGATAGACACCAACTACTGACCGTCGGCTCCAAATAAGCGCACGCACATCGGCGACTGATATAGTACGTGCGTGGCGGACCGTCGGTTTCTCAGCACCAAAGTAACCGATTGTCGACTGGAAATAACGTAAATTGCAGACCGTTGGCTGTAAATGTTATTAAGCTAATTTCACGGTACAGTAAACATTACTAGAAAAATACTCTGCAATGTGGCCTTGTGCTTGCCATTTCCTAATATCAATTGTGAACTTTTGCTCCCTACAATGCGCAACAGCTGCGTGCGAGGCCCTGTACTGTTTGTTCACTGAAGGGTAAACACGCCAGGAGTGGTAAAGGCAACCAGCGACACGTGCCTTCTAAAAAGTCAAAACTTTTTCATGATGCAGCACGAGCGGTGTTGGAGCAATGTGATCTATTTTTGATAAAAATCAAGAAATCAGTGTCGGTTGCTGGTTTAGGACTGTTGATCTATAGCACATGTTGGGAACGAAGCAGTTGTGACATGGCTTTTTTTCTGAAATTTTTAGATAACTTGTTTGTTTCTCTTTAATTTGCTGCGCTTGATGAAGCTGCACGATTAAGAACTGCCCATTGCCGCCTTATATGTGGTTCATGCGAATTAAAATAGGTTTTTACCGAAATTAGCTCCATTAAGTACTTGCAAATATGCTGTCGTTGGACTGAACAGATTGATATGCATCTCAGCTCAGGTCAGCCGCCTCTTTCTCCGAGCGAGTTCTCTAGCCAATTTCTTGAATACTTCTTTTATCTTCAATGCCGGATACCAAGTGGCGTGTAGACAGCGCTGCACTAAGCATTTGCCTTTTTCCTACGCGGCTTTTTTGCCCCTTTCCAATAATAATATTGATAACAATAGTTATTACATAACACCAACGACTATGACATCTAAAGTTGTTTGTATTCGTCATTGTATCGGAAAAAATTCAATGGACAATCATCGTGTATATACGCTCGGTTAATTAATATTGGGCGACTGGGGGATATCATTAAATTATTTTGTATTCTATTGCATGTTTGTACGCTTGAAACTATGATCGACTTTGGATATTGTTGATGGGTCGGAGGAAGGAGAGGCTGCTCTAATATAGTTTTAGCCTACGATGCTGTTGCCAGAGTTTTAAAGTAAACCTAAGTTGTGAAGTCTTTGTTTTGTGATTGTTGAATTGTGTAGCTGTTCGTAATGCTTTTATTCAACGCGATCCATGATAGTGTTAGAGATTGATGGAAAACATGAAGCAGTGCGCTTATTTAATGTTATGTTCTATAAACGATGCAGTAAATAAACTGAGCGATCACAACATCTTAACACTCTTCACACGGTACCATATTAATACAGGCGTATTGGATGCTTCCAGTTGCCTAATCAATCCTTTCGGACCGCACGGTAACTCCAGACATCGACATTTGAGCATTTCGAGAGCCATTCCAAAATGTTTGCCAGCTTTTGTCTATATTTTACAGTTACAATAATGAGGAAAGTAAAGGTAAAGTCAAATTTGACTGCATCCTCCATTGGGAAAGCCACACTCACTGGTTCGTGCTGCAGATATCGGCCAACTGGCCCCAGAGGAGTAAGTACAGCTGCAGCAGACCACGGGTCGATAAAAAATATGGCGCCGAAATGGAAGGTTCAACGATCAGAGCCTCCTTACCCTCCCATTCCTGGTCAGGTAAGTGCCCCCACGCAGCTTTGTATAACAAGCAATTGCCGACTCAGCACGCCGGATACCACAAAGACCGCTCAACTGGGTCGTCGTTCGATCCCGGTACCGTCAGCACAGAAGTCAGCCACGCATGGCATGCTACTGCCGTGGGTATAAGCAATATTTTCAGTGAGCATATGAAATTATATTATTGCAAGACCAGAGTTTCCGTTGAGAAAGGGTTAATTACTGATTCTGCATCATATTTTCTTTCATTGCCTGAGGTTAATATCAAGTTGTTGTTACAACACTCACATTCTGTGACCAGTAAGAACAGATTTTTTTCTCAGTTACCGATATTCTAAACTACGCCCCTTTACATTTTTACCGCCCACCACTCGAGGTGACCCACCTATTCCGCGGGTCTCATCCCTTCTCCCATGGCTATCGTCCACACGACAGTCTTTTTTCTGTCTTCTCATTTCCTCTTTCGCGTCTTTGAGATGCTTTGCGCTTGGTTACCCTGCCCGTAGCAGCGCACGTGGCCGAGTCGAGACAAATGTGGCATAGAACACTTGGTCGTCCTTGGTGTTCGCCGCACGCCGGCCGCACCGAGCCCCACTGCTCGTACTACACTTGGTGTGGGTGCGGTGGTAAACCTAGAACACTACTTCTACTTCGGTGCCCCGTTCGCTGCAGGTTGTGCATTGGTGTTTCAAGCCCTCGCCTGTTTTCTCGAGAACCTTCATGGTCTTGCGTTTACATTTTCCCGGTAAGAGTATCACAAAGGAACTCCCTACATCACCATCAATAATCACGCAGCTAAATACTCACTCCAATTACCAGTAATGAAAAGCGTTCGTTGAGGATACGGGGAGATCGCTTGCTTTACGTCAAAGTTGGTGATTGGCAAATTATCTTTGCCATGGGTATTAACCGTGTAATTGCGTGCTGTGGCTCAATGTATTGAAGTGTAGTTAATACCTAGATTGTTCTTTTCTGTCATTTGTGCCCTTGTGCCAAATTATGCCCTTATAACTTCACCTGAGCCTTTGTATGTAGTTTCGTGCAATGTTTACTGTTTCATCATTCTGTAACCATTATTTAATAGTTATGAAATTACTTTTCGTTTCATGGAAGACTCACATTTACTGCTAGGTCTGTCGCATTCGCAAACAGCTATTGCTTGTCGTTACCATCTAATTCAACGAAATACGTGTTAGAAACTGTATGCAAACTTGTGTTTACATTTGTGTCCTGTATAACTCACACCAAGTTGTTACATGCGTTACAGAGGCAGAAGATTAATTATCGGTGTATTAAAGTTCGTAGCGCAACTACGTAAAGCGTTTTCTATTGCTCCGCATTTGCCATGTACTAATTTCGCCCCACAGCTGAACTTTTTCGAAGGGACTCAGGGTCCCTGTTAAAATATTATTATTATCTAGTCCACAATGCGATGCTACCCTTCTTGTAACTGCCAAACCTAGTATTACGTATAGTGACTTCATTCCCATGAGACCATCGTGTCCGCCGTGGACTTTGCAGGTCATTATAAAATTGACATGATAGTTGCTCTTTAGACGCTAACATGAGAAAGTTCCTTAGATTATTGTCGTGGTGGTCCCAAGTGAGCTAACTTTTTCTGGAGCGTAGTCCTTTTGTTCCTTTGTGACACTGTACTCTGTGGTAGTTTGAGCTCAGTTGTCTGCTGTAGTGTCCCTGTACTTAGTATTTCATCTATGTACCTACGAGCTGCAAGAGAGGTTTTTCAATGCAAATTGTTTTTTTTTCGATTTTCGAATTGCGATGGTCAGTGGTGATAACTTCCCAAATCTCTTAATACTGAGTTGCGGACCAACTCTTACTCATGCAGAACGTTGCAACAAATAGAACTTTTGTAGACACGTCTGTTTTGTGAATGAAAGTACAGGCGGTACTGATCTTGCGCAATAACAACGTACGTTCGCAAATCAAAAAAAAACTAAGCCCAAAAAGATTTACAGTATGTATTTCCCCTCATATTTTTTTTTGGGGGGAGGTGAAAAGAAAACATATATAGAGTTCCCGGAAGAACTGTTGCTAAGTGGTTGTAACAACCTTAGTATTGAACTGTCACGAGTTTTCTCATTTCTTTTCTACTCTGTGCTTTAGGTCTCATATTCTCTACAGTGAAATAAAAGCTGAATGCAGTTTCACTTGAACGAAGAATGTATCCTCGTGCAACAGCAGCAGGTTGCGAGATCCGGTTTATTTTTTTTTTATTTATTTATTATTTTTTTTTTTGCAAACTTAGCAAGCGCGTTTTAAGATTTGTCATATATAGTGCCCGGTAGTTTGCTGGAGCTAAATATTCGTCGCTTTGCAGAAAATTGCCGAACTTCATTGCACGTCGGACGAGTACCAACAATATACAAAAGATTTGCAGGAAGTTCGCATATTGTATTTGTTTCCTCGGCGCACTGGTGATGCATTACTTGTAAGTGCCCATGCAACCCGAGGTTCCAGAGATCGCGATAGTCTTACTTTTTTTTTGTCTTGCAAAAATTAAAAAAAAAATCTCGCCTCTGCTTGTTTGTTTACTTACGCACCCAAAAAAATGTTGCAGTTACATCTACATTTGTGAGCCATATCCATTAATCTAAACTGAGATCGTAAGTAAGATGCCTTCGTCGTCTCTCGTTTAGAATAAACGCTAACCTTAATTAGTTCAGCGCTCTGCTGAATATTTATCATCGTGACTTGAACCAAGATAACAAAGACGAAGTTCATACCAAGCAACTTTCAAGCAAGTAGCATTGTGATCCAAATGTAAATAGCTGAAAATTTTAATACAGATGTTCATTTTATATGATCCGGGACTTTTACTTTCCTTGTGGTACATTCATCTTAATGTTAAGACCGGCGCTACTGATATATATGGAAATGTCAAAATCAAACTTTTTAGTATACACACGTATAAGTAATTTGTTCAAGTTCGCCACACTCACATTGTGTTCAGAACCGTTTACCAGCTGTAGTAGTACTGTAGTAGTAGCAGTAGTAAATTTAGTAGTGGGCATGCTACTAGCGGCGCAGCAGGGACACACTGTCTGTACCGCGCCCAACAATTGCTGTGGCCGAGCAGAGGCCGTGCGCCGCTAGGACGCGAAGTATGTCTCGTTTGATAAGAAATAGTTCGAAAAAGAGGCTAATGTTCAGCTGTCGTATGGTATGTGTATCTCACAAAAAGAATAAATTCGCGATTGATAGTGACATTTATCGTTATGAGCTCATCACAGATTATTATATAGGTTGCATCTGAGCCATTCATTCGTCAGTAATGCTTGGTTGCAACCCAGCGAGTAAAAATAACTTGATCGAAAAATTATGACGTCACAGCCCGGCCGGCGCTACAGCCTGTGACGTCATTACGGGCCACCCACTACCTAAGTTGAAAGTTATGTCAGCACAATGCTACCTACGTTACATTTTTAAAGTTAATACATGGTTACATACCAGCCATACTGGGTAGAAAGCTCTGTCTTTACTTTGTAAATTCCTTTACTTTTCTAAATTAGAGCGTGCGTGGCCCGCAATGACGTCACAGGCTATAGCGCCGGTCGGGCTGTGACGTCAAAATTTTTCGATCAGCTGATGTCTGGTCTTCAAGTTATTTTTATTCCCTGGTTACAACAAGCAATCATGAAGCAATTAATCAAGCAGTTATCCAGGGATGCAACCAGCAGTCATGCAGGGATTCATCCAGCAGGCATGCAGGAATTCAACCAGCAGTCATGCAGGAATTCAACCAGCAGTCATGCAGGGATTCATCCAGCAGGCATGCAGGGATTCATCCAGCAGGGATGCATGGATTCAACCAGCAGTCATGCAGGTAGTGGTAGTTTCGAAGAAGGGCTTACTAGCGCTGCGCGCAATGCATCCGCCTCGCGCCAAATTCTCAGTGATTTTTATGAGAGGAAAAAAAGGCCTTCCAGACCTTAATATACGGCCGACTTGCTAAAGCGAGCTGGTACAGTGTGTGCAGGTACTCTGCCTTTTGTTCTGCTTCTTGATCTCGTGAGACTCTCGCGTATGCTCCGCCAAGTGATGCAACGGTAGCAAAAAATACAAATTGGCTCTGAAACCATAATTTTTTTTGTATAAACTTCAAAATCTAATAATTTGTGTCTTTTGATAGTAATAACTATTTGTGCAATTTTCTCGATTATCCGTTCATAACTTTTTGCGTAATACTGCTATCAAACGTTATGACAAACATGAGTCAAACATACAAACGGATCTGCACCAAAATCTAATCATTTATGTCTTTCAACATTACTAACAAACCCTATGAATTTCATAAAGATTAATTCATTATTTTTTGAGTTATTGTGCTAACAAGCATAAAATTAAAAACAGTGACAAACGATGTAACGAACGAACAAACGGATCATTACCAAAATTTGGTGTTTTTTTTTTTATATACCTAACAACTCATGTTAATTTCATCAAAATCCATTCATAATTTTTTGAGTTATGGCATTGAGAAAAATGAGGCAAACAAACAAACGAATGGACATGTCTTCAGTAAAAGTTAATCATCTGTTCCTCATAACATACCTAACAATCCCTGTAAATTTCGTCCAAATCGGTTCAGAACTTTTTGAGCTATCTTGGTGACAGACAGACAAACACGACGAAAACATATCCTCCTTGGCGGAGGTAAAAATGACACCCGCGCGGAGGGAGGGGTCCCTTCAATGGCCCCCCCACAGAAATATCAAAATACCGCTTCCGAATATCAGGTCGGCAAGGTCCTCTAGACACGATCTATTACCGAATTGCTTCATCAACTCATTAAGATTATCGTTGACTCAACAAGGCTAACCAACGCATCCAAACAGAAACGCATTCCAGAGCCTAAAATTATCATCATAGCGAATTAAGGAACTGCAACAGTGACACCTAATGACACTGATTATAACCAAAGAGTCGCAGAACATCTTAACGATGAGATAGTTACCAGAAGATGACCAGCAACACTACAAAATACGTGTAAAAATTCAACAACAACCGGAAAAAAATAGAAATGACACAGCCTCAAGAAGGGAATACATCTAACTATCTATACTAGCTGGACCCATGAAAACATTCACGGTTTGCTAACTTTATTTTGAATGTTTGATAATTTCCTGGTACCGGTGTGCTTGTTATTGGATTTTAATGTAATTAGTTGCTCATCTAATTTCATCGTGTTTATTAGTGCAAATTGGTAGTTGCCCTCTCCGTAGGTAGTTATCCTCCTACGGGTAGCTAACTTCCCAGGGGTATTTATCTCCTAGGGGGAGTTGTTCTCCCAGCGGGCAGTTGTCCTTCCAAGGGGTAGTTGACCTCATATGGGGATAATTGTCCTCCTATGGAGGTATCTGTCATCTACAGGACCCGTGGATATTCTATTGTTACCTCCGCCAAGGAGGTTATGTTTTCGTCGTGTTTGTCTGTTTGGTTGTTTGTCTGGCTGTTTGTCTGTCTGTCTGGATAACTCAAAAAGTTATGAACCGATTTGGATGAAATTGACAGGGATTGTTAGGTATGTTAGGAGGAACAGATGATTAACTTTTGGCGAATATATGTCCTTCCGTTTGTTTGTTTGTTTGTTTGTCTACGTCATTTTTCTTGATGCCATAACTCAAAAAGTTATGAATGGATTTTGATGAAATTAACAGGAGTTGTTAGGTATATAACAAAGAGAAGATTACCAAATTTTGGTAATGGTCCGTTTGTTCGTTCGTTCGTTTGTCACTGTTTTTAATTTTATGCTTGTTAGCACAATAACTCAAAAAGTAATAAATGGATCTACATGAAATTTATAGGGGTTGTTAGAAATAGTAAAAGACATAAATGATCAAATTTTGGTGCAGATCGGTTTGTTTGTTAGTATGTTTGACTCAGATTTGTCATAACGTTTGTTGACAGTATAACCCAAAAAGTTATGAACGGATCTTCAAAAAAATTGAACAAGCTGTTATTATTATAAATTCCGTGTTTACTAATCTAAAACCTCAAATACGTTTCTTTTAATACCAAAGTCTCGGTTAATGAATTTTTGCTACCGTTGGCTCACTTGGCGGAGGTATGCGCTCTCAGAGTGCTCTAGTTGGTAAATGTTTTCACTTGCCATAGTTTAACCTGAGGTAGTGCTTCTAATTTAACCCAACCCGTCTGAGCCTACATCCGTCGCTTACTCCTGTCTTGAGAATTACGCACTCCGTGTACCTTACATCTCGTCTAGTCTTTTCTAGTATATTTATTTCTCCACTAAAATTAATCACGAATTTATTCCGTCAGCAAAGCATTCACACTTGTGTCTTGATAAAGACAGACACATGACGGTGCTCCTTGCATTGTTCTCCAATGTATTTGAACACCTTTTCTAAACTGTCTTTCCCACAGCTTACAGGTAAGTTGCCCTTCTTAATCTTACGCATTTCAACTTTTTGTCGGCGTATTCAATGTTTTTCACTATTTCGAGACCCGTAGATACTGATCAAAAGCCCATCGTTATTCTGCTTTGTTTAATGCGATAGTGGGCCCGCGCATGAAAAAATTCACGCAAGAATCAATACTAGCTGGAACCTGTGGAAATACCGTATCATCTCAATTTAAATTTCATGCTATCTAATACTGGAAGAACCTATGTAAGCTCAACAGAATAAAAACATTGTTACTCAATTATAATGCCCCCGACACCGTATCAAGCATACGAATCGCGAAAATTACACAGCGCGAAAATATGTTCCAAACCACCAATCTTCTGCCTATGGCCCGAGAGCAGTTCAGTTCTCTTCTCTGCCGAGGTGGTATGTAATATACCGTAGTTTTCCCGTATCTAATAGTGAAAGCGTAACCGACAGAACAGGGACGTACGGACGGATGGATGGAGCCTCAACCAGAATTATGTAATCAATATTATCTACAACATGATAAAAACCGATGTGTATTTATCTGTTTGTTTATCAATTTTCTGTCACGCCGTAACAAAACAGATTGGCGGAAATTAGCCCAGGCTGGAAGCTCTGGTCGTCCTGCCAAGCTCCATTGAAAACTGATAGGTAGAATATAGGTCGGGTTGCAGAAGATGGCAAATGTATCTTAGTTAGGGACAGTTGAAATTCAAAAATGAAGATATCGCAGGCTTAGCAGGCTTTTTATTCGTGCGAGTATTATCTCCATACATCGAATCTAAGGCGAAGTATCGGGCACTTCTTGCAATCTCAGCACTAAAGACATTTGAAGTTTATATTGGCACTCTCATGCATCTTGATTCGTAGTTTCATCCCACAGATGATTTCGTTGCATGAGCTATTCTTCCGACTTTGATGCAATTGTCGACGAAATATCTTTAAATAACCAAAAGACTATCGGACAAATATGACACACTATGGTATCTATGACACCAAATCGAATCAATTCTTTTCAGTGTTGCTGAACTGACCGCAAAAGTAATGAATTATTCTCATGTCAGAAAATAAGAGTCTTGATGCTCAGTAATTAGGATGCCGTGAACCCTCATCTGAATGATCTTTAAAGTGGGCAATTGTTTGAAGGAAAGCATAGTTAATGAAGAAAGCATTTTATGACAGCGCGGGCACACTAGTTGCTTAATATAGGCCGGTGCGGAATCTTCTCTTCTTTGACTTGCTTATTCTTCATCACACTTCTTCATTGATTGTTCTTTCTTTAAGCGCGTCCCACACTTCCTAGCTCCAACAATAAAGAAGAATCCTCCCTTCGGAGGTGTAGGGCTGTCGCTTGGAGTCCCATAGCCCTTTAGTTTATAGTTTGCCCCTACCGTGAAAACATGTAATATTATAGCGCTTGGGGCGCTGTCCTGCCCGTGGTGTGCTGCTTCGCTTTGGGGCGCTCTCTCGTGAGGTATTCCTACGGGAGCGAGCGTCCTTGTGGCGTCGTAGCGCAGCCCGTGTGGGACAGGGTCGCCCATCTACTATATAATAATTCACGTCGTGTTTTTATTTATTTATTTATTTATTTATTTATTTATTTATTTATTTATTTATATATTTATATCTTTCGTGTCACGCTCTATGGGAATAAGATAGGAGAAAATTCAGATTTCATTCAAATGGCGAAAAAAAGTTGGTACCTTGGAATAGTTGAGTGTACAG
>LQNS02276867.1:11176776-11187643 GCA_001587735.2 Parhyale hawaiensis
GCGCACAACATATACACTAAATCTTCAACGAAAACATTATTACCTCTCTGATTTCGCTCTCGAGTGATAATCGAATTAATCGAAAATAAAATCAATAAAATTACGCCACAAGTTCAGAATTAACGTATTTCTACAAAGCCCACCAGTGGGTCCTTTCGTACTTCAATCAGAATATATCGTATATCAAATGCGAAGGGTACCACTGGTGGGTCCCGCCTTTTCTTTCTTCAAAGTGCAGAAGGCAGTTTGAATAACATACCATACCAACAACCTACTTCAATCGTAGCTCACGGCACACTGAAGAATGAGTCGACGATACTGATAGAGACAAATGAATGTTTCGCTCCAGGCGCGCGACTTTGAAACCAGGGATCGCAGGAAACGTGCTAGCCTCGTTCATCAGAAATGACTTCGTTAAATTTGCCCCCTACCGCGGGTGATGGTTTCACGCCACCGAGGCGTTCTAGTTATATCTGCAGATGTTTATCACCTCAAGCGTTATATCATTTAATTAATAGAGTAGATAGAATCGGGGCCTACAACACCTTACGCCAAACATACAACTCCTCGTGTGATATCCCTGCTGATCACGTATACTAAATTTTTACATTTAACTTTCCTGATTCTCACTTGCTTCAAATAACTGTTTACAGTGAATTATAGTAATCTTATCTGTGTTAAAAAGTTAACGTTTTCTATGATTAAAAATTTGACGTTAACGGGTAACTATAACATCATTAAACTTTAAACCCTGAATAAAAATTGTGTAACTCCTTACTAAAACTTAAATTTTCATCTTGTAACTCTAAATAAGTTATTAATGTGTATCAACAGTACAATGGTAACAAGAAAATATTGTTATAGAAGCTTCAAATGCCATGAGCCAATCACGGGTTCGTTGGTTCTTATGCACCCCTAATGGGAAACACACGATAAGAACGGTTGTTGAACTGTGAAAATATGGAAAAGGTTACATAAAGATCTCCAGTGACCTGAACATCCCATTTACAACAATTAGTACATTCATAACAAGATTTGACCCTTTAGTGCTTATTGTGCACATATGTAAACATCACATGTACCTGGTGTTATTTCTACGAAAACTGATCTGCAGTTGAGTCGCTAAAGGGTTGAAAGACGCGATACTCTTGAGAACCAACGTAGACTAGGTGCTCCTATGAAGATCTTTCTCCAAGATTAGCGAAAACGTTGGACAAAAATCCAAAAAAATCCTATGGCCACCCGATTTTCAGAATGATTTGCGTTTATCAGGAATTCACATAACTAAGGCAATAATAAATAATGAATTACACCTCGTCTGTCTAAAGTTGCCAAAGCTGTGTTTATGAAGACTCAGTAAGACATTCGAACAATTAGTTGAAGAAACTCGTTCTTATTTCTCTACGACTCGGCAGTTTTATCTGTTCACTACATTTTCCTGCAACTTTCATCGGAGGCACAGAGACTAACAGAAACGGAATCTAATTGCTTCTCTTAATGACAGACTGTTCCCTTTCTAAAGATATGCTTATTTTTAATCCTCTTATTTCTTTCGTGAGACATTCTCGATAACTGTCAAGGATTGCAAAAAGGTAGAAAAAATATCTCTCAATATCTTCCGCTCGACACCTGAATTGATATTTAACGCCGGTTATTTTTCCTGTGACCCGCTGTTTTTATTCTCGTTTGGATGCAGCGGCCAGCAGGGGAAATGGTTTAACGTTTTGTTCCTGCTCTGAAAAGCGGGTCGGTCCGATGCACGGGTGCGCAGTTTGCATTAGTTACCGGGCGTCAAACATCCGGCAAACTCTTGAACTTCGCTGCTTATGAGGACGGAACCTGCTGTAATTTTCTTCTGGATTGGCCCGTCAACTAAGTGAAATTTTATACATGAACTGTCAATAGTTCCGCGTAAAAATAATGGATGCAAAACGGTTGTCTGAATTTTCACCGGAACTGTACGAAAACATTTAACGACTGTTTAACTATTGATGCCCGCTATTAAATATATGGGATATCCCTAAACATGTGTACATAGAAAGAAAACTGAATATATATTTGACCAAATTAATTTCCTTGTAAAACTAGAAAAAATGAAACTGTTGGGTGTCCGATAGTCTTGCATAAGTTACTTTCATACTTCACAGCTGATCAGCGATTATGTTATCTGCTACCTCTAAGATACCATCAATCCTCTGAATATCCATTAGTTAACTCCCCCAAGGAGGTTATGTTTTCATCGGATTTGTCTCTTTGTCCGTTTATCTGTTTGTTTGTTTGTCTCTCTGTCTGTCTCTGTCACCAAGATAACTAAAAAAGAAATGGACGGATTTTCACGAAATTTACAGGGATTGTTGGGTATGTTACTAGGAATAGATGATTAACTTTTGGTGAAGATCCGTCCATACATTTGTTTGTTTGTCTGCCTCATTTTTCTCAATGCCATAGTCAAAAGTTATGGACGAATTTTGATAAAATTAACGTGAGTTATTAGGAATATGAGGATGAGTAAATGACCAATTATTTTTTTTATGTTCATTCGTTAGTCACTGTTTCTAATTTTGCGCTTGTTAGCACAATAACTTAAAAAATAATGAATGGATTTTTATGAAATTTATAGTTGTTAGTAATGTTAAAAGACATAATGATTAAATTTTGGTGCAGATCGGTTGTTCGTTTGTATGTTTGACTCATGTCTGTCATAATGTTTACGAACGGATCTTCACGAAAACTGTATAAAATGTTAATACTATCAGAAGCCACAAATGATTAGATTTTGGAGTTGATACAAAGAAAATCGTGGTTTCAAAGCCAATTGGATTTTCGTTACCTTTGCCTCGCCTGGCGGAGGTATGCGCGCTCAGAGTGCTCCAGTTTGTTCTGTATTCAATTGTATCCTTTCGTCGCCGTGGTGCTCTGAAAATGTTCATCGTGATTTCCAGCCCCAGTAAAAGCTACGAGTCCTATGTGGGCGTCCATGCATACAGAAGCTCCATTTGAAAAAAATGTCGGTGGAATGACAAGCATGTATTTTAGCTTAACGTCGGAGTGTTTCACTAGTACGTCATACACAAGATAACGTACAGCTGCAGGCAATAATTACCTCCGCCAAGGAGGTTATATTTTAGTCGGGTTTGTTTGTCTCTTTGTCTTTCTGAATTTCTGTCTATCTGCCACCAAGATAACTCAAAAAATTTATGTACGGATCTTGACGAAATTTACAGAGAATGTTAGGTATGTTGGGAGAAACAGATGATTAACTTTTGGTGAAAATCCGTCCGTCCATTTGTTTGTTTGTCCGCCTCATTTTGCCCAATGCCATAACTCAAAAAGCTAAGGGCGGATTTTATGAAATTTACATGACGTGATACAAATCACAAATAGTAAATGACCAAATTTTTGTGATGATCTTTTCGTTCGTTCGGATGTTTGTTGCTGTGTTTGATTTTATGTTTGTGAGCGCAATAACTCAAAAAGTTTTGAGTGAATCTATGTGAAACTTAAATGAATTGTTAGTAATGTTAAAAGACATGAATGATTAAATTTTGGTGCAGATCTGTAGATTCGAATATTAAATATGAGTCGACGATATTAAACTTAACGTTTCAGGATGAAATATCCCATCTTCAGAAGGAAGAAAAAAAAACCTAGGCTACGATCAATAAACAAATTTTTTTATTGTTAATAGGTCAGGGGAGCGTAGGTGTTGATGGGGGAAAGTCTAAAAGGCAAATGGACGGAGCCGGGCGCAGGGGCCGGACCTCAGCTCCCGTACAGTCGGCAAAATTCAGGCTAGGTATATACTGTATAGAGCGGTACAGCCGTGGTCATGATGTTGAGGCTAGGCTTGGTGTTATGTATGTGGAGAGACTCTAATGTTGCGAGCTCGATGGGGTTGGAAGAGTCTATGAAGGAAAAATCATTCCTGCTGATAGGATGGTTGTTTTGCTCAGCATGTAGGCGAGGGGCTGAATGATTCGTTTCTATGTTTGAGTTGTTTGTCATCATGTTTGTTACGCAACAACTCGAAAAGTTTTTGACTGGATCTTTATGAGATTTACAGGGGTTGTTAATAATGTTGAAAGGCAAAAATGGTTAAATTTTGGTGCAGATTGGTGGACTTCTTTCTATGTTTGAGTTGTGTTTGTCATAATGTTTGTTATGCAATGACTCAAATATTTTTGAATGGATCTTTATGAAATTCACAGGCATAGTTAATAATGTTAAAAGTCAAAAATTGTTAAATTTTAGAGCAGATCGGTTGATTCGCTTCTATGTTTCAGTTGTGTTTGTCATAATATTTGTTACGTAATAACTCAAAAAGGTTTGAATGGATCTCTATGAAATTTGCAGGAGTTGTTAGTAACGTTAAAAGATATAAATGATTAAATTTTGGTACAGATCGGTGTGCTTGTTTGCATGTTTGACTTTTGTTTGTCATAATGTTTGTTAGCAGCATAACTCAAACAGTTATGAAAGGATCTTGAAAAAAATTACAGAAACTGTTAATGCTATCAAAGGCGCAAATGATTAGATTTTGGAGTTGATACAAAAGAAATCAAGGTTTCAGAGCAAATTTGAATTTTTCGTTACCGTTGCCGTACTTGGCGGAGGTATGCGCTCTCAGAGTACTCTAGTTAATATTATTTTCTAAAGATGTTAACCCAGTTCTTAATTGTGGGTACGTCATCGATCATCTGGTTCTGGTTCTAGATCTGTATATTGGGTTGTCAGGAAAGTTCTTACCGAGTTTTAGTAGATCATCGTTCGAGTTATTTAAGAGTATAATTGAGTCTGGAAAATAGGATTTGGCTACACCTCTATTTAGAGCACAGCTCAATCGTTTCGTGGGAGAAGGTTTGAGATCCTATACCTGGAAACCAAATACTTATAGCTAGCAACTATGTAAAGAAAAATCTAGATTCTGCTCAAACTCATTGCTCTCTTATGCCTGTTCTTTGGTTGCATGTGAACTTTATATGGAATTTCATATTTTGCTGTCGTTACCGTCTCGTTGGCATTACTGTTACAGTGGCATAAGCACCTTGAAATTACCCGGATGACTGTCGTATGTTGAATGTCGTCAAAAAGACGCAGTTCTGCTGCGTGTTTGATCTTCAATAGCCGACTACTCTATACAGAGGTGAAAATGTACATTATCAGCTGGAAGAATGCGTCTCGACATTTCCAATGCAACAAGTTTCTTTGATATATGTCTTTGTTCATTTAAAAATATCATTACGTAGTTAATTATCTTCCTCGACGTTCAGTTTCTGCAGAACTGATCACAGCCGCTTGCAAATCACTGAAGCTCCTGCATGCTATTCAAACGTCAGATAAATGCACAAGCAACAGCATCAAACCGCAGCTGCCCTCGAGGGTATATTCTGGCGGGCCCTATCCCTAAAAGAGTATAATATATGGACCTTACGAACCAACCCACGAGCTATCCCAGTGCCTTCGCAGCAGGGGATGCTGCAGCTGGCCGCAGTACCTGCTGAGAAGGTTAGTTTGGTGATTAGGCAGGTTCTCTATACTTCTTCGATTCCGCGAGGTGGGCCACCGAACGGTGGTCAGCGACTCATTCCATTGCACTCCAATCTGCTCCAATGTGGGGGTCATGGAAGGGTGTTTTCTTTCTTCTGTTTTAGTTTTTCAATTTTTTCACTGTGCTGCTTGGCTGAGCGAATTTGTTCAGCCGATCCGTGTAGGGTTGGAGATGCTTTACACCTTATATCCCCGCCAGTAGTAGCGCTCTCGGTAGACTAAGACTTCCAGGCATACACTAATGCGACATAATAAACTGAGTCTCAGTGCTTGGATCATATCGTATAACGTGGGAGCGGCTGTAAAACCAGGAATATAACTAGAACGCCTCCTGGCGTAAGACCATCATCCTCAGTGGAGGCAAGTTTAACGCCGTCATATTTTATGGCCAGCTTCCTCCAGAGTATTGTCATTTTTAACAGCTCAGTCAACCCACCTGACTTTGAAAAAGCTCAACTCCTGAGTCTTTTTAAAAGGAGTTATAAATTCAAGCAAGGCCATCATTTTTGATAGCCAGCTAATTCTAGATTTTTGCCATTTTTCCCATCTCAGTCAACCCACCTCACTGGCTAAGAAATATTATTATTATTATAACTCTACTCCTTCTGCCTTTTTTAGTGCACAGACAACAAAATTTATCCCCGTCATTTTTGATGGCCAGCTAATCCCAGTTTTTTGGCGTGGATCACATCTAGGTCAACCCGCCAGACTTCCTCCAAAAAATTATGAACAATGCTGAACTCCTTCTACCGCTTTTTGGGTGGACAGACAAATATATATACCTAAATCTTCAATGAAAACTTTATCATCTCTCTCTCTCTTGCGGGTGATAATAATAATCCAACCGCAAGCTCTTACTTTTAGCCGAACTGTACAATGGAAGCCATGCAACGTTCCACCCTACTGTACTTCAGAGCTCAACTTGCGAGCATACGTAAATTTAGTAGTAGTAGTAGTTGTCAGTATAGATTTCGAACCATCCCCCCCCCCCCAGATTTTATTCTTGCGCAACTCACAGCGGGAGTAACATTTTACTTCTGAGAACGGGCAAATATTGCTGATACCGCTGAACCTACTTCAGATTTGAGTGTAGAAGAACCGTTAGCATTTCTAGGCCAAGAATGTAAGTCGAAAAGCTTAATAAGGAAATGGGTAATAAACAGTAAACAAGGTCAAATTGCTTTACCAAAAGCATATGTACATATATATACACTCGTGAATCTTACATGAAGAAACAGACCACAACCGCCTGCATCTGATTGAAGTTTTCCTCATATAAACTCAGATAAATTCGCAAGCAATCGAAACTAACCGCATCCTCAAACTATTTAGTTCAACTGTACAATGGTAGCCACGCAATTTTCAAACCCGCCCAACTTAAGCCGTGCGCAGCCGAGCGACATCTTCGCTGCTTTCGACGAGATAATATTGTGGGTAGATTCAGTTTGTCGAGTTTGCGGTTGCAATGTTTTAGTGTAAAATAATTGCAAGTTGCAAAAAAGAAATAGAAAATATTGACTTCATATTTTATTGCATTATGTCCACCACTTTTTTTAATCCCTGTACAAAGTACTCAGAGGCTTGGTGTTTTCTACGATCTTGAAGCTTGCAGGCTAAACTTTGACGAGCACGTTTCTGCTCCTACCCTAGTGAGAGCCGACCCAACCACAATGTTCTCTTAGACGACTTCTCTCATTAGATTCAGCCCTCGATAAGGTTAGCTCAACCTGTTTGGTTCTGCTCTTGTTTTTATGACTGATTTTAATTGTCACCATGACGAATGGTTGGGTTCTAGAAGGACCGATTGTCATGGCCATACAGCCTTCGATTTCGCGATTGCCTCTGGTTGCGAGCAGTTAGTCGAGGGTCTCACTTATTCAGTGGGTGGGGTTCTTGACTTCCTATTGACTGATGTTCATGACTAAGGCCGGCCATACACAATCCGGTATACCTGACGGGTATGCCTGAACAGTCACGCCGGACAGGTATACCTGATCGTGTGTGGCGGGAAAACTGGCCTCTCAGGCGACCTGACAACGGATGAAAATTCCAACCGTTCCACCGGACAGGCCAGTAAGCCTGATGTGCGTATGGAGGTTTCATCCGGTGTACTGGAACAGGTCTCGGCTATTGATAATCCTTTGATGTGGATAGTTCAAATTATCTTGGTTACATTTTTATTAAATATACCTTTAACATAAAGTAAAGTCCCGCATAGCGCGATTCACATAGTGCGATATTCGCACTAAGTGACAGACAATCGATTTTGAGGAATTCACACAACGCGTTTCATATAGCGCGAATTGTTCGATAATATTGGTAGTCCCTCCTTGATGTTTTCTGCGATACTGATCTTGAAGAAAATGTCCTTTTAACGGAAACTAAGATAACCTAACATTTATCGATCAATTCAAGATACTGTTTTACACCCAATGATAGCCCAAAGTAAGTACCTATGTACGGAGAGGTCAGTGCATTAAATCTGCGCATTCTGTGGTACATATGAAATTTAAAAAATGTATTTCCAAGTTCAAATAACGCATGCACTCGTGAGTCCTTAACATTTGCATGAAATGCTATTTGAAGTAAACATTTAAAGGTGACTTTTTTGGGAATACTATTTTACCCTCTCATTAACATCTGTGGTTATGATGAAGCTAGCAGCATTATAATTGGAATCAGGAAGCAAAGAGTAACGTGCGGGATCAATGGGACTACAATAAAGCAATAAAGCTTAGCTGTTACCGCAGTGTCGACCAATGACGTCACACAGACGAGTTAAACTGTTTAAGGGTCGGTCCTAGCCTTCGTAGGTTGGGCTCTTAATCATACCCAAAACTATACGCAGTGTTATTTTCTTGACGTGAGAGCACTCATAGGAACAGTTATTGCTCAAACTTTCTGTATCTGACGACGACAACCAAATACAAGACACCGCAGTATTTATTATTCATAGTTTCACCACAATTTGATATTTTCAATTGCTATTTCGTTATCAGCTAACAGTAGGATAATACTTTATTTGTATACAACTTAATGTATGCTCTTGTTAAATAAATATGCATATTTTGTTAAAGGTTATTTCAGTCATCCCAATAACTCGGGTACGGTTTCTCTCCAATTTCTAACCCATATTTTCTATAAATTTCAGGGAGGACAATGAAAATAATTTTAACTCGCGTTATGCGGGTAACCG
The DNA here is from genome assembly GCA_001587735.2 of Parhyale hawaiensis. Lineage (NCBI taxonomy): Eukaryota > Metazoa > Arthropoda > Malacostraca > Amphipoda > Hyalidae > Parhyale > Parhyale hawaiensis. Next base: position 11,185,520 of record LQNS02276867.1, read on the forward strand.
TATAGCGCGAGTAAAAAGAGACGCGTTATGTGGGACTTTACTGTATATTAATTTTGATTTATTTTGCAATTGAAAGTTGAGTGCGTACTCAGACAAACAGTACAGTTAAATGTTCAAAAATGTCGCAACGAAATAGTGAAGTTTTTGGTGAATTTATTAAAATATACAAAAGTGAACGATGTTTGTGGAATATAAAAGCAGAAGCTTATCGCGATAGAGACAAAAGAGATGCTGCATACAGGAAATTAGTGATGAAATTAAAGGAAATAGAGCCTGATACTTATGATGCCGTCGTTAAAAAGAAAATTAACAATTTGAGGTCCAATGTAAGAAAGGAGCAGAAAAAATTGACTCCTCACTGAAATCCAGGGCCTCAGCAGATAAAGTGTACGAACCTCCCCCCATGGTACTCTCACCTTTTCGATTTCATAAAGGATCAAGATAATGCTAGATCATCGGGCTCAAATTTATATCCTGGACATTTCAAAGATGAGGTCAGAAAAAGAAAATTATTCTTATTAACGTTATTTATTTCAATGTTACTTTCTAATGCCTTTTCACTTACGTATAACTGCAACGCATTAGTTCTCTTTGTTCCTGAATATGTGTTTCTTTTGCCATGCCAATTTCCCTTCGTCCATGAAGTAATCCATGAAATGTTCTCTTGCTTTTTTGGCATTTTCACAAATTCTTCTTCGATTAAAAAATTGCAGAGGATTCACATTAGAATCTGCGCTATCGCAGCCAATAGACAAGATATTTCCATCCTCAGAACTGTCTTCATAAAAATACCTTGCAGTTTGACGCCTGTACTTACGCACCGGACAGTGTATGGCCGGCTAATTAGGCTGGCCATACACTTTCTGGTCTATGTGAAAGAACATTTAATGAAATGAGAAAACGAATATAATGTGTAGAGACCATAGTGGACGATCGACTTTGGGTCTCCAGATGACGTCACCGCTTGCTAGCAAGCAAAGCAGGGCGGAGCTTGAGATGCGCGTGGGCTACCTTTACATAGTTACATCATGATTGCAATCTCCATTTTACGGAGTAAGAATGAGTTCTCGGAAGTCTCACAGGCAGCTGATTAAGAGCCAAAGCCTGATGCTTCAATTAAGAAGTCGCAGTCAGGGCACCCATCTGACGATTCGGACAAATCAAGCCTCTAAGGCTCAATTTCACTGCCCATCTGCTTCGTACTATCGATAGTGACGTTTGAGGCCCAAATATCTAGACTTAACATTCATATCTTGTAAATCGTTCGTTTTCGCTTAACATCGAATTTAAATTGTATTGTCTTAGTCTGCCTAAGTAGTAAAACGAGAATTACCAAACCTTTTCATAACAGCAGGAAAGAGCCTCCAGTTAGACAAGCCTCGTTCATAGAGAAAGTTTAGTGTGGCGCATATGCAGATTCGCTCGCCGTAACTCAATTAGAGGTGGGACGAGGTGCTGCGTCGGCCCTGATTTGCTTGTATTCTTTTGGGTGCCAGATGTTTGCGTCGTTCCTCTCTTGGGCCTGTGCTCACGGCCGCCTATGGTGACTGCTGCACTGTCTATATGGGGTCGATGCTAACTCTATTCTTGCCACCTAGTGGCCTGTGTAGACTGCTGCCAGGATGACTGCTGCACTGTCTATATGGGATCAATGCTAACTCCATTGTTGCCACCTAGTGGCCTGTGTAGACTGCTGCCAGGGTGACTGCTGCACTGTCTGTATGGGATCAATGCTAACTCTATTATTGCCACTGTTACGGGGTATAGAAATAGAATGAAAGACAAGATATTGATATAATAAAAGGATAAATCAATGAAGTCTGTATGAAAGAATGTTCCTACTGTAAATGCATGTTTAATTACGAACGATCCAGTTGATCATTCTCGGAAAGTAGCACATGACAGGATTGTGCCTATAAAAATAATATAGAAAAGAAAAACATAACAAGTTAGACATGTCCCCAAGGGGCGAGCTATTCCCCAAGCTACCTAATTAAAAGACTTAGCGATTGGGATATCATACGGCAGCTGGATCAGTAAAACACACGTAAAGATCTCACAATATACTGGAAAAGAGCATGGAAATTTAATACAAAGAGGAACCACATGAAAGCAAGAATTAAT
>LQNS02276867.1:11215942-11228501 GCA_001587735.2 Parhyale hawaiensis
AATTCAAGTAAAGGAAGGCAAGATATTCATAAGAACTTCCAGTGGCAGAGGGCAACATCAGCAGTGCACGTAACGTCAGAGGTCTTGAGAGTATCATTCGTTTGGTTCCGTTATGGTCAATAAACTACGTCCTGTACCGCGTAGCCGGCATATATTCTGGGCACACATGAAAGCGCGGGCGAGCCGAGAGGAATCTCGGGGCAACGGCCCTCAAAATTTTCCCTGACTTTAGCCCGCGCCAGAAGCCGCAAACGCAAGAAATGGCGGCAGTTTGGCACAACGTATTACGCTGGGGCGCGCGGGCGTAGGGATATTGCGCCGCTGGGGACCCTGCGGAGTACTTGTACGAATCACTGGGGTGCTCGTCAGATTTGGAGTTTATTAAAGTACAATCAGACCCCTACGGTCAAGAATGACGGCGCAGCCTTTCCGATAATACTTTTTCACTGAACATGCTTTACTTTCGCTACTAATTTGTCTTTAAAGGATACTCTAAACAACAACTTCAGTGCTCTCAACAGGTCAACTCCTAATTTCAATTCTGCTAAGCAGCACCATCCGTCCTTCCATTCAATGATAAGCAGCGAAATTATTTCATAAATACGGCCAGTTCAGCATCTCTCAAAACGTGAACTGCATTAGCGTATCACTGATTCACAATGACACTTAAATCGACATTTTCTCGCTACAGCGGAAAATAATATCGTTTAAGGAGGACTATTTGAAGGAGAAATACAATTACTATATCGAAACTCCGTTTCTATCGCTCTCTTCGTGGTTCTACAGAACTCTTTCACTCATGATCATATACGCAATTTCTGCTTGGGGAGCTCAGAGCAAGTAAAGCTGTGATGTTGGAAGGAGGTAAAATTCAAGATCCTTGAGAGCTTCAAGAAATATTTGTGGCGTCTTCATGGTTTATTTCAAAACTAGCAAGATAAAAAGTGAGTTCAATTTCGAGTCTTCCTTAACTTTGCCACGGTCTCCGTATAAAATAAAGTTTCACAGATTACTTCAGCTAAACCCTTACCTGTACCTATTGAACTTGAAAAAGAGCTTGACAGGGACAAGATACATATAACAGTGGACCGTGACGTCATGAAATGCATGAAGAAAACAGTGAAAAATATTATAAACACAATCGTGAGTTAATGTGTTCATATATTTATGTATTCGTATCTTTTGTGTCACATTTAAGAAAAAATAGGCGGAAGTTAAGCCAGTTTCCAGATTTTGGATATCTGTAACGTTTTAGCGGAAAGCGATCAGTAAAAACCATACCAGGTTGCAGAAGATAGTGAATTGTTAATGTATGAATAACTTCCTGCTCTGCCAGTGTTTAAATTCAAACAATGAAGATATTACAGCTTCTCTTAGCGCTCCCATAGAGACGCTATGAGAGCTCTAAGAAGTAAGTGTTCGTACCCACGAAAATATCTAATATATTTACTCGAAACTTATTGGTCGAACAAAATGAGAGGTACTTTACTTTATAAGATTGCGTACTGCCAATATATACATATGAAACTAAATTATTTCAGAAGCTTAAGAAAACATCGCAACATCTTAATTTTCGTGGGGGAAAAATAATCATGCAGCCAAAAAGTACATGCTAACTGCATTTAATATTTGATAACAACGCCAGTATTAGCTTCAACAGCAACCAATCTCTTCCTGTAGTCTTTATTCAACGATATACAAACTGTAATAGGTATTTTGCTCCATTCTTCCTGGTAAATGGTCGTCATATTTGTGATACTTGTTGGACCTCTTTCCCGGATTTTAATTATAAAAATTCGCTACAAATTTTCAATTGAATTCAAATCCGAGGACTGACTCGGCCAATGTAAAATGCCTAAGTTGTTTGCAGTAAGCCACTTCTTTTAGTCTTAGCAGTATGCCTGGGACCATTATCTAACACTAAGAATGACCGTCTTGTGTTTATTTATTACCTCTGCCAAAGAAGCTATGTTGTTGTCCTGTCTGTCTGCCTGTCTGTTTGCCTGTCTATCTGTCTGTCAGTCTGTCTGCCTGTCTGTCTGCCTGGCTGTCTGTCTGTCTGTCTGTCTATCTGTCTGCCTGTCTGTCTGCCTGTCTCTCTATCTGCCTGTCTGCCTATCTCTCTCTGTCTGTATGTCTATCTCTCTCTCCGTCTGCCTGCCAGTCTGTCTGTCTGCCTATCTGTCTGCATGCCTGTCTGTCTGTCTACCTGTCTGCCTCTCTGCCTGCCTGTTTGTCACCAAGAAAACTCAAAAAGTTATGAACCGATTTGGACGAAATTTACAGGGATTATCAGGAATGTTAGGAGGAACAGATGATTAACTTTTGGTGAAGATATGTCCATCTGTTTGTTTGTTTGTTTGCCTGCCTCATTTTTCTCAATGCCATACCTCAAAAAGTTATGAATGGATTTTTATGAAATTGACATGAATTGTTAGGTATATGACAAAAAGTAAATGACCAAATTTTGGTAATGATCGTTCGTTCGCTTGTCACTGTTTTTAATTTTATGCTTGTTAGCACAATAACTCAGGAAATAACTAGAGCACCCTAAGAGCGCATGCCTCCGCCAAGTGAGGCAACGGTAACAAAAAATTCAAATTGGCTCTGAATCCATATTTTTTTTTTTTTGTATAAACTCCAAAATCTAATAATTTGTGTCTTCTGATACTAATAACAACTTGTGCAATTTTCGTGAAGATCCGTTTATCACTTTTTGAGTTATACTGCTAACAAACGTTATGGCAAACATTAGTGAAACATACAAACGAACAAACCGATTCGCACCAAAATTTAATCATTTATGTCTTTCAACATTACTAACAACCTCTCTAAATTTCATAAAGATCCATTCATTATTTTCATATTTATTGTGCTAACAAGCACAAAATTACAAACAGTGACAAACGAACGAACGAAAAAACGGATCAGTACCAAAATCTGGTCATTCACTCTTTGTTACATACCTAACATCTCGTGTTAATTTCATAAAAATCCATTAATGTCTTTTTGAGTTATGGCACTGAGAAATATGAGGCAAACAAACAAACTAACGGATGGACATATCTTCACCAAAAGTTAATCATCTGTTCCTTCTAACATACCTAACAATAACTGTAAATTTTGCTCAAATCGGTTCAGACCTTTTTGAGTTATCTTGGTGACAGACAGACAAACAAAATGACAGACAGACAAACACGACGAAAACATAACCTCCTTGGCGGAGGTAATGAATGGATCTCAATGAAATTCATAGGAGTTTTTAGTAATATCAAAAGACATAATTGATTGAATTTTGGTGCAGATCGGTTTGTTCGTTTGTATGTTTGACTCATGTTTGTCATAACGTTTGTTAGCAGTATAACTGAAAAAGTTATGAACGGATCTTCAAGAAAATGCACAAATTGTTATGACTATCAAAAGGCACAAATTATTAGATTTTGGAGGTTATACAATGAAAATTATGATTTCAGAGTCAGTTCGAATATTTTGCTACCGTTGTCTCGCTTGGCGGAGGTATGCGCTCTCAGAGTGCTCTAGTATATTTATAGGTTTCGTGTCACATTTTAAACGAAATAAATAGGCAAAACTTAGCTCTGGCCTTATTGGCTTCATCTGCTTGAAGACTGTGGTCATCCTGCCAAGCTTCATAGAAAACTGCTCGGCAGAAAATATTCCAGGTTACAGATGATGGCACTCGAACCGTATGTCTGATTCCGGTCTTTCTTTGACAAACGTTGTAGTCCACTCGATGTAGATGCATACAGCATCTCTAAAAAATCTAGTCCATCGTGTTGTCTACTGTCATCTGAGATTGCCTTCATTCAAACTTCAACTGATACTCTTATTTTGTTAATTATCGAGGCAACTGGTAACATATTCTTGAGCGGTCACCGGGCGCGTAAAGACCACGATGATTTCTCGGCTCAAATTATTTTTTCCAAATGTTAGGTTTTTATTTCAAGAGCAAGTTACCTCTTGAGAAAAAATTGTCAGAGTCTGAGTTACATGCCACCCTTGAGTATCTATGATACAGAGCTCCGCACTTATTAGAAGCAATATTGACTGCATGCAAAAAATATCGCTTTTTTGCGTATCACCTAAAGAAAGCTTGGTATTGTTCAGCCTTGCACGCTTATCTGTATGGCTCCCTAATTCAAGTTGGCAGTTGCGCAGCATCCTACACAAGGAAGTTAATAAGAGCCTTACATGTATAGAAGGGAGCTCAACCGTCTACCCTAAATAGTAGATAACCTGAGAAATCATGAAGAACATGTCCCGTCAACAGGCGGCACTACCCAGACAGGGAGCTCCCTTCTATACATGTAGGCTCTGCCTTAGTATTTTTGCGATGATGCTACAGGCAACACAAAACGGGTCTACACAAATTCTTCACTGTCATTATTGACAGCTCGGGCACTCTAGTCTTGCTAAATATATATTTAGCAAATATATTTTTCTGAATTTCATGTTTACTTAAGAATGTGCAAATTTAATGCACTGTCCTCTTCGTATATACTTACTTTAGGCTATCATTGGGTGCAAAACAATATCTTCAATTTATCGATAAAAGTCAGGTTATCTTAGTCGCCGTAAAAAAGACATTTTCTTCACATGCTGTATCTTGGAAAAATCAAGGAGGGACTGTCAATGTTACTGAACAATTTGCGCTATGTGAAACGCGTTGTTTGAATTCCTCAAACTCAATTTTCTATCGTGTAGTGAGAATATCGCGCTGTGTGAATCGCGTTATGTAGGACTTTACTGTATGGGTATCATACCTACCGAGTTCCACTTTTCTAATATTCACTTTGCTGATGTCTTTTGACCACGGAGGCAGTATACACTGTCAGAATTTTTAACAGAAGAAAACGAAAAATTGTTTGGTAATCGATGGACCAGACATTTACTTCTGAATCTGTTCGTCTAACGAAAAAAAAAAGTGTTTCATGTGGTTACTTAGCAGCAATAAATTGAGGTTCTTCCCAACCGAAACACTTTGGTTATTTGTCAGATGAAATAAATACTTTCTGTGTTTTGCGTATGGTAACTGAATAGACGTTTTACGTGCTCTTTTGCTGGCAGGGGCCATGGTTTCAGGGGCCCATCAGCTAAGCTTGCCCCTCCCCCCCTTTCAGCTGCACTTGCCCCGGGCCCCCAGTTGCGTAAATCCGACCCTGCCTTGGATGAATTAAAGAGGCCGCCGTTCTGTGGTATGAAGCAATGATTGTGAGGCTAGCGGTTCATCCAACAAAAATTTCAGAATGTTTGTAGTTTCTCCATAAGTTTAGAAACTACGTAGTGTTTTTATCACAATTGTAATTTTTATCTGATGAAATAGCACAATTTTGGAATTTATCTGCTCTACTGCAAATTATTTATTTAAATCTGCAAGTTCAACCAAGTCTGATAATTTATATTAACTTATTCCATGATTATATTAACTTGTTAGAAAATTTTTCTATGAATTTTTAACAGACTGTTTTGCAGACAGTTTTTGCCTTTGAAGCTGTTATGTTAGCAGTTTTTTCTAACACTGTAGAGATATTGCTTCGTTCCCATGACATTTCTAATGCGGTAAAATGAGTAGAAAGGATGCGGAACGGGAGCACAAAGCAAGCGGTTAAAGACTACTCCATTCTAAAGCGTTTTTTTTTTCAATTGTAAGCGCAATGTCAAAGAAAATAAAATGTCACAAAAAAGGAGTTATAGTAACAAGAATTAGTTATTGAAGAAATTTACCGAGTTGGCTTTGTTTTGTTCTATAGAGTGGAATCCCCCACCCACAGATTTCACACTACTGTTTACAAAAAAACAGCTACATAAAAACAGTGTTTGCAAAATATGAGATACATAGATGAAACGAAATGAAAATACGTCAGATAATCAAACCACGAGAGAGAGAGAGCTTAAGATAGGTGTATATATAACTATGGATGAGGAACAATGCAGGAACTGCCTCCAAAGAGTGAGACTGCCGCAATCAAACAATATATAAACACCGTCGTGTGTTTATTTGTTTATATATGCATATGTTTATATATATATTTGTATGTTTCGTGCCCCCCCCCCCCTGTTAGAGAAATAGGCGAAAAATAGGCCAGGCTGCTAATTTTGTAATTAGGTTGCGCTTTCATGGAGATCGATGACCAGATTGTAGAAGATGGCGAAAGTGGGATCCTTATTCCTTTATCTCTGTGCACTTCTGGCTTAAAACAGTTTTTGACTTCGAAATAATGAAGCTATTTTGAGTTTTTCTTAACGCGGTTATGGAATCTGATTTATATCACATGTTCTAGGCAACGAAACATATTCTTGTTCGCGTTGTTGAAAACTGATATGTAAAAAATAGGCCAGGTTGCAGATGATGGAAAATATATATATATATATCTCAATACAGGTCTTTCTTTTCCAACGTTGAAGTTCACTCAATGCAGATACATACATACAGCTTCTCTAAGCACTCTGTTGCATCGTCATTTGTACTCTCTTCTGAGATTTCCTTCATCCAAACTTCAGCTGTCTTGATCTTAGGCTGATGCTCATATTGGCTGCATAATCATCGAAGCAAGTGGCAAGATATTCTTCAGCGGTCAGAATTATTATTATTAAAAAGAACGGGAAAAGAACATGAGTATTTCTTGGAAGCAAATAATTTCCTCCAATTTGGCTCCTTCTTTCAACAGAACATTTTACTCGAGGGAAGTAACGTCTGAGCTATATGAAAGCGTCAGTATAGTCGATACAGAGCTCAGCATTTCCTAGGAGCAGTATCGACTGTGGGCAAAAAAAAAACATTGCTTTTCTGCATATTACCGAAGGAAAGACTTCTATTGCTCAGCCTTAGCATTAATAGGAAAATTATGACCAGTGAAGACTGATCATCACAGATTCTTCACTGTCATTTTCACAGCACGGGGACTCTAGCAATAAATATTTAACCGTATCTCAAGGAATGTTGGATACAAGTGCGGCTTCTTTGTTTGGAATATTTGCAAAATCCACAAGTGAGTACGAGTACGAAGATATAAAAATAGTGGCAAGAACTATTTCTTACCAGAGTGCCCGCGTTGTCAAAAATGACAGTGAAGAATTTGCGATGACTCTTCGTACCTGATCATACTTCAGGTACTTATATGTGACTGAAGAATATGCTACAACGGCTAACAAAATTGTCACGAGAGATGAGTGCTCTCTGTTTCAATTCATATGAGCAGCACATCCCACTGCCCTTACAGGACATGCGAAAAAAGTCTTTTATCATAGCAAGCAGTGAAACATCACTGAATTTAAATACATTCACACCCCTCCCCTGGGTCTCCTGTACACAGCTTGATTCAACTCCAGTTCATCAAAATTTTTACGCTAAAGTGATAACTGCATCGTCAAAAGGAAAATATCAAGGCAGCAAAAAAAAAAAATATTGCATCTCCTACAGTTCAAAAATTGAAAAATCGTTTCTCCTGTGCTTCTTTGATCATTTACTCAATTTGTACGATGTGAACTGAGGACAAATATAGTTTCAATGTAAGGAAAGAAAATAATAAACATCAGGCTCCATGAGAGCGCTAAGAGACGCTGTAAATATCTTAACTGTTTGAATTTCAAAGTTGGCCGAGGAAAAAGTGCATTCAGGTTTAAAGATAAGAATTCCCACTAAGCCAATGTTGTGTAACCGGGTCTAATTTTTACTTATCAATCTCCATCAAAACGCAACATAATTTAAAAATCTGCAACCTAGCTTATTTTGCGTCTATTTCGTTAAGAGTGTGACACGAAAGACAGAAATATTTGTAGGTGTAAACATATAAATATATAGGCATATAAACACACGACGGTGTTAATTATTTTTTTTTTTTTGATATGTGACCAATATATTTTTAGAATATTGTAGAGTTGTGAGGACTAGATGATTATTATTATATTGAGTAGTTTAAGCCTCCGTTTCCACAACAAAGACGATCTCGCACAGGAAGAAAAAAAAGGACCTGCAGTATGTCAATAGGAGGCGGAACCCATGCACGATGGTGTTCCCACACAGGATCAACGGTCATGATAAGAGTAAGTCTGGATATGATAAAAGCAACCTAGGAAAATGACATCAGTGAGAGCATGACAGCGGAATTAAGGAAAGTGGGCACATCGGAAATACATCCCGAAGAGCTGGCTGACGCTAAGGTAAACTACAATAAAGGGGCTTCCTGTTGTCGCTGTTCTCCACAACTTAACTAAGATAGGCGAGCGTAAGCCTACGGCTCATTCTATGCCCCCTGAAGCCGCGTTCACACGTCACTCATATCAAGCGTTCGCTCATCCACTCGTCCGATTGTGTTACTGTATCTTGGAAATAGCAGAGAAGTGCACTGGTTTCTGAATTTTATGTCGCTCCAAATTTGAAGACGTATCCGTTACTTGCCTAGTGACGCTTGCAGAGGGAACTGACTTCACGGTTAACATTTTATAACTCTTAATGACGTACACAAAGTTGTGCTGACGACGATGTTACAAAACGTTCGGACGAGTGGAAGAAAGACGGCGTCCATATGAATCACGTGTGAACTCGGCCTGAGAGGTGTGAGGGCTATATAAGAATGTTTCAAATGTTGACCTACTTGAGGTTTAGTACTAAGCAAATATACTCAGTGAGGTTGACAACACTGCGCAAGTAATATGATCAAAACGCTCTCGTATTTACAGCACATTACTATACGAGGGAAGAAAGTTTATTACCACGCAAAGTTAACGGCTTGATAACTATGAACATGTGCTCTTCTGTGTTAGCCTGTTCGAACCTCCATTGTTAATATGTGGTGGGTTAAGTTAGATGTGGTGCTTCAGGAAGGACATCGTGCGTTGGGATTGGCGACCTACGTTAGGGTAGAGAAGATGCGTTACGGTAGGCTGGCTGACTACGTTTCGTTGGACGGGCGGTAGTTAAGACGGGGTGAGTTAGCTTCCAAGAGCTGCGTTAGGTCAAATTAAGGTAAGTTTATAATAGTATACCTCAGGTTTGCTACTTTTTAGAAGGTAAATACATAAATTAAGCGCAGAAATGAAGTCATAACATAAATATTAACGGAATAAATTATTATATTTTGGTGACCCATTTATTTCCGTCCATTTCTGTCACGCTCAAAGCAGTAGTATAACAGGGCTGAAGTACTCTGTTGAAACAAAATTTCGGAGCTGGTGGAAGGTTTTTTTTTTAGGGGGGAGGGAGGAGGGCTCTTTCAGCGATACTATAATATTCGTGGGCTCGAATTATGGATGACAATTTCTGGCTAGTTTCAAGGTTGATATACATACTGTATACTTCGTAGACGATCTGTGAGCACAAGAAATCGTTCTGCTTCAGGGCTGTGCTTGTCTCTTTAGATGTTTGGAATGAAATAACAGGCGGTGCGCTTGCACTTTGCAGCTGAGCTGGGAAATAGTTGGAATGACGACTGTGAAGAGCTGCTATAGACAGAAAAAAAACCTTGGTACAAATTTTTACGCTTATTTCGCAGTGGGTGATGGAGACTCCAGTCGCAGTGACAATTGAAGGGCTGATACGAAAAGTACAGTAACGCCTTAGATTATACCTAAGGCGTTACTGCACTGGGCGCATTAGCTTAAATTTCGGCCTTCATTTCGCTTTGATAAGAGCAGCGTGTTCTCTGTGTCCGGAGAGCGTCCGCGCTATGTGTGCTCAACAGAAAACACGCGGGCATGAGCAAGGATGGCTGCCAATGTACGTTCGTCACTGTTATGGTAGGCTACTCTAGTAAATAATTAAAAGAGTACAGATATAATTTCTTTTCTATAGTTTCTATTAGGTGTTAGTTCAAGTCTCTCTTGCCAATGCAACAGTTTTGCGTGAGAGGGAACGGTAGAGACATTTACTCTGCAAGGAAGACGAGACACCCAAGCACAGTAAATTATCGCGCATGGGGCCAATAAACCCCATAAGAAGGGGAAAAAGAAAGCAAAGACCGTTAGTGAAAGCCCAAAAAAAAGCAAGAAAAAGACAGGAAGCAAAGTGGGCTAAGAAAGCAACTGAAAAACAAATTTTTCTTCCCTAAGACTAAGGCAGGTCATGGCGTCCAACTGTCAGCGCGATTCGTGTTAACATGTTCAACCAAAGCTTAGCTACTCCTATGGGAAACAGATAACTTAAATTACAAAGGCATTATGCGCCAGTGTGTTGTGCTAGTAACTTAGTAAGAGTAAAAAAGTAACTGGGAACATTTTGCTACCGCCATTTTGTGACAATCGCCGAGACTCGTCGCTCGTGCAGTGCAAACACAGCTGGAGGACCCAAACGGTCACCGAGGTAGGGGTCACCTCAGTCACTCAGACTTCCACAGCATACATGATCGATAACAGTTGGCATGTTCGACTGGATGCTCAAATTAAGCCTGCGAGTCTTGACCTGTTCGTAGCTACAGACTCAGCTTTGGCGTTGCCACTTTCGATTATATTGCAAGCAACTTGATAAGGTTAGATAGGCGGCAGTAGACGAACCAATAGGCCCATTCCCAAAGAGACACCGGAACCTACGCCCCGGCCCTCTACGAGTTATTGCCATTATGTTAGTAGGATGTAGAGGACTGGGGAAATGAGAGGAGAAAAAATGGAAGACGAAAGAAAAAAAGAAAAAATAAAAAAGGGGAGAAAAATCTCCGCCAAAGAGATGGTCATGAATGCACGCAAGCATGATCGCTAGCCACTGATATGCGGAGCTTAAATATATAGATGGAGCGGAAGTGAGAAGAAGTCTGCTTAAAATGGCAAGAAAGCTTTGGCCATTAAGTGCTTGCGACTCGTGGAGGAGGAGGAGTTCTTAGCTGTGGAGAATGTCTCTCCCAATGTATGTCAAGACGATTTTTAAACGAGTTGACCGACGCCGCACCAACAACATCGGAAGGGAGTCTATTCCAAATGTTGACTATGAAATAGGGAAAGAACTGCTGACTTAAGGTTGTTCTTCGAGCTTTATGCTTAAGTTTTGACCGTTGAGGCGGCTGTAAAACTCCATTTTGTGGAGCAAGTTTCAGTTTCTGGAAGTCTCATGAGTAAGGGACGAGCGACCAGCGCTCAAACTTCGATTGAGCAAGTGGGAGCCAGCGCACCTGCCTCAAATTTCGGACAAGCCAAGCCTCGAAATCTTTATTTCGGTGGCCAATTGAACTCGCTGTTGGAGCTGTTCAAGTACCATAAGCTTGCATGTTCAGCTGTGACAGTTTCTATTGCTGCTTAATAAAATAAACTGACTTCTCTCAACTCGCAAAGCATTTGTATAGAAACTAAGAGTCAATTAACCAAGCGTAATGTTAAGGCTCAAACTTGAAACGGATTGTACTGATATCTCCCAAGTCTCGCCGTAATAGTTCAAAAGTCCGTCGACAGTTTCCAACAGCACGATATTTCAAACTTATAACTCGTTTCTAAGCTGTTCCACTGCAGGAGCAGTCTTGACATTAGCAATAATAATGAGGCATTAGCTAGGAGCAGTGGCAGCCAGGCGCGTGTGGTGCGCGTGCCTGTTGGCGGTATCGAGGCATTAGTTCGCTACAGCTCCCTCGTTGCCAATAGCCATTACGTGAGTTCACCAAGCTCTCAGACCTGCCATCAAGAACTAATATTTGCTGTGCGATTCCAATAGCATCAGCGTCGAATTTGAGCGCCGAAAGTCTTTACTGGGATGACTGACGTTCCTCGAGCCGTGCGACAAAAAGCCATTTGCCAGAGACGGATGGAGTTGAGGCATCCAGCAATAGATGGAACGACTCCATTGATAGGCTCTCATGGCTGAATTTTTATGCGGCGGCCATAAATCATCACTATGAGATGTGATGGCTGCACAGCTCATTTTAGCAGTTGTCTCCTGGCCTGTCTGCGATTTTTTAGCATCGATTCAACGAATTCAGACAGCAGAAGAGCTGCATAGCTTCTCGGGGTCTCTTTGCTTTACCAGGAGGTTTACTGTATAACTTCTCCGTTCCCTTTATTATAGGCTGCCAAGATACTTTTAATTTCAAGTGCAAATGTTAAGCTCATGTTAAACAGCTGTTTTCCTTCCAAAAATTTTCCCTGTAATGGTCGCAACTGCATCAGTTAAAATTAAAAATGCTGATTTGATTCAACTTCGTTCAGTGGTGGACAAATACTAATCCGAGTTACGGCAAAGACAAAGTGTCTGCTCGTTACTTTTATATTATTAGGCCGTCCTTAACCATTGTTTATTGCACAATCAGTCCTTTACAGCATCAATACTATTGCACTGCAACGAGGCACATGTCCAGAAGAAAACAAAGAAGCCAATGACTTGTAAAATTGTTTTTACAATATGACTTTACCATGGATTTGATACTTTTGTATAACTAATGATCTACCTAGGCATACACTCACCAGGGGCAGGATGCTCAAACGTCTTGTAAAGTTACAAACATCGTAATTGTACAGCTGCAGGCACGAATGCAACCATGTAACTGTACAGCTGCAGGCACGAATGCAACCATGTAACTGTACAGCTGCAGGCACGAATGCAACCATGTAACTGTACAGCTGCAGGCAC
>LQNS02276867.1:11231103-11245256 GCA_001587735.2 Parhyale hawaiensis
CGAATGCAACCATGTAACTGTACAGCTGCAGGCACGAATGCAACCATGTAACTGTACAGCTGCAGGCACGAATGCAACCATGTAACTGTACAGCTGCAGGCACGAATGCAACTATGTAACTGTACAGCTGCTGGCACGAATGCAACTATCACAGTGTACTCTGTAGGTAGGGAGGCTTAAACTACTGCTGAAGTTTTACATTTTTACTCCCTGATTAAGCATTTGAGTCTTGTGTATTACTTAGGCATGCATCGGTTGGACGTTTAAATCATTTCGATCAAAACTTTGTGAAGATCAGAATAGGAAAGTGACGAAAAGCTGAGGCGAAATATCAGTACTTCTTCAAGGAACTGTACAGTTTACCGTTTACGTTACAGTAACTTCAGTACTTCTTCAAGGAACTGTACAGTTTACCGTTTACGTTACAGTAACTTCAGTACTTCTTCAAGGAACTGTACAGTTTACCGTTTACGTTACAGTAACTTCAGTACTTCTCGAAGGAACTGTACAGTTTACCGTTTACGTTACAGTAACTTTTCAAGGCGTTTGTGCATCTGGCCCCTGATCAAACGTTTAAGACCACTTTGAAAAAGTAAAAAAATAATCATAATAACTTTTTGGTGATAATTAAATAATCTACTTCAACTAGGGATCAGTAATTCCCACCCGTAAAAGTGAAAAAGACGAAAAATACCTGCTGTAACAATTTGTTAAAAAATGTGCATTTTTGTTATATAATGAGTTTTTCAGATGATCAAAATTATATGACCACAGACAGAAATCGTTAGTAACCTTTCAAAAAGGACGTTGAAATGAGCAAAGTTTGAAGTTTGAACTTAGTATTGAGTACTGCCTGCATTCTTTTTGATAACCTCAAAAATTTTTGTGGCGTACTAAAAATGAGGGTTTCCGTGAGGCTTGGAGGAATGTTGTCGCAGCTCCTAGAGATGGCATCACGAAGTTCGTTTACTTCACAAATCGTTTACATTTACGTAAACATGATCTAAAATTACTTCAGCATTCATGCGTCTAATTCTTAATATAAAGAGCAAGGCAAAAATCGCTATCGTAAAGTCATTTTATTAAGATCCATGAAATGATCATTTGATATAATTTTTTTTTCTGAGGGGGGCCCCTGGGGGCCCATTTAATAGTATTTGATGTCATATTCTGCAGTTTAGCATTAATATACGGTACGTTTCCTTTGATTATGCAAATACAATTTTTTTACTTTTTTTTTTCAAGATAAGTGTCAAACATTTAAAATGTTCATAGCAAGTTAGTGCACAGGTATGTTGCAACTATAAAAACAATTTTAGAAAAATAAAACGAAACCATTTCCCACGTTTTGGCAACATTTGCTTATCGCACGGGGTTCTGCTGTTACGCCAGATTATGCAACATCACTCTCTAGTCAACATGGGCAGGAAAAGCGGTCTAACCCGAGAAGAAAAGATCAAAGTGACCTCGTTATTGGCTTCTGGTGAGACAACACTCGAAGTTTCCGATGAATTACAGCGTGATCACCAAACAATTAAGGCTTATGCAAAATTGACTGCTCGAGATATGCGACATTTGAAGGTTTCTATAGCTAGAAAACAACTTTCTACAAGTAAGGCGATTTTTGAAGACGCTGGAGCCCCAAAACTAATCAGAAAGACAAGATGTGAGGTTCTGCACAAGCTATAGAGAAAGTGAAACGACCACTTCAAAGAAAAACTCATAAAGAAAATAGGGTCAAATGGGCTGAAGAGAACATGAAAACTGATTTCTCCATTGTCATATTTACTGATGAATGCAGAACCACTCTTGATGGTCCAGATGGATGGGCATCTGGATGGGTCCTCCATGACCGACATCAACAGACACGGCTTAAGCGTCAACAAGTTGGTGGAGGTGTACTGGCTTGCCCCGGAATAGTAGGTGACACCCTTATTGGTCCATTTGAAGTGGCAGAAGGAGTTAAACTGAATGCAGAAAGGTACTACCAGTTTCTTGAAGCCAACTTGATTCCATGGCTTGATGAGCACACTATCGCACACAGATCCAAATTGGTATTTCAGCAAGATAACGCTCCCTCACACCGAGCACGGTACACTGCTAACTGGCTTGCGGAAGGAGGATGTAAATCAAAAAGGATGGTGACCTGGTAAGCGAATAGCCCCGATTTAAATCCCATTGAGAACCTCTAGGCAATGATCAAAAGGAAGGTCTATGAAGGTGGTCGGCAGTTTTCGAGCAAAGTAAGCTTGTGGAATGCAGTAAAAACAGCAGCAGATTCTATTCCACCATTTGAAACATCAAACTTGACGAAGTCTGTTGATAATCGCCTTATAAAAATCACGAATAATGGAGGTTGCCGTGTTCAAAATTAACTTGTTATATTTACCACTACTGAACACTTATTTCAGTGTTTATCGAATTGTTTTGGTTATAATTTCTTGGTTTTGGACGTTTAATAAATATAATTCAGTTCACTTTTATTTATTTCTTCTTTATGACGTTTTTATTAACTTGTTGCATAATCTGAGGTAACAGTAAAAAACTCGTAAATAAGCAAATTGTATGGTAAACTTAGGAAATGGCTAAATATTTATTATACAAGTACTTTTTATGTTTGCAACATAGCCATACATTTAGTTAATATTGATATATCAAAGTTAAACACTTATCTTGACAAGTAAAGTAAAAACATTCTATTTGCATAATCAAAGGTAACACACTGTATTTAAATGGCTCTCAGGGCCAAACCCCCCCCCCCCCAAAAAAAAACAAAAAAATGTCATCAAATGATAATTTCATGGATCTTAACATAAATGACTTTACGATTAGCGGCTATTGCCTCGTTCTTTATTCCGTAAACATCTCTCGCCATCCATCTCCAAAAATTTTCTGTTGATTTTAAGTCTGGCGAACATGTTGGATGACGTAAAACAGGGACCCCATTTTCTTGCAAGAAGGTCTTATTCTGGCGGTCAGTGTGGACTGCTGCATTATCCTGCTGGAAAAACCATTCATCAGCAGACAAACGAAGGTCCAGCGTTGACAAAGACGATCTTTGTAACATGCCGATATAGGCCTAACCAGCAGCTGTTTGACGACCCTGCACCTCCTTAAGCTTCCGTGCTCCCCTGTAGGAAAAT
This sequence comes from Parhyale hawaiensis, assembly GCA_001587735.2. Taxonomy (NCBI): domain Eukaryota; kingdom Metazoa; phylum Arthropoda; class Malacostraca; order Amphipoda; family Hyalidae; genus Parhyale; species Parhyale hawaiensis. The sequence continues at coordinate 11,234,247 of LQNS02276867.1, forward strand.
GCACCTCACACCATACCGGGAGCCTCCACGGCTGGGACGCTTGGAAAACATTTCAGGAGCATCACTTTGTCATGCCAGTACCGTTGGAAGCCATCAGGACCATCCAGACTGAGCTTTTTTTTTTCGCCGAAAAAAAACTTTAGACCACTTTTCAATGCCCCATATTTGTACTCTCGAGAAAACTGTGCCGCGGAAACTACCGAGGCCCTTTCAGATGCTTTTTGTTCTTCATGCCCTTGTGTCGTAAGTGTCACCTGATGGCTATTGAATTGCAGTCACCATCTGTGAGTGCCTTGATCTGCCTGGAAGACCGTCCTCTCTATTGATAAACAACCCGTTCTCGTACTCAATGCATGGGAAAGTTTTTGGCGGTCTGCCACTAGATTTTGCTGTTCCATAACTTTCAGGGTCCTTTAGGAGGTTGCAAATCACAGTTTTACTGCGCTGAATCTCAGCTGCGATTGCACGCTGCGACAAACTTTGCTTATGAAGTTCAACAATTCGATCACGTTCTAATTCGGAGAGTTTACTTGCTTTGGGCATCGTGACACCTTCACATTATCAGTGCAAGCCTGTAACTGATCCGAAACGCCAGAAATCACCCCAAAACTAAACATTTATTACCCTGGTCTTATAATTTTGATCAAGTGAAAAACTCATTATTTGATAAAAATGTACATTTCTTTATAAATTTTTATAGCAGGTATTTTTCGTCTTTTTCACCTATTGCGCTTAGGAACTACTGATCCCTAGTCGAAGGAGTTTGTTTATTTATCACTAATATGTTATTTTCTACATTATCAAGTGGTCTTGAACGATTGCTCAGCATTGTACATTCCAACCAGAAATTTGTTAATTGAAGAGCCGTAATGTCCATCCTCATTTATACATGAGGTGGTGGAAATAAATTTAGAACACTTACGTAATTGTGGGAGCGGAATGTGTCAGTCTCACAACCGGGCGCACTTGACAGTAGTAGGGAAGGGTTTAGGTAACAGCGAATCTATTGTGGACACGCAGGAATTCTACAATCATTGGATGATCCCAAATCTTCGGCTGGAACGCCAGGTGGAATCAATGATATAGTTTTCGTTGAAGATTTAGGTATATATATATAATATATTTGTATGTCTGTCCACCCAATAAGTGGTCGAAGGAGTTGAGTAATCCTTATAATTTTTTGTAAGGAGTTTGGGGGTTACCCTAGAAGTGACCCATGCCAAAAGACTAGTCCTAGCTGACAATACAAAATGACGGCGCTGAATTTTCCTCCACCGGGGCGAATTTGCCTCCACCTCGGCAGATCGTCTGGAGCACTGGGCGTTCTATTTTTTTCTATGTTATTCCTAAGGTGGTAATGTACTGAGGCGTAGGGCGTTAACTTTGTTGGACACGGCATCCATATGAATCACTGGGATTAGCTGGCCATAGAAAATGACTTCGTTGAAGTTACCCCCACCGCTGGTGATGGTCTTACGCCACCGAGGCGTTCTAGTTGAATAATGCATTATATCCTTCAATAGACAATAATATCTGCATAAACTTAATGACTGAAAAATCACACAACAGTTATGTCTATTTATCACAGACAGACTTAATTATGAAAATGCGTACTGAATACCAGCAGTTCTTGCCTGAGCAAAGACATAGTTGCCATATGAACATCGTACACGCTCATAATCAGCTTACAGTCAACTATGTCTAACATGATTACTGAAGACAAACAGTAGAATAAAAAACGGCTATAGGGGCAAAGATTTCTTATTTATAATAATTATTCATTTTTTCGTGAATAATACGACACCTATGTAATATTTTGCCAAATTTATTACTTATGCTCAACAGTGCTCTACTAACAGAGGATTCTGAGAGCGTATACCTCCGCCAAGCAAGGCAACGTTAATGAAAAATTGAAGTTGGTGCTGAAACAAGGATTTTTTTATATCATCGCTAAAATTTGGTCACCTGTGTCTCTTGTGTTACCAACAATTCCTATAATTTTCTTGAAAATCCGTCCTTAACTTTTTAAGGTGTGTTGTTCTGACAAACAATAAGACGAACATTAAAGTCAAACACACAAAAGGACGAACCGATCATCGTCAAAATTTGGCCATTTGTTTCCTTCAACGTTTTTAAAAAATATCACTGCATATTTCATTAAAATTTGTTCACAACTTTGTTAGTTATTTTCAGGGGTCTGCACCTCCGATTATTATAACTGCTAACCTAAGTGCCCTGAGAGAAGCTTTTACGGCTACACAACCGCTCAGTATCGAAACTTTTTTCTATGAAATGGAGAAAATCAATGCTTATTGCAGCCCGATCAGCAACGCTCAGAGTAATAACTCAGATTCGGTATTGTGGATATGGTAGGCTATACTAGACAGGTCCAATGGGTTTTGTTCAGCGAAAGCTGTTTCATCGACCATTGAATTAAATTTGGTGAATAGCCGAAGCAACGAAATCATCTATGCAAAAAAACTACGAATCAAGATGCATGAGAGTGCCAATAGAGGCTTCAGATATCTTCAGTGCTGCGATTTCAACTTCTGCAGTACAAGAAGTACATTCAGGCATAAGGTCACCCTATACTTTGCCGTAGATTCGATATATGGAGGAGCTAATACTCGTACAAATCAGACTAAGCCTGCGATGTCTTCACTGTTTGAATTTCAATCGTCCCTGATTAAGATACGATTGCCATCTTCTGCTACCCGGCCTATTTTCTACCGATTAGTTTTCAATGAAACTTGAGAGGACGACCAGAGCCTCCAACCTGGGCTAATTTCCACCTATCTGTTTTGTTCAAGCGTGACAGAAAATGGATAAACAGATAAATAAATAAACAAACAAACCGATAAATACACATCGTTCTTTATTATATTGTAGATGTTACGATGGTACGATGGCCATCACGATCGTTCTTACGATGGCAATGGCAATACCATCGCTTCATCGGCACCGGAACCAACAATCGCCAATTTTCATCGGCGATGACCTACGATGAAATGATCGTCGATGATGGCAATCGTCGGGCGTCACAATCGGCGATGTACCATCGCATCAACACATTTTTTTAAAATGCAAACATCTCACACCACAAACATCGAATAAAAGCATCGTCTCTTATAGCCTCGGACTGTGTGCGATTTTCACACCAGATACTATTCCTATCTGGTTATAGGTGTGAAATGTAAGACCCAGGTTATTAATTGACATTGTTAGATCTTGGAAATGTATTAAAATAAACTTTGTAACCCCTTCTTTGTTTTTATGTTTCTAAAAAATGAATGCTTCAAACTCGTAAGGCTGTTTTTGTAGTTTTAGGATTATTTCATCGGCATCGGAACTACAACCGATGACGATGCTAATCGTATGCCATCGCCAATGGCATGTGCAGTCATTTCATCGGACCATTTCTTCCTCATAACACCATCGCCGATTGTTTGATACGATTTCTATTGAACCATCGTTATCGCCGATGGATTTTTGCGATGTTCCATCGCATCATCGTAGTCTTTCCGATGGCGATGGTCTACACACCATCACCATCGTGCCAAGCTCTGGCTATTTTACTAACAAACTTAATAACAAAGATAAAGAAAAAGAGACAAACGGACTGGGAGATCATCACAAAAATCTGCTTAGTTTCTCTTCTTAACATTTCCCGTAAATTTCATGATGATCCATTTCTAACTGTTTGAGTTATGTTACAGGACCAAATAGGAAGGAAAAAATAATTAAAGGGATCTTCACCAAAACTTAATCATTTGTTACTCCTAACATACCTGACGTACGAATCCTTGCCATTTTGAAATTTACTTTCAATCCCCAGAAATATCTTCATACATCCGTTCTCAATATACATCAGTTTAGCGGATTTTCAACCATCGTTATACCCCTCTTTTATTATCGCTTCGCTGCGACAAGCCGCTTCGAGCCAGTTTTAATATGTGGGAAGGAGCCCATGCCCGAGTTATAAGATTATTCCATAGTTATAAAATTTTTAGTAGAAATAGTTTACTCGCCTTATTGGCACTCAGTTGAATTAGTTACAGCGGTAAGGCAGATATAATTTGCAAAACAGAAAAGAAAAATGTAACTGGGATCATCGGACTGAACCAGCAGTGCTGCCATCACTTCAGCGACCTTCGACACGAAGTGCGACGAGTGTGGTAATATTTGGGCTTAGCTGGAAGACAAATGAGTGTGAAGTATCAAGACTATACTTCATATGATATAGTTATCAAAGGTTGCTACGATAAACGGTACATTACAGAAGAAGAAGAAGGATGTGAAAAGAAGAAGAAAGGGAGTGGGCAAGCAGCAAAGATCAACGCATGTACAGTGTTACGGCAGTCTGGTCGGTGTTTAAAATCGGTCTATTTTTGGTATGTACAGAGATTCTAAAATTCTGATATCGGAATGGCTAGATGATGAAACTATCTCAGTTTTCATATTACAATGCACGTACAGTAATATATATGCATAACCCTTAGAAAAGTGAAACTTTTGGGGCAACAAGTAATTGTTATACTAATACAATTGCATGACATGATCTTTATACCGTTTTTTAAAGGCATTGGTAATAGGTACGTTGGTGTTCTATTAACAAGAGACGTTGTTTGAAAAATAATCTACCTTTTTTTCAACGTCAGCACGCACATTTGAAAGATTGAGAATGGAGCGTCTCACCTAATAGTTTTGTTGGGATTGAGTGAGCCGTAATATTGTTCAAAAATAACAAGATGATTATGTATGAGTGAACGGAAAAATGCAAGTAGCAAATAATTATACACATCTTGAAATTGCAACATCCGTAACTTGCGGTACATATCATTACGGCTCATTACTGTCAGCAGCTGAAGCCCAGACCGGTGAGCAATACTCCAACACAGGCAGCAAAAAAAAAAAAGCATCAGCGGACAACCTCACTGTCATCAAACAGAATTCACTTTACGCCGGAGCCCAATCCTACTGGAAGCACGTGACACCAGTCCCCAAATATCCTACTCAAAAGTAAACTTCTCATCAGAGACAACACCAAGAATCTCCACGGAGCTAGACTCATGAAGCAAAGTGCCATCTATCTCCAGATGTTGATGTGTAATATATTCAAGTTCTGTGCGTGTGTGAGTTCTAATTGAGTTCGTCACCGTACTTGGTTGTGAGAGTTAACTTCAATGCCGAGTAATGTTATCAGGCCAACACATAGGAATATTGTATGTTCGAAGCGCATAGATAACAGGATGCTGCGGTAAAAGTGTCCGAGACCGACAATCACAGACTTGGTCTTACTGGCATTCAGCTTCATACTCAAGGCCGAGCACCATGCACTAATGCGCGGCAGATCACTATTCAGAGACTGGGCGACAGCATTACGCAAGCAGGAAGCAGGTATCACTGCTATTGAAGGGGAATCGTCGGCATAGTTGATCATCGTGTTCTCCAGCGAAGAGAGCTTATCACTACTATACAGAACGAACAATAGCGGGCCAAGTACGCTATCCTGAGGAACGCCAGACTGCACCGCGACTGAAGCACTCAAAACACCGTCAACAGACACACTCTGCGTTCGCTCAGAAACAAAATCGCGAATGATTGACAGAACTCTACCACCCGCACCAAACACCGTCAGTTTGATGGCCAGTTAACTCAAGTTTTTTACTAGTTTTACAGCTCAATCGACCCACATGACTGCCTAAAAAATATTACTATAATTATTATGACTCAACTCCTTCTGCCTCTTTTGAGTGAACAGGCAACGAAATTCATCACCGTCATTTTTGATGGCCAGCTAATTCTAATTTTTTGGCACCGTCACATCTAGATCAACCCACCAAACTGGAAAAGATTATTAACATTGATCAACTCCTTCCACCTCTTTTTGGGTGGACATACAAATACAGATATATCTTCTATGAAAACATTGTTATCGCTCTTTGCTTCGCTCGCGGGGAATATGGCCCTCTAATACTTGATGTTTTGTTAGTATTGTCTTATGTTTCCTGTTACAGTTTGACGCCCTCTAGATGCTGCGCCCGGGGGCAGATGTCCTTCGTTGCCCCCCTCCCCTTCCCTATCTCTAGCTACGCCGCTGGTCTAAATTGGCTCAGTTTTTCATTGTACAAAAATATCGGAGACGATCAATCTATCGAGCGGCAAATCTCATCACTCGCGCTGGATATCAAACAAACGCTGCGTCTCTAAGACCCAACAGACAGACGTTTCTTCTCGTCCAAACACGAGATTTTTTGCCTTGAGGAGCAGCGGCACAAGACGACTACAGCTCGTTTGTTTATGTCGTCTCGTTGTTACAACACCTTCAGAAAGATAACTACCTCCACCAAGGATGTTATGTCTTTGTCGTGTTTGTCTCTATCTGTCTGTTAGTCTGTCTTTTTGTCTGTTATTCTGTTTGTCTGTCACCAAGATTACTCAAAAGTTATGTACGGATCGTTACGAAATTCACAGGGATGGTTAAGTATGTCAACAGCAACAGATGAATAATTTTCTGCGAAACCCCGTTCATCTGTTCGTCTGTCTGCCTATTTTTTCTTAAGGCCATAACTCAAAAAGTTATGGACGATTTTCATGAAATTTACATGAGTTGTTAAGTATATTACGAAGAGTGAATGGCCAAGTTTTTGGGATGATCTGTTTGTTCGTTTGTTCGTCGCTGTGTTTGATTTTATGCTTGTTAGCCCAATAACTCAAAAAGTTATGGATGGATCTTTATAAAATTTACAGGAGTTGTTAGTAACGTTAGAAGACATGAATGAAAGAAATTTTGATGATGGTCGGTTGGTCCGGTTGTGTGTTTGACTTACAGTATGTTTGTCAGAATGCTTGTTAGCTGCATAACTCAAAAAGTTATGAACGGATCTTCAAGAAAATTACAGGAATTGTTAATACTATCGAAAGTCACAAATAATGCAAAAAAAATCATTGTTTCACAACCAATTTGAATTTTTCATTACCGTTGCCTTGCTTGGAGGAGGTATGAGCTCTCAGAGTGCTCTCTACTTTTTTATACAACTATCTTCAGTTTTAAATAATGCACATTATTTCACCTCTATTGCAGAAGAACTGGTTGACTCACAGCTGATAGAAATATCTTGATATTTTGACCTATAATTCAAATTTTCGCATGCAAAAGCATTCTGTATGGCTAGTCGGCCGAGCAATAGCAAGCTATAATTAGTAACGAGCCTTGTGCGTGATATACCATCGCGTCTCATGTGTATATCTGCTGCATTGATAGGGGCCCTGCAGCACCCGCCGGCTCACTTCACGAGGATGCCACGTGCCTCTGCTGATATGAGGTGATCAGAGAAAGGTGTTGAAACGTCAGAGGCAATTTTCATGATTTGTAATTAATTTCACACACTCTGCAGTCCCGTAGCGGGCTGTGGCACGTTTACTATGGTATATCTGTGCTCCTGTAAAAGAGTTAATCTTTCAAGTTTCAGATGTTGCTGCTGGTAGAAACCATTATGACGCAAAATTACTGATATTCTATGTTTGAAACGTTTGCTGTGGCCAAAGATCATTCAGAGCTTTTCTTTATTTGTTTAATTTTTCAACGAGTCATTTTTCTGTTGACAGCATCGTGCACCGCCGCAATCGTTTTGGGAAACACGACACTGCAGTGCAAATGTTTTCCACATCCACAAGCACAATCAAAACGGCTGAAAGTCATTTTATGAACTTGAGTGGTCCTCCTACCGGCCTGTGGCTCGACTGTCGCGGCACTTCTGTGTCTTGTTGGCGAGTTAGTCGTGCACATTTTATTTCCCTTGTGATTGATTAAAAAAGTGAAGACAAGCGCTCCTTGTCCGTGATACGCTTTTATAGAGATCCAGCGCACTGAATGTGCTGTATCATAGTACTGGCACTGGACTGTTACTAATATTCATTACTTTTAATGGTACTGCATTATGACATTCTGAGAACGTGGACAACTCTCGCTCTAAAACTGTTTATCCTTCAGTGAGGAGATTCCTAAAATCTCTCGCAGTGCTGACAAACTAATACTGTCCTCAGCCAAATATTTTATTGCATGACGTGAAACCTAATAAATATAAGACTTTTGGTTTCTAAATGCATAGAATTCATTGGTTGAAGGTACTCTATATAAAACTTAGTGATCGTGGCATTTTACGTATTGGCAATGAACTTATTTAAAAATAAACCCTACAAATATATTTTGGACCCTCTGATAGAATTTACAATATTTATTCAGAAATAGAGCATTGAACGACCCCAGGATGCCTAAAACGCAATCATGGCTGACTTGAACGCATGTATACTAACACGGCCGAGCAGGGATCCTCACAATAAATTCTAATCCAACACTGCATTGAACCTTACTTACTAGACCCAACCGTACTCAAATAAGCACATATACGACGCCCACATGAAACTCATTTTCTGCATTCTTTATAATTAGGAGAACTTTTGTTGTACTCTTCCTAGAGATTTTACCGTAACACAGCAGTATTTGAATACTGCATGATGCGTTTATCTTGTAATTCTTCGAATATAAACTTCGTATTTAAGATAACCCCGAGTATCTCCAGAGAACTGCCAATTATAGCTACGTGTCACCAATGTTCAAAGCATGTTGCTACGAAGAAGAAAACGATTCCTCTGTATCTCGCAAGAAACGCTTAAAAAAAGGATAGGCTCTCTTTGAAGCGTTTGACCACTAGACTAGGAATTGGCAATTGTCATCACAGAAATATTTCAGAAAGTTGTGTAGTGGTTCCAAAACGATTCCTCTGAGACTATACGTTGAAAGTTTAAGAAAAAATATGTAACTGCATGTACGCTGTTGCGCCTCATGCAGTTTACCAGCAGCAGCTGTGGAAGCCACTTGGGCCTGCAACGGCTTGGAAAATAGCCGTAGTTGACCGGTACGTTTCAATATATTGTTAGGTGATATTGTTAGGCTAGGCCGGTACAGTAAGCCATATACTATATCGGTCTGACCTAACCTACAACAGTTTTAAGGTAAACCACCCAATAAACCCACCTACTGAAATTCGTAGGAAACCCACTACACCGGTGCCCAAACTACCCTGGACCTTGGTTCCGCCAGTAAAATTCCTTTCTACTGAATAACTCTAAACATTTTCAAATCATATTTCGCAAAGTGCAGTAGATATATCTACATGGAACAAGCATGGTCCCTCAACAAAAAAAAAATGTCTCACTTGCTGACGTCACAGCAGCCATGAACAGGCCTCGTGTCTCCATGGCCTTGCCCAGGCACGCAGGAGTAACGTGATACTGTACTAAAGTTATGTTACTTACACTGCTTGTTGCTACTCGGCGTGAGACCGAACATTGCACGTAGTGAGTGCTGCTCCGAAGTACGTAGCTCTGAGCGGATAAAATTATTCACTCTTATTTCAGAGCTCCAAAGTATTCCATGAGCTATCTGCTTCTGCTGCAAGCAAATATACGCACTTCAGAATGACTAGCAAGTGAGACCGAGAAGTTTTCCGCACGGCTGGGAGCTGAGGACGTCATTATGAGCTGAGATACTGCAGAAAGCTAGACTTGAGCACATGCAAATTTTACTATTTTGTAAGAACTTAGTGAATTTGGAAGCAGTATTCTCTCAGCTAATTTTCACTTACATAGTAAGCCCTATTCACGGAGCAGTAACGAGTGAAATGGACAAGCGTAAGAAAAATGATTGCGAGGCATTTTAACCAAGGAGCTGAAGGTGCACGTCGATCGTTTATATGTACAACAGTCTGTTAATAATAATGCATATGTTTGTCTAATTGGTCATCCCTGATGCTCCCAGCTGGTGAATCCGACATGATGCGCCCTCTTTTTCTTCGTAAGTCTGTTCCTAATCTATCCATAAATATTGTCATAAGTTCAGAGCTAAAATTAAGGGGTAAAAATAATAGCTTTCAGCTGAACAACAAGGAAAAAGATGAGCCCATAGTTTTATTCGAAATGTCCTCCTGTTTTGTCCACACAAAGCTTCAATCCGTCTGGCTATACATCTGTCTATTTTACGGGTATAGGATAAAACCCCGGGAGGAAAAAAGCCTCGAAGGAAAGAAGCCACCCGGAAAAAAGCCCGGTAGGAAAAAAGCCACCACCTATCTCCAAATGTACACTTATTGCCCATACTTATCTATTTTGGAGCAAATTATGTTAGAATAAGTTAAATCATACCTTACTGAATTTACCTACCCGAACCTTATGCACCAACCCCTAACATAGTCTGGCTTTTTCTAATTGAACGCAGCCTAGTCTAACCACATCTAACTAAAACCAATCTATTCTGACATACATTACCTAGCTTCGTTTAACTTAACTTACGAGTTCGCAACTTTTTTCACCTAACCTGACCTAACCTTACTTAACCTCAGCTAACCTGACCTTAGCGTTTTTTATATAACAGCTATTAAGTTAGAGAAAAGCAGGCCTCGCCCACCAAACAATTCCTAAGGGTTTGAAAACTTGTGCAATTACCTAATTTATCGTACAAACTCAATTTTTACCAGATAGGCCCAGCAAGCAGAAAGTGTAACAGGAGGACTCAGTGGGACAAAAATAAAATTTAGCGGTGATCGCACTGCATGTAGCCAAATGACGTCACACTGATGAGTCGAAGTATTTGAGGGGTCGGATCTCAGGCCTTCATAGGTTGGGTTCTTAATGCTAACCAAAAATGTATTCAGTGTTATATTCTTGACGGGAGAGAAACCATATGAATATTTGCTTTTTTTGTAATTTTTTGATGATTCCCTTTGCTTATGGTGTATGTTTATTTATTGTTCTTTGCATGCCTGATAACTAGATCTCCGGACGTGGAGGAGAACCCCGGTCCTCGTGGTTTTGGGTCTCGCTCCTGCCGGATCTTGTGTACTAATGTTCGGGGATTGTATGGTAATTTGGCTGAACTAGCTGTAGCCTCTTCCAGTTATGACCTTGTGCTATGTTCGGAGACGCTGGTCTCAAGCCATCGCCATGTTTCTG
>LQNS02276867.1:11354003-11364246 GCA_001587735.2 Parhyale hawaiensis
GGAACCGTTACGATGCCGTACGGGCCAGTATTCCCGTTCGTTTTTTCCATCGTGTGTTGATGTTTGGAATGGTCTTGATGGCTCTGTCTTTGCTGGTGCTGGTATTGGCAGCTTTAAACGATCTGCACACAGAGCTATTCTGTGAACTCTGATCTTCTTTTGTTCATTCTTTTGTTTTCTCCACCCGCTGGGCTGGTTGCGTGGGGGTTTGTTAAACTCAGGGAGTTTCTCCGTTCCTACGTCTCCAGCCTGGTGTGATTTAACAGTAATAATATCTAGTTAAATATTGGTAAGCTAGCAGCTACTGAAAGTTAGAAGTAGTAGTTACAGTTATCTCTGCCAAGGAGGTTATGTTTTTGTTGGATTTGTCTGTCTGTCACCAAGATAACTCAAAAAGTTATGAACGGATTTTCACGAAATTTAGAGGGATTGTTGGGTATGTTAGGAGGAACATATTATTAACTTTTGATGAAGATACGTCCATCCGTTTGTTTTTCTGCCTCATTTTTCTCAATACGGTAACTCAAAAAGTTATCGACGGATTTTTATGAAACTGTCATTAGTTGTTAGGTGTATCACAAGTGTAAACGACCAAATTTTTTGTAATGATCCGTTTGTTCGTCACTGTTTTTGATTTTATGCTTGTTAGCATAATACAGTAACTCAAAAAATAATGAATGGATCTCTATGAAATTTATAGGAGTTGTTAGTAATGTTAAAAGACATAAATGATTAAATTTTGGTGCAGATCAGTTGGTTCGTTTGTATTTTTGACTCATATTTATCATAATGCTTGTTAGCAGCATAACTCAAAAAGTTATGAACGGATCTCCAAAAAAATTGCAGAATCTGTTAACACTACTGAAGGACACAAATGATTAAATTTTGGTGTTGATACAGAGAAAATCATGGTCTCAGAACCAATTTTATTGTTTCCTAACCGTTGCCCTGCTTCGCGGAGGTATGCGCTCTCAGAATGCTCTAGTTGCTATTACATAGCTAGTGAGCTCATGAGAAGGATGTAGACATATAGCTATTTCACTTTCTTCAGTTCAATACTCTGGTTTTAATTGGCTACTAGCTGGCTATTTCTACCGAGATTTCTTTGTATTTTGAAGTGTTTATAAGTTTTTCAAAGGGGTTAATAGTTATATCACAGTTAGCTAATACCTAGCTATTTCTGTCAAGTTGTATTTGTAATTTGAAATGTTTTCAAGTTTTTCAAAGCATTTTATATTGAAATTATAAATCATAGCATTTCTGTAGAATGGATATTAAATGTCACCATAGCAAATCCTGGTACTCGGCTTACTGCTTTTTCTTAACCCTTTTTCTTAAAATCGTTCTTGTGCAATAGGAAGTTGGTTGGTGCTTCGTGCCCTGGTCGGTTGAGGTTTGGAATTTATTCCAGGCATCGGCTTTTGGACGTATTGGCCTGCAGGCGTTTAAGTCAGCTGTTAATGGCTTTTTGCTGGATTTCGGGCTTCCCGGTGTTGCAAAGTGTTTCACTTGGATTCTATTACCTGTCCTTGGGAGCTCGAGCGTGGAGCCTTAGTAGTAATAATAGTAATAATGATGATGATTCTTGGAGCCAGTGGGTCCCCGACTTTGACTGCCCCAAAATCCTCCGACTCCGCAACCTTGCATCCAAGTATCCTTGTTAAATCACAGAGCAAGCTCTCAAAGGCAAGAAATGGAGCAGATAACCTTTGAGTTCAAGTATGCTTGGAAAGGCTGTGCGTGTATGGGAAATGAATTTCGCTTACAGTTACTGTGATACGTGGACGGAATGGAATGAGTTATCAGCAATTGCATCGGTGTGTTGCTGTAACTTGGGCAGAAGAAAGGAAAATTACTAAGAAATTTTTTCATTATACCATTATGAAAAATTTAGATTGGCTTACCAGTAGACTTTTAGTAAAGTAGATGCGTAGGAGAACAGTCAGTGTGAGAGTTTCGGTAAGCAAGGACGGCTGGTGAAATTCAAGTTTGGCAGGCAAGAACAAAGGAGTGAGTATAATGAGTAAGCTGCTCCTAACACGTGTAGAGTTTGTGGCGTGACTAGCAATTGCGACAGCGTCATGTAAATTGGTAATCACTTTGATCCGTGCCGATTGCTGGCGTGACCAGACTTTATGGGCCCCGTCCGCTTCTTTAATTCTTGAAATCAACTAAATAGAACTCTATAGTATCACATGCCAGAACGTAATTCTAGGCACTTAATCTCTTGGCATCTTGGCAATATTACCAATTAGATCTTAAACTTACCACTCTAGTGTCCCGTCTTATTATTATACCATCTACGTAGCTCATGTATGTTCTCATAGCTAGCAGAAATGGAGGGATTTTTAAGACAATAAAGTTATCATAAATTAACTCCCAGTGAATTCGCTTAGTATTAGATATTAATCTTAATTGTACAATATAACTATTAATGCTATCATTGCACATTTTTACTTGTATTTATCAAATTAGAATGTGACCTCAGAACGATGCGAGGTGGGCGTGGTGCCCGCGCCGCTAGTAACCCGCCCTTCTGTTGACTCACTCAGAACGGACCGCAGTATTCGGCGCTTAGACAAGCCGGCGCTGGCGCTCAATTGCGTGTCAGGCAAGAGTGCCACTGAGCTGCTGCGACACATGCAGGACGGAGGTGTGCTGGTCACTTACGGCGGTATGGCGAGACAGGTGAGCTTACCGGCCTCCCTTTGGTGCTAGTTCTTAATGTGATTTCTGGCTGTTGTAGCTTGCAAATGCTTGGAGACTCATAGTTGAATTTCTGATTCATGAAACTAAGCCTCATCTAGGCAGGACTGTGTACAGTATTCCATATAGGCACCATGGGGCGAGTTCTGTGAATTCTCCGTAATGAACAATACCTCCCCACGGGGCGCAGTAAATTAATTCATTACTAAATAGAAGTCGACTAATTGAAAATTTTAACGTTTCGGGATGAGAAATCCCATCATCAGAAAAAAGGGAAAACTAACCCTCAACCTATAAATAAAAAGTCTAAAACGCGAATGAACAGAGCTACGTGTCAGCTCAGAGAGGCTGGGTGTCAGCTCGTGTACAGTCGGCAGATGTGAAGCTAAGTGTGGATAGTATGAAGCGGCACAGCCGAGGTCATAATGTTGAGGAGGCTAGGTCTGGTTTTGTGGATGGGGGGGAACTCTAATGTTGCGAGTTCGATGGGATTGGAAAAGTCATTTCTCTGATGGGGTGGTTATTTTAATTAATTTATCCTTGATTCGTTCAAAGCTTCTTTCGTTCACAATTTGTAATTTACGTTCTGCTTATTTCTACTTGTCTTTTTGTTGATCTTTCTCTTTTTTCTGCTTTATAGTTCTTAAAGCTTTGTTTTTTTGTGGACAATGTACTTCACCCTTCTTATTTCTTTGAGTATTCTTCGACTTTCATACTCCTACTGTCGATGCTTTATTCCGTTACCTTCAAGGGTATGTTCTGACGGGCCCTTCCCCTGTCACAATATATATTGGCCTCACGAACCCAAGGGCTGTCCAGAGTGCCTTCTCCGCAGGGGATGTTGCAGCTGGCCGCAGTTCCTGCTGCGAAGGTTAGTTTGTTAGGTTAGGTAGATTCTCTGTATTTTCCGTTCCACGAGGTGGGCTGTCGATCGAGATAGCTGACCTAATGCGCGGGACACCTCTACTCTCTCGTGTGGAGGGCCTCGAAAGGGGCAGTCCACCTGAGTGTCTTTCTTCTGTTCTTTACACCTTGTTCCCGCCTGTAGTAGCGCACTGAGCCAACCGAGATTTTCTGGCAGCAATGCCGAGATAAAATAATCCTGCCGAGTTGTGTAGAACGACCGAGTCTTCACTCTAAGGGTCACTCAGTGAGTGGATACGGTGATAAAACTGAGATTATAATATACCTTTGTACCTTTATTCTGTTTTCCTTCTCTTTCCCGACATGCTGTGCCCATGCGCAGTGATTCTGTGAGGGAACACCGTGCATGAGTTTCCCTTTACTATCTACATAATGTATGTCCCTTGTTTTTTCCTTTGTTATATCGCCTTTGTTGTGGAAGCGGGTGCTTATGGTTCTCAATATAATAATGTTGTAAATTAAACTTAATTTTCTCAATAAGCAGAGGTAAATTTCAAATAAATTACAAAATAAGAAGTTGTTATGATAATGTAAGCTCATTTTTGCAATTCTTGTTTAATGTTTCACACCAATTTGAGGAATAGCTAATTGACTGAACCTTCAACGTGACGAAATTTGGTCTCCAGTATTGGGACTGCTGTGGTAGAAAGCAACGCACTAAAACTGTACTCGTGATTTCTGACCACTTTACCTTACAACGGAATCGGAGCGCAGTTTCTTACTTTGTTTCATATACCTAATGTTCTGAGTCCTGACGCCTCATGAATATCGTAAACTCTTTTCATAAGGTGATATCTTGTGCGCGGGCTTGAACATGAACCATGAAAAAGGAGAAAAAATTACCAGTGTTGTTTTTGCCATTTGCCTCAGTAAAAGGTTTTTTTTTTTTCATAACAGTTGGTTCTTCTGTAGTAACATCTTCGCTACGCGGTGGCGGCCATAGCAATGACCAGCGACAATGACGGATTAGATACCGTTAGCCAGTTCGTTAACCGCCCGTCCGTGCCAACTTCCCCATTACTGGCAACTGCTCAGCAACCAATGTAATGGTTATACCGCATCTGGGGGCATAGGATAGGCATTAGGGTAGTTAAGTTTGCCCATCCTATGTTATGGGGAGCAGCGCTCCCACGGAGGACAGTATAGGTGACAGCCCTAGCTAGGCCTTTGCGATATCTTTCCTCTGTGCCCACCTAGCTTCTTTCCAGTTTCATTGTCTACTGATGACACTCTCCTCTGTTCTTCCTCTTCTTTCTGAACTTGCTATGTCCATGCACGATGATCCTCTGTAGGAACAACCTCGTGCGTGAGTTGGGCGTTTTTTTTTTTTTTTTGTATTAGCAGACCCTGTCCCAGCCAGAATATCTGGGGTGTCACCAAAGGTTTAACCTGAGTAAGTTTCTTCAGATTTTGCCTCTGGAAGCAGTCCCTACTGATAAGATAAGTTTGTAAAATTAATCAGGTTCCCAGAACTTCTTCTGTTCCGTGAGGTTAGCCATTAATGCTGGTAGGCGTGAGGGGCCACGGCAGAGGCCCTCCGCAAGAGAGTCTGTTACATCTCACTTCCTCTTTTGTCTCTTTGAGATGCTTCTCGGCTGATTTCCCGGCCGGTCCTAGTGCAAAGTGAGACTTCCCGGCGGGAATGCCGATAAAATATTCCTACTCGTCTATGCAGAAACACTGAGCCTTCGCTATATGGATCACTCATTGTGTAGGTATCGTGATAAAACTAGATTGTTCTACAGTATGTTACCTTTGATTATGAAAATACAATTTTTTTTACTTTATTTTTCAAGATAAGTGTCAAATTTTGAAATGTCAGTACTAACTAAATGTATGGCTATGATGCTAATATAAACAGCACTTGTAAAATAAATATTTAGCCATTTGCTAAGTTTATCATACAATTTGCTTATTTACGAGTTTTTACTGTTACCTCAGACTAGGCAACAAGTTAATAAAACATCATAAGGAGGAAATGAATACAAGTAAACAGGAATATTTTTATTAAACGTCCAAAACCAAGAAATTATCGCCAAAACAATTCAATAAATACTGAAATAAGTGTTCAGTAGTAGTAAACAGAAGTTAATTTTGAACATAGTCACCTCCATTTTTCATGATTTTTATAAGGCGACTTTAATCATCAACAGACTTTGTCAGGTTTGATGTTTCAGATGGTGGAATAGGATCTACAGCTGTTTTTACTGCATTCCACATGCTTTCTTTGCTCAAAAACTGCCGACCACCTTCATAGACCTTCCTTTTGATCATTGCCCAGAGGTTCTCAATGGGATTTAAATCGGGGCTGTTCACGGGCCAGATCATAATCCTTTTTGATTTAAATCCTCAATTCGCAAGCCAGTTAGCAGTGTACTGGGCTCGGTGTGAGGGAGCGGTATTGTGCAGAAATGCCAATTTGGATCTGCGTGCGATAATTTGCTCCATCAATCCATGGAATCAAGTTGGCTTCGAGAAACTGGTAGTACCTCTCTGCATTCAGTTGAACTCTTTCTGCCACTTCAAATGGACCAATAAGGGTGTCACCTACTATCCCAGCGCAAACATAACGCCTCCACCACCTTGTTGACGCTTAAGCCGTGTCTGTTGAGGTTGGTCATGGAGGACCCATCCAGACGCCCATCCATCTGGCCCATCAAGAGTGGCTCTGCATTCGTCAGTGAATATGATATTGGAGAAATTAATTTTCATGTTCTCTTCAGCCCATTTGACCCTATTTTCTTTATGAATTTTTGTTGGAAGTGGTCGTTTAATTGCCTTTTTCACTTTCCCTAGCTTCTGCAGACCCTCACATCTTGTCTTTCTGTTTAGTATTGGGGCTCCAGCGTATTCAAATATCGCCTTACTTGTACAAAGTTGTCTTCTAGCCATAGAAACCTTCAAATGTCGCATATCCCGAGCAGTGCATTTCCTCGTAGAGGCTCTATGCTGGGGTTTCCGGTTGACTACCTTCAATTGCATAAGCCTTAATTTGTTCTGTGATCACGCTGTAATGTCTTGGAAACTTCGAGTGTTGTCTTACCAGAAGCCAATAACGAGGTCACTTTGATCTTTTCTTCACTGGTTAGACCGCATTTCTTGCCCATGTTGAGTAGAGAGTGATGTTGCATAATCTGGCGTAACAGCAGAACCCCGTGCGATAAGCAATAGTTCCGTTTTATTTTTCTCTGATGGTTTTTATAGTTAAACATACCTGTGCACTAACTTACTGTTAGCGTTTCGAATGTTTGACACTTATTTTGAAAAATAAGTAAAAAGTTGTAGTCTATCTGCATAATCAAAGGTAACATACTGTAGTTATTTTGTTGCTGGAAGCTACTGTGACATGACTTTGTGCAGCCCGTGACTGTTCCTGTCGGCAGCCTAATCTTCAACGATGTTCGTCTGAGAGGCTACTGGCAGACCCGGTGGAGCCTCAACCCTGAGAACCAGAAAGCCAAGCAATACATGCTCAACGACCTCTGTGAACTCATGAAGCAGGGCAAGGTATGTACTCTTACCTCGGGCAGGTCCTGATGCTAGCCACTGGTTACAGCCCGCGGATTATCCGCGAGGGTGTATAATTTTCATCGTGTCTAGGTGTGTGTGTGCTACTGGAACTCTTTCAGGAAAGTGTATCCGTAGCAAACTGTCCTCTTCCCAGTATTTCTTCTGCTCACAGCTGCTTTCATGTGTTGCCTAGGCATGCTGGGCAGGGATTCTCCAATTTTGGTTCATCCCCGCCATCTTGTTTTTGTGTGCCACGTCCGATCCGCTTAGGTTGGTGGCACTCTGTAGGTCATCGGCTAGGAGGTTCTGAAGTATTTACAACACCGGTTCCAGTTTTTCTTTACAAAAATATTGGCCTTTCAGCGAGGGTGACTGTTGGAAAACTGTTAAGGAACAGTGGTGTCAAGTTTGGCTAGCTTCGAGTCAGAAAGTAATTGAGGCCGGCAGTTTCTGGCGTTTAAGTAACAGGCTATCAATAAGTCTTCTCGGTAGTGATATTTGCAGTTGTGCTCTTTGGCTTTCAGTTTGTCATCATGAGCTCCTAGATGCTTATTCGTGATATTTTCAGTGTTGAAATAACGTCAACTAGCGACAAAAATGGTTCACAAAACCCTGGGACAAGCTAGTCTTGTCTGACGTTTAGATCTTGGTGCAGTCTCGCCGGTACAAGTTAATAAGCCGCGGTTCAGGCGTTGGAGAGAAAGTCTTCACAAAATATGTAGCTTTGTCAATACTGCTGGTTTCAGTAATTAAAGATATTGCAAGGCATAAAGATGAAAACTAACGGCTAGTTACGAACTGTGGCACAAACTAGCGTCATGCAGACAACACTAGAGAAGAGTAGTATCACATGGCAGCCTAGCGGCTAGTTCTTTTATTACTTTCACTTTGACTGGCTGGAGGCCGCAGGCCTGCTTCACGAGCTTAGGAGTATGTTCTGGCGGGCCCTCTACCCGCCAAAATATATTTGCGCCTCCTAACCCCAAGGGTCCCTAGTGCCTTCTCCGCCGGGATGTTGCAGCTTGCCGCAGTTCCTGCTGACGAGGTTAGTTTTGTAAAGGTTGGCTCTCAATACTTCCCCTTCTGTTTCGGGAGGTGGGCCGCTGATGAAGGTGGTCGACCTATTTCCGCTAGACTTCTACCTGGTATTTCATTTCCTTCCCCTGTGCGGCGTAGCTGAGCGGCAGCGTTCAGCCGTGCCCGGAGGTTGGAGATGCACAACTTGCGTCTTTTTCCTTTCAGTAGCGCACTGACCACTTAGAATCTGAGACCTACCGGCAGAAAAGCCGAGACATAAGTCATTGAAAATTTGAAACGAGACGTAGCTACTTCGCGCCCTAGTGGCGCACGAGCCTGTGTTAAATCCCAGCAATAGTTCAGCGCGATGTAGACATTGTCACCCTGATGCGAAAGTAAAATTTTGAACTACTACTACAGGCCTGCTTCTCCCGCATACGCGCTCGTTACGTGTCTACAGTAAACTAGCTTGTCAGATTCCGTGACATGGAAGTACACTTGATTTAACTGGTTATAATTTCTTAATTTTTTTTAGTATATACCGTCTACACGTTTACCAAAGAAAAAATATTATAGTTATAAGGATATAATGAGTCAATCTGTTGCTGGTAGCTGGAGCGGTACCCTAGTGCAATATTACAATTGCTGCAGTAGATGCTATTGCCCAGGGAATGCATGCAGTACTGGAGATAGCGTAGGTGAGCGATATGGCTGGTTTTGCTTCTGTACTTTTCTCTCTATGAGATGGGAGCTGGGGATAAGCAATAGAGTTCATTTAGTTAGGTCTGCACGAGTTGACTATTTTGATAATAATTCTAATTTAACTTATATATAGATTGAAAAATAATTGCCAATGGGTGAGTAAAGCCGTCTGTCGCGATGCGAACCCGCAAAGTGCATAAAGGCAACACTATGCTATAGTGTCGTGTGTGTTCACAATGTCGGTTTCAGATTTTGTCCAGGTCACAACCTAGTGAGCTTTGGTTCCCTTGCGTTCTTGTGGTGTGAGGTTGTGCTTTACTTCTGACTGTGAATTTCCCCAAGGATGCTGTGTTTTTGTGGGTTTTTATCACCAAACCTTTAGCTGTGATCGGACCATGTTTGCTCCTCGCAGCCCTTAATTATTATTATTATTATTATTGTTATTAAGGTACACTAGACTCGCGACGTGGGAACGGAGGATACTCCATAAGGTTAAAAATCCCCCATGTAACCAGTCCAGCAAGCGAAAAAAAAGGGTTACGTACCTAACGTGCTTGACCTGCAGTTACAATCGGAGAGGGTAGGGAATCACAGTACCGTAGTCTTTAAATATTCAATTAAGAAGAAAAAGGAATAAACTTAGCTTAATCGTATAGGATGAGGTAGGCGCGTTCCCTCGATCGGCAACAACCATCGGAATTTCAGTCGAGTTGGCAGTGCAGCAAGACCGTGTTAATCTTGCGGTGAAATTAAGATTACGGCAGTACACTGGCGGTGCAGGTCAATCGTGTTAACGAAACGAAGAGATGTGGAGCAGCAGCCGCAGTTGTAGGGACAGCCGGAACCTCGTATCTACCGGAAGAAAGCGGGGCTCGGGCTATTGCAGCTGGATTGACGCGGCAGCAGTGGTAGTATTGGTGACAACCAAATCGGAATTCCACAGAGAAGTGTAAATATTGGCCTAATGCAGCAGCGCTAGCTATATGAGCACCAGTGGAATCGTGGAATCCGCAGAACAGCGCAGCGTATTAGTATCTTATTGCAACAGCAGTGGTTGTATTGGAAACAAGCGGTATACCGTAACTGCTTACAGCGACAGAGAGGGCTGGTTGTAGGGGTAACACTCCGTTGATACTGATTATAGCGACAGCGATGGTTGTATGGGCAACAAACTGTAGATACTGCTTACAGCGACAGCGTGGATTGTATGGGCAACCCCAACAACAGACAGGATCCTTAGAGAGCAGCGAAGCAGAGGCAACACCAGGATTAGATTAGATTAGATAGGCGGCAGTAGACGAACCAAAAGGCCCATTCCCAAAAAGACACCGGGACTTACACCCCGGTCCTCTATGAGCTATTGCCATTATGTTAGTAGAATGTA
>LQNS02276867.1:11403866-11418288 GCA_001587735.2 Parhyale hawaiensis
GGCCACTGGCAGGGTCAGACTAGGTTGCCCGTTCTCTTGTGGGTGCAGGTGCTAAAATATATTTTTGATGGGTACTAAAAAGTGCTAAAAAGTACTAAAATCCAACACTAGAATCCCTGTAGACACCTTGTAATAATACCTTTATTCTGTTTTCCTCCTGTTTCCCGACATTATGCAACAAGCTAATAAAAACATCATAAAAGAGGAAATAAATACAAGTAAACAAGAATATTTTTATTAAGCGTCCAAAACCAAGATATTATCACCAAAACAATTCAATAAACATTGAAATAAGTATTCAGTAGTGGTAAACATAAGTTAATTTTGAACATAAGCACCTCCATTTTTCATGATTTTTATAAGGCGATTATAATCATCAACAGACTTTGTCAGGTTTGATGTTTCAGATGGTGGAATAGAATCTGCAGCTGTTTTTACTGCATTCCACAGGCTTACTTAGCTCGAAAACTGTCGACCACCTTCATAAACCTTCCTATTGATCACTGCCCAGAGGTTGGTTCTCAATGGGATTTAAATCGGGGCTGTTCGCTGGCCAGGTCATAATCTTTTTTTATTTAAATCCTCAATTCGCAAGCCAAGTAGCAGTGTACTGTGCTCGGTGTGAGGGAGCGTTATTGTGCTGAAATACCAATTTGGATCTGCGTGCGATAGTCTGCTCATCAAGCCATGGAATCAAGTTGGCTTTGAGAAACTGGCATACCTTTCTGCATTCAGTTTAACTCCTGCCACTTCAAATGGACCAATAAGGGTGTCACCTACTATCCATTAGTTACATTACAAAACATTACACCACCACTTTGTTGACGCTTAAGCCGTGTCTGTTGAGGTCGATCATGGAGGACCCATCCAGACGCCCATCCATCTGGCCCATCAAGAGTGGCTCTGCATTCGCCAGTAAATATGACATTGGAGAAATCAGTTTTCATGTTCTCTTCAGCCCATTTGACCCTATTTTATTTGAGTTTTTGTTAGAAGTGGTCGTTTAATTGCCTTTTTCACTTCCCCTAGCTTCTGCAGAACCTCCCATCTTTTCTTTCTGCTTAGTATTGGGGCTCCAGCGTCTTCAAATATCACCTTACTTGTAGAAAGTTGTTTTCTAGCCATAGAAACTTTCAAATGTCGCATATCCCGAGCAGTCAATTTCCTCGTAGAGGCTCTATCCTGGTGTTTCCGGCTGACTTTACCTTCAATTGCATAAGCCTTAATTGTTCCGTGATCACGCTGTAATGTCTTGGAAACTTCGAGTGTTGTCTTACCAGAAGCCAATAACGAGGTCACTTTGATCTTTTCTTTACTGGTTAGACCGCCTTTCTAGCCCATGTTGACTAGAGAGTGATGTTGCATAATCTGGCGTAACAGCAGAACCCCGTGCGATAAGCAAATGTTGCCAAAGCGTGGGAAATGGTTCCGTTTTATTTTTCTCTGATTGTTTTTATAGTTAAACATACCTGTACACTAACTTACTGTTAGCATTTTAAATGTTTGACTCTTATCTTGAAAAATAAGTAATCAGTTGTATCTGCATAATCAAAGGTAACATACTGTAGTTATTTTGTTGCTGCAAGCTACTGTGACATGACTTTGTGCAGCCCGTGACTGTTCCTGTCGGCAGCCTAATCTTCAACGATGTTCGTCTGAGAGGATACTGGCAGACCCGGTGGAGCCTCAACCCTGAGAACCAGAACGCCAAGCAATACATGCTCAACGACCTCTGTGAACTCATGAAGCAGGGCAAGGTATGTACTCTTAGTCTACTTCGGGCAGGTCCCGATGCTAGCCACTGGTTACAGCCCGCGGATTATCCGCGAGGGTGTATAATTTTCATCATGTCTAGGTGTGTGTGTGCTACTGGAACTCTTTTAGGAAAGTGTATCCGTAGCTTCCCAGTATTTTTTCTGCTCAGAGCGGCTTTCATGTGTTGCCTAGGCGTGCTGGGCAGGCATTCTACCAATTTTGGTTCATCCCCGCCATCTTGTTTTTTGTGTGCCACATCCGATCCGCTTAGGTTGATGGCACTCTGTAGGTCATCGGCTAGGAGGCTCTGAAGTATTTACAACACCGGTTCCAGTTTTTCTTTACAAAAATGTTGGCCTTTCAGCGAGAGTGACTGTTGGAAAACTGTTAAGGAACAGTGGTGTCAAGTTTGGCTAGCTTCGAGTCAGAAAGTAATTGAGGCCGGCAGTTTCTGGCGTTGAAGTAACAGGCTATCAATAAGTCATCTCGGTAGTGGTATTTGCTGTTGTGCTCTTTGGCTTTCAGTTTGTCATCATGAGCTCCTAAATGCTTATTCGTGATATTTTCAGTGTTGAAATAAAGTCAACTAGCGACAGAATAGCTCACAAAACCCTGGGACAAGCTATAGTCAAATTTTTTTAACTTGGCCCACGGGGCGTTCCCGCAACGTTGCCAAATCTATCTTCTATTATACGCAAATTACCCATTAATGACGTTTTCTATTACCAAACGAAGAAAACCTGCCTCAAGCTACGTGAACTATGTAATTTAAGTTGAAACTGCTCCAATTAATGAATGGGATATCGGGACGTTAGTCGTTCTGCAAGTATAATTATAAAATAATTAACTTAATTTTGAGACAAAAGACATATGTACAACAAACGATTCGATGAATTTCTCAGCTGCGATGTCTCTCTTCCCATCTTCATCTTGGAGCTTCTGTGCGTGTCGTACTGCTTCCAACCAATTCTGAGGTGTTACCAATGACAGAGATTCTCTCACCAGAGTTTTCAGCTCTTCCATTTTGAAAGTGTTTTTCTTAGCGACATCGTTTTTAACCTGTGCCCGTATAAGTTCAATAGGGTTGTACTGACAGTGATAAGGGGGCAATCTTAACACTCGATGGCCGGCTTCTTCTGCAATTTTGTCAATGACATAAGAGGTATTTACCTCAACTTTTTTGGCAACTTCCAGCAATTGTGGCCTGGTTGAATGTTCTTGAGGTTCCACTCCTTTCTTCATGAGCCAGTCTTGTACTGCTCTTTTCCTCCATGATGTTGTCGGTCTTCTTTCAATCTTCACTGAATGATAAGATGCGTTGTCCATAATTATTACGGAATGCGGTGCAATATTTGGAATAAGTTGCGTGCGAAACCAGTCTTCAAAGCATGCAGCCTGAAAAATGAGCTCAGCATTTTCCACAAAACCTTCCTTCGTGCCAGCATGAAGGATAATTAGCCGACTTCCTTTTCCTGACGGTTGTTTTACTCCGCTCCTCATGACGATGCCGTGTCCTTCCAGCATTTTGAAACAGGGTAATTTTGATTAATCCAAGTTTCATCTAAATATACAACGTTCTTGGACGACTGCTTGACTTCCTTTTCATCTCGTAGAAATGAAGTACGGGCTGCTGAGACGTCCCTCCTCTCCATTAAAAATTTTCTGCCGTCAACTTTAGCAAATTCAAATCCCACGTTAAGCATGATTTTCCTTAATGAAGAAATACTGCCACTGAATGATAGTTTTTTTCTTACTTCCTCTTTAATTTTTATCAAAGTAGGGATTTCATTCCTATTATACAATGACAGAACAGTTCTCCTAATGACACTTTTGTCAAAATCATCTATGTTCGTCACAGACAGACAGACAGACAGACACACAAGTATTTTGCTCGAAGTGACTGTAGCTTACTCAATTCTCTCCGCCAAGGAGGTTATGTTTTCGTCGGCTTTGTCTGTCTGTTATTCTGTCTGTCTGTCGGTCTGTCAGTCACCAAGATAACTCAAAAAGTTATGGACGGATTTTGATGAAATTTACGGGGATTGTTAGGTATATTATGAGGAACAGTTGATTAACTTTTGGTGAAGATCCGTCCATCCATATGTTTGTTTGTTTTTCTGCCTCATTTTTCTCAATGCTATAACTCAAAAAGTTATGGATGGATTTTGTTGAAATTTACATTAGTTGTTAGGTAGCTATATTACGGAGAGTAAATGACCAAATTTTTGGAGTGATCTGTTTGTTCGCTGGTTTGTTTGTCACTGTTTTTAATTTTATGCTTGTTAGCACAATAACTCAGCAAATTATGGTTGGATCTTTAGGAAATTTATAGGAGTTGTTAGTAATGTTAAAAGACATTAATAATTAAATTTTTCTGCAGATCAGTGTGTTCATTTGTATGTTTGACTCGTGTCTGTCATAATGTTTGTTAGCAACATAACTCAAAAAGTTATGAACGGATCTTCACGAAAATTGCACTGTCTGTTAATACCATCAAAGGGCACAAATGATTAGATTTTGGAGTTGATATAAAGCAAAGAAAAACATGCTTTCAAAGCCAAATTAAATTTTTCGTTACCGTTGCCTTGCTCGGCGGAGGTATGCGCTCTCGGAGTCCTCTAGTTATATGTTGTAATGAATTTCGTTTAGAGGTATAGTGCAGGCGTACCTGAAGATGTAGCTTCCTATCATATATGGCGGTGAAACTCTTATGATGTCTGGCACCTGGACAAAGTGATAGCTTTTTTATAGATTAGATTCGATAATGGACAATAGACGGACGAACAGTCCCATTCCAAGAAAGGAGCCGAGGTGTTGGCTTTGTCCCCATCTGAGCTATTGGCGTTGTATCAAACAGAAAAATTAAATGTCTAAAGGAAAACCGCATCGAAAGAGGTGACTGTGGCAGTGTGATGTGTCTGATTGGTGAAGGTTTTGAGATGTTACAGTACTGAGAATGAATGATAATAGAATATTGCACCCTCTAAAGCCGTTAGGAAGTGATGAATGGGTCATGGCGGAGGACTTGGAAGTTGTGGTGGGTGCCGTTTCCGGTGCTTGTGTAGATGATTGTTCGAACGTGCTCTGGCTATTTCTGAGAGTAGTGCCCTTAGGAGGCATAGGATGGGCCATAGGATTAGGTTCGTCCATCCTATACTATGGGGCCAGGCAACCCCAGGGGGCTCGTGTAGGTTACCTTAGCCATTAGCTAGGCCTTCGGTACGTCTTCTCTTTCGTGTTCACTTTGCTTCCTTCCATTTTCATACTCCAACTTGCTCATGCTTTATTCTGATCTTAATTTTCTTTCTTGACTTGCTGTTCCCATGCGCGTTGATCCTGTTTGGGAGCACCTTCGTGCATAGGCTCCCCGTTTCTATCGACATACAGTACTGTAAGTTCCTTGCTCTTTTCTCTCTGATATCGTTCCCCTCGAAAACGGAGGATTAAACTTTCCGACTATAACTAACTGAGAGTAGTCTGTTCTAGGTGCTGACAAGCAGCTGGCTTTTAGCATAGACCGACTTGGGGGAAGATTTGGGAAAGACCGCGGCCGGGGCAACCGAAAACAATTAGCCTGGCCCGGAGGTCAGAATTTATTTTAGCAGAGTACAGCATTTTCTATCAATTTTTACATTGTGATAACTCGTTGTTTCCTTCATTTATGTGAGAATTATAATATTGTAAATTCTTTCTCTGATGTTCAGTTATGGTAGCGATACCAATGATATGTAGCGCTTTCCTGTGCAAATCTTACAATAATGTAAGCAATTAGTTAAATCCAAAGTTGCAAATGACACGTTGAAGACACGTCGAAAGTTAGTCTAATATGCTGACATATTCAAAAAAGATCTTGAGTGATCAATCGATACTGTATATATATGATTGTCATCATGGCTGTATGCTCGATCAAAACTCCAAGTGTAACTTCAATGGCTAAGGCTAAAATTAGTTTCTTAGTATCTTTGCGCATCAGGGGCAGTGACGGTAGACCATATTGCTATGATATTGGTGAAGGGTCACTCATAATGAATCAGTTTACACGAAAAAAAGCTTCCCCGAAAAAACTGGTTTTACTGCGTCTTATGTGTCCCCCCCCCCAAAAAAAAAAAACGGCCAAAAAAAGCCGGGGGCTGGAGCTGGGGTAAGCATTAGTCTATTAGATAGACCGGGGCCATAACAATGGCCGGGGTTTGCCTGGGCCCCGGTGGGTCCCTACCTTTTACTGTAGTAGGGGGCAACCAAACTACTGGACGACCAGTCATGCATTCAAACAGCAAGAAGAAAAAGATGGACAACTTGGCATATCCTTTACCTGATAAGCTGTCCCACCCATCATGTGTTTGTCACCGGGATTCTGTGTACTTCCTCGTTGAGGTTTACACTGGATGGCCACAAGTACTATCAAGAATTCCCAGGACTAGTGAAGTTTGTTCGGCACAAAGATTTGGTGCGATCAAGCCGGCCGGCACTTGGCACAAGTAACACTTGATGCAGCTATTCTAACCTTGCTGGTGCAACGACTGTCTTGGTAAAAGCTCATTATTTAAAAGCAGTTTTATTACTCGAAGCATTAAAAGTTACAGAACAGGGTGGTGCATACTAAAGATTGGCAACCGGCTGTGACAAAGTTACAAGTCACGTAGGCGGTACAGTGCAGAGCAGGCACAGCACCACCGGTCACCCCGACAGTCGACAGCTGACTTGAGGCAAGCTGGAGAAACCCCAGCTTATATACCTTCCCAAGGCCGGCCACTACACGTGTCATCGCACGGCAACGCTTAGCCCTATCGCCACAGCCAGGCAGTACTGTGCTGCGCCGCACCAAATAGTGAAACTTTGAATTCACCGGTCACATGTTCTTTGTAGTTTTACCTTTTTTCAACTTCCTTCGATGTCCATGTAGCTATAAGCCTTCGGGACGTCTTGTCTTTCTTGACCACTTTGCTTCCTTCCGATTTCAAACTGCTGCTTTTTTTTTCATCTGTTGATCTTCTTTCCCGTGCGCATTGATCCTGTTTAGGAATTCCTTCGTACATGGGTTCCACGTGTCTTTCGTCGTATAATACTTCCTTCCTTCTTCTGTATTATCACCTTTGTTGTGGAAACGGAGACTTGCACTTCTGAAAATAATTCCCCGTCTATTTGCACTGATAACTTTCTTTTCCAGCCTTCTGCAAAGTTTTAAATAGCATCGTGGAGTTTTATAGAGCTGTCTTTTTATTTCTTAAGCGGTTTGTGCTTGTTGAAGACCTGCCCCTGACGTATTACTTGCGCGTGCTGTACTCAACACTTGCATTTGCTGTCTTGTGTGCAGGTCAGCCCGCCTCCCTTCAAGCTCATCGACTTCAATAACTTCAAGGCCGCGATTGCGGATGCCATGCCATCGGAGGGACAAGTCGGCGCTAAGCAGATCCTTGCTTTCAACTAGTCACAAGTTCTATGGCTTCTTTACTATACAACTTAAAACATTCACACTTACTTCGTCGTAATCCTTGTCTTCGAACTTACGGTATCAACATTGGTTGCTCTCATACAACATAAGTGGGTTCAGTATCTTTACTGGAAGGCACTAGTCCTAGTTACTACGTGTTCGTGGAGATGCACTCATTCCAGATGAAACAATAGAGGGCATTGTGTGAATTTTTGTATGATGCGAAACTCTTGAAGCACTGTTGCTATGTTTTTTGGGACGTAATATTTGTGGGCTTGTAGAAAGTTTTTGCAGCTTCGATGTGGTGGGGGGAAGCTTTCCAACTGAACAACAAATGTTTTTTTTTATAATTGTGAAACATTCCTGCTGTATACAGACACTGGCGATGTTGGCGGAGCCGCGGGCGTTCCCGAACTCTACCCACCGTCATCAACAGTTCCGCGAGTGTACCGCGGAATCTTTCAACAGGCACGAGGCAGTCAGATTTTCTTCATTTGCCTCTTGCCTGTCTGCCACCAGCACTGCTCTGTTTGTGCATATTTACGAACTTGTGCTGCCATCGTAGCACTTTGCATTCATAAAGTTCTATTTCTTTGTGTGGCTGCAACAATGACTATTATTTGTTGCTGTTGTAAGAAGTTCATTAATCTTCATTGTGTTGTCGGTTTCTAAGACTACTTTGTGCAATAGCTATTGATGTTATTTGAGAAAGTTCTCCTGGAAGCTTAGTCTCTGAATTTTGATCCTTTACATTTTGTCATCGTGAAATTACTGGTAGATTAATCGTAAAGAAATAAATACATACTTAATTTTAATTATGTAGCGAATCAGTCATCCATTTGTCGGTTACTGAATTGATGGATCGGAAAGGTCCCTTTTCTATAAATGACTGAAGTGACAAATGGCAATATTCAGTCGTGTGTCTTTTATCCCAGTTATGGTTACGGCAGCTTGTACAGTCAGCGAGTATACACTCCGAAGTACTACTGAAGACTGTGCGTCATATCTACTAAACTTATGATGTTCTTGTGGCATTGATGTCTAAAGATGTATGTAGAGCAGGAATTGATTGGATTTTATGTGCATTGATTCCTATGTTTTATTTCCTTTACTAAATTTTTTTCCAGTACCTACAATTGTCATTTTTTCATCGATAAATTCGGAAAGATAAGCCGTACATTGTATCTACAGCTCATTAGTGCCTGCGTGGTATGGATGCGTCAGATGTAAGAATTAATTATGGTCATATATTACTGCAGTTTGTTTCACGTTATTCGGATGACTAAACTGTAAATTTGAATCGCTGTTTGTGGCCATGTAGTGAACCAGTTTATAAAGACTAGAGCTTTATTGCGTGTGTCTATATGTTTATTGACGGCATAGTTAAGTTCGCCCTCACTGTTGTAAACTAAATCGATTATTTTTACTTTACACACTGCATGGGTAAGCTTATTCTGTGGCAAACTCTTCCTAAAATAAAGATAAAGCGACGTTATCCAGTGCATTTGTCTTTTGCTTTTTATTCTGTAAATTGTTACGTTTCATTGATAACGTTAAAGTCATTTGAAAAAATAAATACATATTTTTTGCATAAAACTAGTCTGTTTCAGTGCAACGCTCCTCCATCCTTGCTCAAGTGTGTGTTACATGTCTGCAGCAGCCGTGGCTAGACACTGCGCAGGTGTGTGTAGTGTTACTCTCGGTGTAGGACATGAAGTCTTCGCGCAACACCATGATACCGAATCGCTCACACCAAGTGAGGGGCTTATTGTGAATCGACTCTGAGAGAGCATAGAATGGGGCACAGGCCACAAGGCTTGGTTTGCCCATTGCTACTATGTTACGGGAAATCGCGCACACTATAGTAACCGTACTCGTAACGCCTCTTGTACGCTTTCTTTTTACTCTGCTTCATCTCAATTTCATACTTCCGATGATGCTTTATTTTGTTTTTTCTTTACTTCCCCTCTCCCTTAGGGAACATAGGATGGACCATAGGCTTAGGTTAATTAGCTTAGACTATCCTATTTTACGATGAGCCGTGACCTCAGGGGGACTGTATGTTGCCTTTGCCATAAGTTAGACCTTCGTGGACGTCGTGTTTCGTGCCCACTTTCTTCCATCAAATTTCTTACTTTTAAGTGACCTTATTTCCACTTCTTCGTTTTGTTCTCGACTTGCTGTTCCCATGCGCTTTGCTCCTGTATGGGAACACCGTCGTGCATGGGTTCCGCGTTTTTATTGACATTCTGTATATATGTCTCTTATTTTTTCCTCAATTTGATTGCCTTTATTTTAGTAAAAAAAAAGGGGGGCTTCAACTGTTCAATTTTGGTCGCCATATCTGTGTAAAGATATCGATAACATGGAAATAGTCCAACGCAGAGCAACGAAATTGATACCTCAGCTAAGAAACAAGCCGTATGAATGTCGATTTAAAGAATTGGGTTTGATCTCTCTCGAGCAAAGACGACTCAGGGGCAACTAATAGAAACATCCAAGTATTTGAATGACTTCAACGACGTGCCTACAACGGGACTTTTTGAAAGAGACGTTAATGATCGCCTGCGAAACAACGGTTAAAAACTAGAGGATAAAGCTCGGACAACAACCTTAAGTCAGCAGTTCTTTCCGTATATCATAGTGAGCATTTGGAATAGACTCTCTTCCGACGTTGTCGGTGCGGAGACAGTCGACGTGTTTCAAAATAGTCTTGACATACATTGGGAGAGACATCCTCCTGTCAGAAATAGTGAGCATGGTACTGGGACAAGCAAATTCAGTCGACCCACCAATAAGTATTTATTCAAAATAAGACCTTATCTCCCACTGTTGACTTATGGTGCGCAAGTTAGTTAGGCCAACTTCGTTGAGCGAGTCCCTGGGCGCGGTGAGGCAATGGGCAGCAGATCCAGGTGACGTGGGAAGCCAGCACCCCTCCTCAGCCCTAAGTACTTTCCTACCCGCACCGAACCGTGCAATTCTGGCAAAAAAGTTACTTGTTAATAAATTGTTGGCTTCACTTTGAGCTGCTGTAGAAAGTTAATTGCCTATGCAACTCGATTAGAAGGATTTAATAAAGGGATAAACCGAGCTGCGCTATACGATGAATAATAGAACTACAGCAGCAATGAAAAAATAGAAGAAAATAATTCTTTAAAGTGCCGTATTAGAAAGGTAGCGCAGTACCACTTCATATTAGAATTGATTAATATAATTGAAAGTAGAATTTATATTATGAATAGTCAATACGGTTTTGCTAATGTAGCCTGTTCAAGCGAATGCGAAACTTTGTTAGTTCACACAACACCGCAAAAGCCTTTCAGTAGTTATGGGTACGTAACTTAAGCATCTAATCAAGTGTGTTGAGCTATAGTATTCCTTCGTAGCTACTTAGCGTAAACCAAATGAAATCTCGCGACCCTACGCTAGGGCATCATAGAGGCGCCTTTCCACCTGGACCTATCTAGAGCTTAAGGAACTGAGCATATGTAGAACGGTCAAGCAAAGCTTTGAGAATTAGCCTCAAGATTTCACACAAGAAATTTTACATGCGAGATCCCATAAGAATACAACTTTACTTGGAATCACCGTTAATTTAGAATCATCGAGAATATCAGCGGTCTAGCAGTTAAATGTGACACTTAAAGTGCCAAGGCATGACCGCCCTAGTAGAAGACTGGTGTAGTTTTACGATATTTTGTAGTTTACATTTTATTTACTGAATATAAATATCCTATAAGTTACGATAGTTAGATATATGGCTTATGCCTTAAGTGACCGAAATGGAAAAATGAATTGAATTGAATTCAAGATTCGTCCGGTACACCAGTTTGAAGGTCGCCACGCATCAGGTTACCTATACGCCTACAAGTAGCTGCAACTTACGTAGCGATCCTCTGTGTTGTGGGACAACTGGCTACGCAGAACCAGGGTAGAGTCGGTCGGGTTGACGATCTTAAGCGGCCATCATCTTCACATCCATCAGGTCTAGAAGCATGGCCATCCCCAGTCGAACTCTGAAAGGTAACCCAAGTAGCCGAGAGCGTCACGCATTAACGGCTGAGTTCACTGTAGCCGCTAGAAGGCAGGGGATGGGAAACAGCGCGTCCTCTCGGTCCAAGGACACCGCCAGGTAGATGCTGAGCTCTAGAACGAGCCTGCCTTTTGTTTAGACGAAAGGGAGGCGGAGCCTGCCCCAGGCAAGGTCCGCCGAGCTTCGACCTAAGATGACTGAAGTTTGAACTGGCAGAAAGCCGGACTACGGTTTCCAACGGGTCTGTTCTTATAGTTCCATTGGCTAATGTTACAGCTACAGACACGGACTAGCACTCCGATACATGGCGACCTACTATATTTTCTACACCTCCACAGCTAAGTACTCCTCCTCCAGGAGTCGCAAACTCTTAACGGTCAAAGCTTCCGAGATCAATTTAATCTATCTTCTCTCTTCTGCTCCAACTACACAGTTTCACGTCTCTAAGCCCCGCACATCTGCGGCTATTGATTATGCCTGCGTGCATGCATGATCGTGTCTTTGGCTGAGATTCTTCCCCCCTTTCTTTTCTTCTTTTTTTCTCAGTCATCTATCTCATACTGACATAATGGCAATATCACATAGAGGACCGGGGTGTAAGTTCCGATGTCTCTTTTGGAATGGGCCTATTGATTCGTCTATTGCCGCCTATCCAATCTAATTGAGATAATAACCGTTGTATGGCCAGAGTGTAAAACCTGTTTGCTACAAGCCGCTAAAAACCACGTTACACATAGCACGAAGCGTGTGTATGCCCATGCTTGCAACACGTCCTTCCCCGTTCGATCGTCACGGAGTTGTGTTTGATGTGGCCAATATCATTGCGACGAACACGCATCAAGCATCGCTTTTCGCACCAATACTCCTGCCATGTACGAGGTCACTCAGCGGCCACACCAACGCTGCAGACTTCCAGCGCTGTGCTGCGTGCCTTGTGATTACGCAGAGAAAGGCTCCGTCAGGGGAAAGATGCATATAGGTCCTAGAGCTATATACTAAAACACGTATCCATACAACGGAAGAATACTCTACAGAATAAATGAAAAATAATTGCAAATAATATCAGCAGTCAATGAACGGAGGAAGCAGCTTTTGTGGGACATCTAAGTGTCTGTTAATCCTATTTAGTTATTGCACACTGTAAAACGATTCAACTACTTTACGAGTTTACCAATTTTTAACTTTTTGCAGTACATACTGACACATTTTCAAAATCGAAGAAATGACAGTTTTGGCGACAGTGTTGGTAAATTAATGGTAACTCTTGCTCAACCAAGACGTCCTCTATTCTCTTCAATCATGATATTGTCTGTTTGTAAGTGTTTGATGTCTAATTGGAATTTGGTTGCTACACTGTAAGAAAAATTCAGCGTTTCAACGGGTTGAAACTAGAAAAATGTCTGTAGTTTTATCCGTTTTGAAAAGCCACCTAAAGTGTCCGTCGTTTCGCTGGAAGAGCCTGTACTTCACAATGTTCACAGAAGTAATATTGCGCTCAGTTTTATTACGGAGATTAATGCATTGTTTCTGTAGCATCACCGGGAAGTGTCTGTTGATAGGCGTGTCACCAAAAGATTTCCTCGTGTCCGTCAGATTCCAGGTCCAGAAGTTTTATGTTAGCGTGTTTATCCAATTTGCTTGAACTTCCCGTGCCATTAACTGTTAGAGAGTTTACGATACCAACTAGAGAGCACTCTGAGAGCGCATACTTCCGCCAATTCCGCCAAGCAAGGCAACGGTAATGAAACCATGATTTTCTTTGTATTAACACCAAAGTCTAATCGTTCGTGCCTTTCAATAGTATTAACGGTTTCTGCAATTTTCGGGAAGATCAGTTCATAACTTTTTGAGTTATTTTGCTGACAAACAGACAAACACCATAAATACATAACATCTTTCGCGGACGTAACGTTGTGTTATTAATGTTGTATTACTTCGGCACCTCTCAGATATGTATCTATTAGCCTACTAAATATTTTAGAAATTTTTTTTTAGAATCAGCATATGTTGTAAACGTCTCCTTATAAAAATGTAAACGTTCTGGTGTAGTAAACAACGCGTAGAAGCTAGATTTTCCGATAATATTCACTCACAAAACTCGGATACTCATTCAGTAGAATAATCAGCACAAATCACACATTCATGCTCCCAAAACATATATGAATATTGTATAGAGAGAGTTAGGCGTCAACGAATTATTCACAAACAATACAAATTAAACAAGTGTGCACTTTGCGAAAAAAATGGTGTGCTGGATACACATGACAGTCTTTTGACCATTGGTTAGGAAGAGCTTTGATAGCTCGATTGGCTAGGGAGCTGCCTCCAAAGTCTAAAGAATGTGAGTTCGATTCCGGCCCAGACACCTTGCTTTTTCTAAAGAGCCACGAACAACGAAATGAAATTTCAGAATCTGTATTCTACCCGGAAGTTGTTTTTCTTTCTGTAACAGAATAGAATCCGCTTATTGACGGAACCTCTAAACACTTCCTGGTACGATTAAACAGAAAGTTGAAAAGTGTCCGGCGAATAAGCTACCTGACACTTCTGTCATTTCACGTAAAAATTTTTTACAGTGTAGGTTGTGGCGGATGAGACGGAGGCCTGCCCTGCGCAGTGGTGACACAATGGGCTGGGTGGGGTTACCCCAAACACCAAAATTGACTGAAATCTCAGAAATCTACCGACTCGGAAGCAAAAGGAAAACAGCTTAGCAATGGCTGAGCATAAGCTATCTAATCTAATACTAAGAAGGACCGTCGTGTGTTTATCAACTATATAATCACTGGCGGATCCAGGGGGGGGGGGCATTCATGGCATTTGCCCCCCCCCCCCTCGGGAATTTTGGGGGAGGCATTCATAACAAAATGCCCTCCCCACGAGAAATTGTACTGAACATACTTTAACAATTTCTATATGAAATAAAGCGTTCTGAAACTGAAAAGAAATATTTTCTCAAGATTATTTGTGCTGAGCCCTTTTCTCTTCTTTGCTCTACATTAGTTTTTGTTCGTATTAATAGTAAAACCAACTTTATAACTAAAAACGTAACTAAAAACATGTTTTTATTAAAAATCATTCGCATACAGAGAGTCACCAGCTGTTATAGGTTGCTGCCACTTGCCGCATGAATGCGACAAGAGGGACTTGATAATTCGTTCTGCGTGATCATCAGCAGGAAATCGAACTCGCCTACTGCT
>LQNS02276867.1:11423761-11434075 GCA_001587735.2 Parhyale hawaiensis
GTAACTCGCATGTATTCGAGTCAGATCCATATGGAAATCACTCAGATGTTAGAAAACAAGTTTATCTAGCAGCTCCTATAGCTTTGTTCATTAATCTCAATGTTTTCTATTTATCCTTTCAACCGATCATTAGCGGTCAAAATTGATCGGAGTTTCTGGCTCGCCCAAAGTGTCCGATCAGTCCACTATAACACTTATAACGAAAAAAACTGTCACTCGTAGAATAATGTACTTACTGTCAAATGAAAGTTTAACTTATGCTCTTTCTTTTGATATGTAACAATGCTGAGTTATCGTCATTTTTATGGGAACTATAAGGCGCGGAAATTTTTTTCTTGCAAAAATTGATCGGAGACTAACGCCTCTACTCTATATAGCTATTTTAACGTGGAGAACATATGTAGACCGGGTGATTCTGAATTCTTTGAAGTTTGAACAAAATATAAAACTACTAGTGTATCCGTAGGTATGTGAAAAAATTCACTTTAATAAACTAATTTATATGTTTGCTCTCTTCTCCGAATTGCCATTTGCACACTTTCCCACTCACGCTTTTAGCAGCTATTATTCCCTTTTGTAATCGTTCTGCCTCAAGTCTTTCTTGTCACTGTGTTGCATAGGCGCTTCATCTCTCTCCATTGGTAGCACGTCTTCTTTGAAACTGTAGTAGTCTCGTTTTTCTTTTACATTCCCTATCCTCTTTCTCAATTAAACGTGCATCTTCCAAAAAATATTTTTTGAGTGAAACACTGCAATAAACTTGAATGCAACGCTAGTCAGCTCATATGTAATGTGAGTACACCGTATCTATGATACTGCCTTCCATACTCAAATATCTGCTTCATTGAAGTGCTGAAATTTTGGCCTATGAAGCAAAATTTGCTCTCAAAGAAAGACAGTAAGATAGAAGAGAGAATTGTTGTCTACTGCCAGTGAAATAATTGTTTACTGCCTACTGTGAGTGCTCCGTTGATCATATACGCAATTTATACGTTGTGACTTGAGAGAAAAAAGTTATGGAATTGGACTCCAGAAGCTGCATATATACCTATTGTTCCGATTTCACATTTTTTCACTACTTAGTAAAAAATGTGAAAACCATTTTTTTCGCCCATCACTTTCAGGGATTGTGCGGCACTACTTAGCCTACAGTTTAAGCCTGTGTGCTGCTTTCTAGCACTACTAGTTTCACACAGGAAGTTTTTTTAGTGCCAAGTGAACGGCTACTAGCATAGTGGACGGGTACTAGACATGTTAGTGATGTTACCTTACAAAAGCCTAAAAGGGGTAGAAATCTTCAGGGCAATCTTTTAACCAGTTACATTTGTGATGGCACGAAAAGATGTGAGCGAAGATAGGACCTAATTGTAAGCCCATACCCAAGCCATCCTTCTGCTTGTAGCCTACAAGTTGCCACTAAAATAAACGAATAAATTCAAAACAGAGGGCTCAAGAACTGTCTTAAAATATTACTTACTTATAGTCTACCTATGACATTAGTTACCTGGTTCTGAAACAAATTATCCAAACAAATACCTACAGTTTCTCCCGAAGGAATATCGATAGAAAGGTTCTCAACATCAAAAAAGCCATAAAATAACTGTCAGCATTCCGGATTTAGCAAATGCGTTCAACGAATTTAAGAGTTGTATACCGTGTATTCATTAGTGGTAAAAAAGGTGTGAGTTGGTATGAAGTAGTTTGCAATGTGATAACTAGTGGTAGCTATTGTAAGCTACCACCTAGGAAAGTCAGCAGGAAAATTAAGCTTATGCATTTTGGGTAACCCATGCAAAATCACGGGGCCGGAGCCTGAGACGTAGCTATAGTCCTTTGTAGATTTCGTCAGTAAGGTGTCACTGGTGCAGAAGTTTATGAAGGAAATTTCTTATTTTATCTTCTATTTCCAGCGAATGCTTTACTACAGATTCCGTTACGCGGGTGAATTTTGAATTGCTTGATGTGTTATATTTTCCAGATAATCGTTTTTGTTAATAATTACGACACCCTTACCTTTATCAGGCTTGAACACTATTATGTCCCTTGCTGGAACCTGTGCATATTCCACTCAAGAAAAGCAATATGCTTCAGTGATATCTCGGACCCGTATCATCTTAATTTTATCCTATCTAATACTGAAAGAACCTTTGTAAATTCAACTGAATAAAACGTTGTTACTCACTTATAATGGCCCCCGGCCCGTATCAAGCGTACGAAGCATGAAAATTACACAGCACATGACCTAAATACCTATGTTCCAAGCCAAACCGCCGATCTTCTGCCTATGACCCAAGGAGAAGTTCGGGTGACAAAATAGCAGAATTAAAGTTAAATATGACTTAGCTAGTAGCTACTTAGTCAGGATCACATGGCTGTAAGGAGTTGTTCGAGATTCCCAACTGTGAGAGCTTTCTCCTATGGGTGAACTCGGTGGTGGCCTTATCTTTGGTAAAGACGGAAGAAACATGCCGTCTAATGAGAACTCTGTCCAGAGTGGAGAATATTTGCAACGAATTTTCTGATGTTTACCTCCACCAAGGAAGTTATGTTTTTGTCGGGTTTGTCTGTCTGTCACCGAGATAACTCTAAAAGTTATGGACAGATTTTGACGAAAATTACAGGTATTGTTAGGTAGCTATGATGATTAACTTTTGGTGAAGATCTGTCCATCCGTTTGTTTGTCTTCCTCATTTTCTCAATGCCATAACTCAAAAAGTTATGGGCGGATTTTTTTTAAATTCTTATGAGTTGTTTGGTATATATATCACAAAGAGTAAATGACCAAATTTTTGTGATGATCCGTTTGTCACTGTTTTTAATTTTATGCTTGTTAGCATAATAACTCAAAGACGATGCATGGATCTTTATGAAATTTATAGGGGTTGTTAGTAATGTTAGAAGACATAAATGATTAAATTTTGGTGCAGATCGGTTTGTTTGTTTGTTTGTATGTTTGACTCATATTTGTCATAACATTTGTTAGCAGCATAACTCAATAAGTTATGAACGGATCTTCAAGACAATTCCACAAGCTGTTATTACTCTCAAAAGGCACAAATTATTAGATTTCAGAGTTGATACAAGGAAAATCATGGTTTCAGAGCCAATTTGAATTTATTTTGCTTGGCGGAGGTATGCGCTCCCAGAGTGTTCTAGTTTCAATCTGGTTTCCTGATTGGATATGGTGGATTTCTTGCGCTTCATTTCATGCTGCAGTAATTTTCTTTGCCAGGATCTATAGAACTTGAACGGTACCAGAGATTTTTTGTAGAGCTTGAATCGTAATAATTTCAGTGTGATTTTGTAAACTAGATACTCAGTTGAAAAGTGCAAGTCAAGTTGAGCCTTTTCAAACTCCATACTGATTTTCTACTTGGTGAAGCCTCGTATTTCCCTTTTGGCCGTGGCAGCGTCGAATGTAACAAAGGACATCAAATGATTAACTAATCCGTAATATAAATAAAAGTGCTACGGTAACGGAGGCAATCATATATAGTTAGGTTAAATAATCAATACTTTGTAAACTTTTCGGGATCCATCCCATCATCAGTACTCTAGCTACTAGCTAAATGCCAAAATATATGCCAGCTTTAGTTCCAGAAAATATCTTGTTGGTAGCTACTTCAAATGAAATCCTTCATCATTTGCCCCATTTGGCACTGAAATTATAAAGTTTATAAAATATAAAAAGTTACGATAAGCTAGCATTAGGCAGGACTTAGCTTAGAGCGTCTAGGTACCAGTAGCTACTCTATTGTTAATGGCAAGCATGTAGATGGAGCCAAAAACATTTTATGTCCACATTTGCAGAATTTTTTGTTTTTTAACAACTTACGACAAAAAATTCTCGATCAACTTGAAAAAAATTGATCTTTAAAAATGGGATGTCGGAGTCGGGCTCGTTGGTGGTGCATATGATGTGCGCGTTCAGTGGATTTGCGCGATCGATCGCGCTGCGCGTTTGGTGGATGTTGTAGGTATTAGGCCGTAATTTCGGGTAAGTTGGACTATATTCGGGTTTAATGTCGGGTAGGTTAGGGGAGGCAAGGACTTTTTTTTTTTCTTTTCCATGTAAAAGTTTGAACGATCCATGGGCGTAACCACCTAAGGGGACGGGGGGGACGAGTCCCCCCCAACTTTCAGACTGCGGGGGACAGTGTATATTTTGTCCCCCTCAACTTTTCTCCTTGAGGTTAAGTTTCAATTATCCTTTCACGGCTCATTCAGGGAACGCAGAAAAATGCCCCGCAGCAGAGATGAGCACATACAACGAAAGTAAAACAAATTCGACATTTTATGTTGATAACNGTTTACCTTTGTTTTGCCAGCACACATTCCATCTCGCCACCAACCCCAATTAGGCTATTAAGTACTCTATTATTAACTGCCTTTTGATAATAGCGATACATAGCGTCCCCCCCAACTTTTGGACGGTGGTTACGCCCCTGGAACGATCCACCAAACGCGCACAACACATACGTGTGCGTTCTCGTCTCGTGCTGGCACGCGGGGCCGTACATGCCTCCCTAGTCTGGCTGGCCTGGGCTTGGGTCTGCAGAGGTGAGTCCCCAAACCCTCCAACTCCGCAACCCTGCAAACGCTATCAAACATTTTAAACTCTGACTCTAGAAAATTTGCCCTATTTTCAGCAATTAAATTGACGTTTTCATTCCACGCATGACTCCTGGGACATGCGGGTGTCAGATTGCAGCTCTATGCCTCCAAATTTGTCGACTCTGGCTGCAACCCTGTTCTTTAGTTAGGTCCCTAATGTTAATTGTGACTTAATTAATTTTAATGTGATTTCATTTACCTCCCTAAGAACTTGTATTCCTCAGATTCTAATCCTGGTGGACACTTGCAGTAGTTATGTAACTATATGTGTACCTATACCTTTGTTTCAGAAAAATATTCTCGGATGTAATTATAAATAGTTCAGCTGTATATTTTATCGAAAACCTAATTACCTCAAGTACTTCAGTAATGCTGAGAACATTGGTAAGTATAAGTAAANGTGTACCTATACCTTTGTTTCAGAAAAATATTCTCGGATGTAATTATAAATAGTTCAGCTGTATATTTTATCGAAAACCTAATTACCTCAAGTACTTCAGTAATGCTGAGAACATTGGTAAGTATAAGTAAAAGCCTACACATAGACCGCAACAGTACTTGACTCTTAGGTCCAAGTGGCCTCTGACACTGGTGGCCAAAATGGGAAAAACGGATTTTCTCAAAAGCTATTATGAACATGTCCAGGCAAGCGCCTAAGTGCGTCCCCGCCAAATCCAAGATACCTTCTCCGCAAGAAAAATGTTGGGAACCTTGTAATTTTTTTCTTCAGTATTAAATAGGGGAAAAGAATAGCTCTTGAGAAAATCCCATTTTTCAGTTGCCGACTTTTGGCCGCCAGCGTCAGACCTAAGAGTCCAGTACTGTTGCAGTCTATGGCGTACATATTGTGTTGGTAGCTATTAAGTCTAGCTATATGTTTGATTTGTGTTATAGTCTACATCTTTTTTTTAGCACTAGTCTTGATGCATAGAAAATTAGTTTCACTCCGAGAGTACAAATTTCGACCAAAAGATGCAATGTTGGGAGACAGTGATATAGACAGACAAAAGTGGTCTGCCGTATCATATTAAAAATTTAATAATTTATTCCTCGTAACCTGAAGTTTCTAGAAATGTCATGAAGATCCTACCAGTTTTTAATTGTGTAGCTAAAAGAAGGCAGGAAATGACACGGGAAGACATACAGATAAGCGCATGGACCGATCATCACCAATATTTGATCTTCTGTTCCTTCTAACATTCCTAACAGCCCAGATCCGTCCATTACCTTTGAACTACCGTATGTTACTAACAGACTAGCCCTGACAAAAGCATTAAGTACCTACTTAGCAGAGGTAGCGTCTGACCGGGTGAATCGGACCAAATGGATCATACGGGTGAATCGTTCCAGTTATTAATATTGGAAAATGAATAAATACTGAATCCTCATATTTTCTCTGTACATAGACCCATTACTCCATTACATAGGCAACATGTAACAGCAGCTCTAAATATCTAAACATTTTTGTGGTAGACGAAAAATGAACTTGAGAAAAAAAATAACCTTGTTTCAACTTCACACCTCATAAACGAATGTGTTTTTCAACTTTTGTTGCAGACATGAAGAGTTACAGCAGCTTCATGAAACTTGGGTCATAGAGGTACAAAGAGTTGCTCTTTACAGTGGAGCCAAGGTTTTTTTGGTATTATGTATACTTTCGTCACTGCGCCACTTTAATGATCGGTCCGATTCACCTGGCGGAAAAAAAAATTGGGTGAATCGGACCAGTATGTTAAAGGGCTTACCACAGAAATGTACTGACATTTAGAAGTTGTATTACGTGTTGCCTACGTAGGGGAGTAGTGGGCCTATACACAGAGAACATATGAAGATTCAGCGTGTATTCATTTTCCAATACTAATAGCGAACTTGAATCTTTCGCGATGTCCAGTCCGATTCACCCAGAATTTCTTTTTCCACTGGACCGATCCATTGAAATGTCTACCACAAAATGTTCAGACATTGAGAGCCTCTGTTATATGTCGCCTATGTAGGGGGGTAGTAAGTCGATATACAGAGAAAATATGAAGATTCAGTATTGATTCTTTTTCCATTGCTGATAACAAAACCGAATCACCCGACTGTGCCGGTCCGATTCACCCGGATTATCGGGATGCACTCGGACCACATATTTTCAACTGTGCGCCTGTAAGTACCAACGTATTTCAAACTTTCTATATAGTAGCTAGTGCACATATGTATAAGGTAAGTGCATGCATGTGTATTTGTTGCTCCTAACTCTGGCAGGTGTCTCAGCAGCAGCAGCAGCAGCAAAGTTTCCAGATTGCCGGTTCGATTCACCCGGTCAGACGCTACAGTAGATAATTTTAATCTCAACAATCTCAACTGCAAGCACAGTACTACGGTACTAGTAATTGGAGGTTCTTTGCAATCTGATCTATATTCATTCTACGAGTTTATTGAGCCAGGCTAATCACAGGCCGACATTTTCCTAACTAATGGCAGTTCCCAAAAGCCGCGATGGTAATGGCAAACAAAGGTGTTAAAATTACTTGAATTTGAAGAATTAGAATCATACTAAACAAGCGTCAAACTCTACTTAATCTATTCTCTAACTGACAGTAGTGGAGCATACTAGTAATCCTTAACATGGAATCGATTCAAATAGGTACCCGTATACTAGGTACATGTTCAAGCAATTGAAGGTAAGTGAATTTTTTTCTTTCAAGAAGACTAGGTTCGCCCATCCTATATTAAGGAGAGCAGCACCCCAGGGGCATCCTGTAGGTTAGCTACCCTCGCCGCTAGCTAGGCCTTCGGGACTTCTGTGTTTCATGCCCACTTTGCTTCCTTCCGCTTTCATACTCCTGCTGATATTACTTCCGTATGTTCTTCCTCTTCTTTCCCAACTTACTGTTCCAATGCGCGTTGATCCTGTGTGAGAACACCCTCGTGCATGGGCTCCTCGAGTCTATGGACACACTATATGTCTTTGTCACTTCCTTTCTCTTAGAGCTTAGTGGGCTTGTATTTATTTTAAGAGGCCTAAACTTTCTTATAAAAGCTTCTACTGTTTTCAGATGACGAGAACAATTAGCATAACTACTACGGTTAGCCTATGCCGCTGGCACAGGGCCTGGAACACTATACTGTACGGCCCAAAATTCACCAGCCTGACTTTCCTACCAAATATCAGTTTAGACCAATCTTTGCCGCTTTCAATACACCTAGTTTTGGTCTAGCAAAATATTTTGTTCCAATTTTGAAGCCATTCACTACAAATTCATTTACAGTTGATAATACCAGTTCATTTGTTCAATGTTTCTCTGATTTCACCAACACCGATCAACTATTCATGTCTGCCTTTGATGTAGATAACCTTTCACCAATGTTCCACTACAAGAAACTAGAAATTTCTCTTAGTAAATTATTTGATGGCCTTCCAACATTCATGGGTCTTACTCAGAATAGTGAAAAAAATGCCAGAATTGGCTTTATGTAATTCTTTCTTCGTTTTCGACGGTAAATATTATAAACCGATAAATGGGCTAGGTACCTCTGGGCCCAACGTTTGCAAGAGTATTTATGTGCTTCCATGAGCAGAATTGGTTGAACGACTGCCCAGAGAGTTTTAAGCCTGTGTTTTGCGAGTGATATATTGATGACACTTATGTACTTTTTAAGGATGAATCCCACGCAGACCTTTTTCTTAAATGTTTGAAGTCTCGTCATTGAAACATTAGATTTACTAAGGAAAATGAATCAAACGACCGGTGACCTTTTCTCGATACATGTGTGCAAAGAATGTTCTGTTTACCGTAAGGATGCATTTTCAGGATTAGCTTCTAGCTTTTTTTAGGTTTTGTTCTCATAATTTTAAACTGAACGGCATCCGCACTCTTATTGTTGGGGCGTACAATATTTGTTCGAACAACCAACTGTTACACCTGGAATTCGAGTTTTTACGCCGCTTCTGGATTACGAATGGGTTCCTCGCTTCGGTTATAGAAAAATACATCAATAGGTTTCTAGCCAAAGTAGGTATATGAACCTCCCACTGTAGTCCAGTCTTTTCATCAACAACGTTTTTATATTAAACTTTCTTTTTTCGGACATCAATCTATGAAAATGAATGACGATGCGCAGTCTCTTATCTGCACATTTTTTCCAACACAACTGAAACTACA
This sequence comes from Parhyale hawaiensis, assembly GCA_001587735.2. Lineage (NCBI taxonomy): Eukaryota > Metazoa > Arthropoda > Malacostraca > Amphipoda > Hyalidae > Parhyale > Parhyale hawaiensis. Next base: position 11,432,524 of record LQNS02276867.1, read on the forward strand.
AATCATTCTAGTGAATAATTTCACCATTGGTTCTCTATTTTCTTATAAAGATAAGCTGCCTCCTGTAATGCGAGCGTCCCTTGTGTACCAATATTGTTGTTCACGTTGTGAATCACGGTACGTGGGCTCTACCTGCCGTACCCTTATGACCAGGGTCGCTGAGCATGCAGGGGTGGTTTTAGGACCGGTCTGCCCCTTTGTTCTCCTTCTCAATCCTCTGTACGAACACATGCCGAACAGTGCAGTGTTCCAGTTTCTTTAGAGAATTTTATAGTCCTAGCAACCACTTCCTACATGTCTGACCTTCGTATTTTTAGAGTCCCTCTTATTTTAAAATCAAAACCGCAGCTAAATGATACCCAGAGCGCGTTCCCTCTTGGCATAGCTAATACATAGCATTGTTTGCCCTTTGTTTCTTGTTTTATCGATCTTTCTTCTCGTAAGTGAAAGTATAAATTAGATAGGCTATAAGAATAAGCGTTAGATAGTTTTAGTTTGGTATGCAGAACTAGGTATTCTTTTTAACAAACTGACTTAGTTAGACCTAATTTTTCTAAAATGGTTTTTCAGAATTCGTTCCGCTGATGATGGACAGATTGTCCGAAACGTTCGGTTTTATTCATTGGTTGGTACTCAGCTTTTAATAAATGTCGTTACGGACAGCTATTTTTGTCCTACTTTATGTTTTGAGGCTTCGCAGCGTCAATACTGATAAGATTTTAGATAATACGGTTATGACTCAAAGTATCATCTATAATTGATTACTGGCATAGTTTTCATTTATGTGCGCAACACATTGGTTAAAGTTCAACAAGAAAAGGTTCTTGAACACAGATGGAAATAGTGTGGCTTCGTGTTGGGCCGATTCAACTTTTTCTGTTTTTGCCGATGCTGATACCGATTCATAGTTACCCTTACATACTAATGCCGATTCCTAATTAGTGGCGGGTGCCGATTCCTCATTAGATCTATTTTTTAGTGTCAAATGATTAGCAAACTGTGATCTTTACTTACTCTGTAATTTTAGTCTTACGTAGAAATCCACTCGTTATTTGCTGAGCTGTAGGATAAAGTGATACTCCTATTCTTTATGGGAGTGATGTATATTTTCCGGTGAATTTTTGGAGATTGGCTCTCATGTCCTAGTGGTGACGCTCACAGGTCCTAAAACTGATGGACCTCAGGGGATAATCAGACAAACTGTATCCTCTTGGGCCTCACGCAGCAGGGGAGGTTCTGGAGTGACATATATTCTCTACCGGTGATTACACCATCACTGTACTGACCATCGTCTGCTGCGCAAGGGAATTGCTAATGAGTGATTGCGGAATCCGCTGAATCAAGAGAAAATTTGTTTCCAGCGCGTTCTCTTAAGCTTCTTCCAGGGAACTTGGAATTTTAACGTCAGAAAAACGAGTTTGACCAGTACGTAGTTTTAAATAGGCTACTATTTTATCTGAACGAGAGGTCGTTAGCTTTATCCACATTTTTAAATTTCAGTGCAGAAAATACTGGATTTAAAATAATTGTTTTGAATTTGAAAAATACAGAG
>LQNS02276867.1:11527994-11541127 GCA_001587735.2 Parhyale hawaiensis
GGGGGGTTAACGATCATTTTGTGGTTTATGAGCTGTGATTTTTGATAGCTATAAGCACACATTCCAACCTTACTCTCCGGTCTTGTGGTGGGTCTTTGCGTTGGTGGTTGGCGTGCTTGGCTGTGTTGCCCCATGCTGTGCTGGCTATTGGGGCCGCAAAGGTGAGTTACTCACGAATTGAGTATTAACATGAAAATTAACTTCCTGGACGTTACCATTGATGGAAATACTAATAGCTACACCACTTCCGTCTACATAAAACCAACTAACGCAGGAAATACCTGAATGCCAAGAGTGAATGTCCACAGCGCTACAAGGATGGTGTAGTAAAAGCACTAATCCATCGCTACTATAAAATATCGTCCACTTGGGAGATTTTCCACACCGCAGCCACCTATCTTGAACAAGCCCTGATCAACAATGGGTATTCCAACAGACAATTCGATTGCATCCTGCGACACTACCTGAACACCAGACCTACATCCATAGAAACAGCAGCCGACGGGGCGAACGTCCACACCGTTTACTACGAAAATCAAATGTCTGCCGCCTACAATATGGATGAAAGGGCACTCAAGCAATTTATCAAGCACAACACTACCTGCATCAATCAAAACGATAAACTGGAGCTCCTCATCTACTACAAAAGTCCAACTTTCAGCCAACTTGTCGCAAGAAATAACAGCAACACCACCCCACCGCTAAAGCAAACCAATGTCATTTTTGAGTACGGTATCAATGCAAACTTGGAGATTGCGAACTTCAAAGCAACTCATATATTGGCATGACTATCACAACTTTGTCCGGGGGGAATGGCGCCATCAATAACCATTCCGAAGAGACGGACAACGCAGCCCTAACAAGAGACATGCTTATCACAAGATACCAACTCTTGCTAATCATGGAAGCCTTGTATATCAGAACCAAGTATGCATAATCAAATACCTGGATCCTGCAGACCCTTAAACTACGTGGAGACTGAATGCCGCGCAAGCATTCAATAATAATAATATGCTTTATTAGGTACGCTTAGAGAATGGTACACAGGAGTCAGCGTAATACTAATGTTACAAGTAATACTAAGATCAGGCAATAAGGTCATTACAAACTATTCTGCATTGCCGCCCATTGTTTGGCCCCTGCTTGGAAATAGTATGCGCTGCCATCGGCTATACATGTTAGATAGTTCGTAGCCAGGCCCGTTACGGACCACCTTGAGTAGGGCGTTATCAGATTTTTCCATCCTGAGCTAGAGACTCTGGGCGCATTTTCTTGCCCTGACTTTGAGACGATCGGTATACTTTTGAGCAAATATCATACTTGCACTAGTAGACCTCGGCACATTCATCAGGCGCCGAAATATGTCATTCTAGGCAACACGTAGGCGTCCAATCGATTTCTGCTTAAAATTAGACCAAAGCGAGCTACAGTACAGAAATAGCAGTAGCTTCGAAAGAGCTGGCATTTAACCTCATCCGAGCAGTGACCGAACTTCCTGATCACCATGTTGCCTACTGCCTGGAGCTTTCGCGTTTTTTTTCTCTATATCCTGGTTATCACGAAAATCATTGGTGATTTTATGACTCAGCCTCACTCAGGTAAGAGAAGCTGTCTACATAAATGAGATCGACACCATTAAGTCGATTGACTTTATCGGAGGGCAGGTTGCTTCTCCTAGGTTTAATGTAGGTACTTACAAATAGTTTTAACAGTATTATAAAGAGAATTGGAGAGAGTAAGCCTCCTTGTCGTATGCCACTAGCCATGCCGAACGCTAATGACGTTACCGCTCCCCATTTCTGAGTTTCAAACCAGTATTTTAGCGTCTTAACAATATAAGGAGGTATTTGTCTCTCAAGCATACACTTAAATAAAGAATAATGGTGAACTCGATCAAACGCAGCCTTAACATCGAGAAAGCACAAATACATGGGAGATCCACTGTCAATGAAATGATTTATGACCTGTTTGAGTGGATGTAGCCATTTCTGTTCCATGTTCGGCTTTAAAGCTAAATTGATTCTCTGAAGTCATCATGTACGGTGACATTCGTCTCTCAAGCACTAGTTCTACCACTTTTGAGAGAGATGTTGCCGCTGCGATAGGGCGATAGTTGCTCTTGTCGGTCACACATTTTGCTTTGTTTTTTACAATTGGTTTTATGAGTTATATTATGACGCTCATCAAGTTCTCTGAGAGGAATCCCAAAGTAGGGTAGAACACCCTGTGAGCAGAATTGCTAGGAGTGTTACTAGTCTAGGGGGGCTATATTTAAAGGCCTCAGCTGGGATACAGTCAGCGCTGGATGCTTTATTATTCTTCAATCTTTTCAGCGCCTGACATACATCTTCGGATACGGTGCATTGATCGTAGAGGGAGCCAGATTATCAAGAATGCCATCAACGTAACCTTTATAAATATCATCGGCAAAGCAGTTCATAATTCCAGCATAATGGGCTTTCCAAAGTTGCGCAATATTACATTCCCCAGTGACTCCATTCACTGACTGCGAAACGGTGTGGACTTCAGGTTTAAGACTTTTTATTTCTTTCCAAAAATCAATGCATCTATTTTGCGTCAGCTTGCTAGACAGCTTTTGCGCTATAATCTCATTTTCACGTCTACACACTTGCTTGAGCGCAATACGACACAGATTGTGCAGTCTATTTTTTCCTGCCATATATGACCTGAGCGCGGCCTACCTGCGTCCCTCCACGAGTAATACGCCAGTCTGCTGGCAGTGTGAAGTTCACGGACACAGTCATTCCATCCCGGGACATTTGCCTTTGTTTTTTTGCGCCATGTACCAAATATACGTCGCCCAGATTCGAGAATGGCAACTTGTATGTCCGACAAGAGTTGGCTTGGCCCTGCTTCAGTAGTTGTATCAATTTCATTGACAGTGTCCTCCAGGCAAATATTCAAGCAATCCTTATAAGCACTAACAAGATTAATATAATTAAATCTCCATTTTACATGTTCACCATTGTCACGTCTTTGTTGAACTTGTACTGGAATTTTACTTATGCTAAAATTACAGTAAAGGGGCAAGTGGTCAGAGAGTGGCGAATACTCTCCTTATTTACAGTTAGTAACACTATGAAATAGCTACGTGGTCAGGCCAGCTCACCCCGTCTCTACTATTAATTCAGTGAACAACATCACGGAGCATGCCGCCATAGCCCGAAAGCCAATCAGCGCACACTTCCAGCCCGATGGCCGCTAGAAAGTTTCAAAAAGAAGCAACTGTCTGCCCCTGACAGCATTGTTTAACCTTCTCTGAAAATATACCAACAACATCTCCAGACGCTTGCTTCCGCCTGCTACATTCACCTCGGCCTGAAGATGGTCATGAAAAATGACCAAAACGCGTCGCCTAACATCTCCACTGACAGCGAACAAAGAATTTGTAGCCTACCAGCAACAATGAAATACAGCACCAGCAGCTTTGGTCAACTTCTTCATCAGACGGACCAAGAGACTAAGTATTTTTAAAGTCAGAATTTACGAGAAATTCAATGAAGCTATTTCAACTAAAATGCATGGCGCTATTTTTAATCAAACATATACTGTATATATATATATAGGACCCCCAAAGAGTCTTCGTAACGGGGGGGGGCAATAGGGGGTAAAATATCCTGTAATGATGCATGCATAGTATTTATAGACTAGTGAACCGGCGCGTGAAGAAATTCACCCAATAATCTATATTTTTTATTAATATACAATAGGCCGTTACGGAATCTTCTCTTCTCAGACTTGTTTAATTTTCTTCGCTGATCCTTTATCGTGCTTTCAACCTTAGGGCTTTTTTTCTCTGACTTGTCGTTTCCTCATTTTCCCGCTCACCCTTATCAGCAGCTCTCACCTTCTGTATCGCACCAACAATTCATCTCTCTCCATGCATTCGTAGAACGTCTTCGATCTTGAGACTGTAGTAGTCTCGTAGCTACTACTTATACGTTCCCTATCTTCCTTCTTGATTAGGCGTGCGTCTTCAATAGTGAGAGGCAGAAATAAATCTTGTGTAAAACACCGTAATAAACTTGAATGTAACTCCAGCCTGCTTGTATGCATCTCAGCGCTCTGTAGCCAAGATACGGTCTTGCGAACTTAAATATCTGCTTCGCTGAAATTTGGGCTATGAAACAAAATTCGCACCTTCAGAGAACGACAGTGTGAGGGATGATACGCGTGATATGGAGCCGAAGGATCTTATGGAGCACATGGTAATGGACAGAACTACATGGAATAGCAAGATCTGCTTCAGCGACCCCCTTTTGAACGGGAATAATACTGCTGTAGAAGAAGAAGTGAAAGACAGTAATCTAAAAGAAATAGCTAGTTGTCTACTGCCCGTGAAAAATCACCCCCTCCAAAGCGCTTCGTTGACCATCTGATGAATTTATAGCTACGTCGTGACCTTAGAGAAAAAGTTATAAAATCCATCTCCAGAAGCTAAGTACATGCATAGTGTTCCGATTTTCAAGATGTGTTTCAAGTAAGAAGTGTCTTTAGACAAAGGGGTAAGGATCAGCCGTCGCCATCTTCTGCAATTTGGTCATCGATTTACAAAATCTGAATCTGGCTTATTTTTCGCCTATCTATTTCCTTCAAAGGGGACTCGAATAAATTAATAAACAAAGCGTTTTATTATATAAGGATGCTAATACAACATAAATACCATATTTAAATTTCATTCATAGTGCAAAAACTTGTATTATATGACATTTCACCACATTATTTTGTTTTTTGGCTCTCCTGTAATTTTTCCACCTAAAAATGAATAGAAGTCAATGAATTTTCATGCTAGGAAAAAAACAGACAGCTTTGGAATCTTTGAAACATTCCTAACAAAATAACACAGCCGGATTTTTTATTTTTGCTCTCATATTTTTTTTATCACTGCTTAATACCAAAAATTTGGATTTTCTACTATGTTTCAGTTAGCGATAGAAAATTGCGTATCAAAAGAAAACGAAATAAAAAAATTAAAAATCCGGCTTCGTTGTTTTGTTAGGAATGTTTCAAGGATTCCTAAATTGTCATTTTTTTTTGTCCTAGCATGAAAACTTATGGAATTCTATTTTTTCAAATTTTCAAAAAATTCATATATATTTATATTTTCCATTATCTCTAAAACTAAGGCCTAAATCAAAAAACTTGTACGAGCAAAATGTGTTTCTTTTTCAAAATAACATCTACTGTACAAATTTCAGAACAATGGGGCTACAAATAAAAAGTTTTGAAAAATTTGTGTTGACCCTGTAAAAGGACCAAATAGGGGAGGGTTTGAGTGAAGTGCACAGGGTGACACTGTGCTACTCCTTGCTGCACATGAGGGAATTTTAGTTGCATCGAGTAACAGTAAGAGCTATATATGTCAGACGAGTGCTATTAACTTCGCGTTTTGAAAGCGCATTGAGCGCCGAGAAAATGCTTTTGAAACAAATTCCTATTACTTCATGTTAATAGCCAGGATGTGTCACACGGGCGCTTGCACCGCTCAAACGCGGCGCTCGTAACGCCAGTCCTCGCTTTAAAGCGCCGCGGAAGAAGCGCCTGGGTATGTCGAACGAGCGCTTTTCAGGTGCTTCACAGCTCAGTACGCTACAGGCTCTAACGTGTCCGCGGTGTTTGTGTGTGTCCTAAGGCACAAGTGTCTTTATTTGTGTTTAGCGTTTATTTGTGTTATTATGAATTTCATTTATTTTATTTATTTGTGTTTTATTCCAAGAGACAGTGAAAGTGTAGAGAAATGAGTGTTACGTATCAACAAACGAGACGCTGCCCTGAAGTTTTCATACAAGCATCAATTGAAGGATAAATTTCCATAGTAATCTGTAATCTGAGATTATACATGTTTCAGTAAGTAAAAGAGGGGTGCGGGCAATATCTCAATACATCATGAACTTGCAGCCGTCGCAAATGCCTACACTATGTCCGACGGGTGTTTTTACAGCGCTTTAAGCGACGCGTTTGCGCCGGCCGCGGTTCAAACGCCCGTCTGACATAGTGTACGCGCTTTGACCGCCGGCGATCTAAAAGCGCTCGTCTGACACAGCCCTAAAGTAAACATAGGGCTTAAATCTTCTTATAATACCTAATAATACATACCTAATACCTATGAAGTATCCAGTTCATGGCTAGGGAAAAGCCCAAGCGCCGAAATGAGAGACACACCCTCTCTCAAGGCTCGAGGTACATTGGAGATGTTGGAAGTATTAGAGCTATCGCCACCTGGAACATACCGGATCAAATGGCAGCTAACTGATTGCATTTTTTTTTTTTTCAGACCGTTTGTAGAGGCAGTGCAAAATGAAGGAAGAGACCTGACCTTTTACCTCGCCAGGCCAGCTCTGCGAGCTCCAGTATGCCATCCATGCCACTGCCTGCTGGCGAGAGCGGGATTTCCATAGAATATGTGCTGCGTCAAGAGTCTGAATGTGTGTGTGTAAAAGATACATAGATTAAATGAAACAGTCTATGCTGGTATGTGATCCTTTGTTGAAGCGATAGAAATCGTGTGATATCTGTTAGAACCAGGCCAACGTGTTCAGCATAAAAAGGGCATGGCGCCAATGAAAAGCAAATGTATCAATAGAAAACTGTAGTAACTGTAAAAAAAAAATTGAATATTTGCACAGTGTAGATTAATCGTAAATACACAAAATATTTTCATGTTTCTTCCTCGACTTTCTGTACCCAAGCGCGTTGTTCAGTTTGGGTACTCCGTGCTTTGTTGGGTTCCACGTGTCTCCTAACATACAAGATGTCCCTTATTTCTTCCTCTCTTTGATCGTCATTGTCGCGAAACTAGAGACTTTAATTTTTCAGTAAATTAAACGGAACTCTCATATTTTCCCTGATGAGAGCAGGGTGGTCCGACAGGGACTGTCTACTCGTCTGAACATTACGGAAATATGGTATCAGATAACTAAAACGCACACTGGAAGCGAAAGTAAGGGCAAACGCAAGTTTGGAGCTCATCAAAATGAACACTAATGCATTGTAATGCAGCAAAGTCACGCCAAATAGCTACCTCATAATAAATCGAACACCGTAATGCACTCGCTGACATACGGGCGTGCAACGCATGGCCAAGGGGAGGACACAGACATTAGACATGGACAGTCATGTCCGTCTGTCTGTCGTGAGTACATTTGGCCCCATCCCTAACAACTGGACATCTGGCCCCGTCCATCTCACGTTTACCTCTGTCACTGTTTCGCAAAATAAGCCAATTTCTTCATGAAAATGGAGACAAGGATACATATTTATCACCCGCGAACGAAATTTAGAGAGGTGTTTGTTTTCGTTGAAGATTTAAGCTTGCATATTTGTATATATATATATATATATATATATATATATGTATTTGTAAAGAAATATATATTTGTCTGTCCACCCAATAAGTGGTCGAATAAATTGAGCAATGTTCATAAGTTTTTGTAGGAAGTTTGGTGGGTTGACCTAGATGTGACCCGTGCCAAATAAACTAGGCCTAGCAGGCCATAAAAAATAACGGCGTTGAATTTGCCTCCATCGCGGGTGATGGTATTGTGCCACGATGCGTTCTAGTTTTTTCGTGGTGTGGTAAAACCTTTGTCATAGAGAAGAGTATCGGCGCACCGTGATGCCCACATAGAGTTGGCAACAGGTTGCTTCGATCTCTGTTAATCACCGGTTCACAATTGAAAAATAAAAGACGTGATTTTTTTATTTTTTGCAGGCTAACTTGTTAATTCACCTTGTTATGCGAAACTTTAAGGCCGCCTTTGAATTTTACTTGTTCTTCGTTGCTCATTGAATCGGTCTCCCAGACTGGTTGCAGTTCTCTGCATTAGGGTTTTCATCCCAGTCTATTTTGTGCCGCTCGGGGATAATTCCCGGAAATTTTATTCTTTAAAAAATTACCACGGAAATTCTTTCTGAAAATCCAGTGGCTGATACTGTGGCGCGATTAGCTCGTCATGACGTGGCAAATTAAGGTTACAGGGTTGCTTATTAGGCAAAAGTCGCTGTCTCTATTTTTTGTGGGGTTTATACTGAGAAGGTATTCAGTGGCGTGATGACTATATTTATGATATATTAGATAAGTTAGTTATTTTTAGTTTGTGAATTTTCATATTTACATTACGTCTTGGTGATTTTGTCTGTGGTAAGTTAGTGACACAAATGCTTCTGGGATATTTTTTTTTTTAAGTTTAACGTTATGACTCCAATTGGCACGTTACACAACAGATGTATTCAAAAGGAATGGCTCCGCGTAGCGAGTGGTGCAGCAGAGAACACAACGATGACACTCCATCATACTCATTGTAAACTTCGCTGTTGCTTTACTCGCTGCTAAGCTCAGTGATCGCCGTACACTACGCACTTACTATGACACTTTAGTAATCTTCAAATGGGGTACAGGTGCTGTTATGGACACCACTCATTGTGCATAGAAGTTTAAGTGCTCAACTTTGTAATCAGCGGAGAGCCTGCTGCGAGTGGTATCCACAATGTTGTCGGTGCCTGTATCCGTCGGGAAGTAAACTTTGATCATTCGTACACAAAAGAATCATTATGCTTTAAAAACAGTTCTTGTTGCTTCAGTTCCATTTTCAGTAAAATATTTTATTGCCTTTGTTATGACGAGTCCTTAGTGCACAGCATAACATGCGTGTGTACAAATAGCTACTGTATTATTGTTTTAACATCAGATATCTACTAATTTATTCTGGTACAAAGCACACCCAATTGTTGCGTTGGTGCTGTGAGTGTAGTTTATTTTGTTTTGACAATTCCGTCACTCAGCTGAAGTGATGAATATTTTATTAATTATGCTTAGGGCAGAGTTTTGAATTGAGTCCGCTTAACAGAGAGGCTGGCTGGTAGTCTATGGGACTGGTAACGCGAATAATGGAGAAATAACAGCTCATGCCGATCATTAGTATTGCTGCCTCAAGTTGCAGTGAGCGTTGCAAGCTGACATTATATATCTTGCGGGAAATTAGACACATGCTACTGGTACCTCGATAAATGTATTAATGCGCCCTTACCAACAAGGGAATGGTATTCATGCCTGCACATGTCGGTAGACCTTGGTTTCTGCTCTGGAGCGTAAATTAGCAACCATTTTTAAATTCCCAGATGACTGATTTTCATTTCGCACCGGGATAGAAAACTCCAATTTGACTATACCATTGTCAGCACCGCAACCAATTAATGGGAAACAACAGTTTGGGACTATGTAGTACGGTTTAGTTCCCTCTGGTTAAAGGTATTACAAAGCTATCACATACTGTGTTATTTTCCCCGCTTTTGTCTTCCTTGCTCCTGTGCCAGCCGCAACTGCTGCTATTCTACCCATAGAGACCCATTTGATATTCAACTGAAACACTTCCCCAGTCTGAATTTTTGTGCACGTAAGATAGGGTGGATATTTCCATTACAGGCGGTTTCTTATATATTCCCTACACTGCTCCCAAATTAAATGTTTAATAAAAGGTTGAAATATAAGTTTCGAAAAGTATACACAATATATATATATAAACGCAAGTGTTGATTTTGCCAAATATCACCGATATGAAATTATTTTTAGACCTCTGCATATATTACATATATACACGATTCATGCCATCATTCAATATCAATAAAGAATTGAAATAACTTGAAATCCAATTTTACTCCTGGCCAAACGCTGGCTCACTCTGTGTGCACTTGCAGTCGTGCATAACTTGAGTTGCTTTGTTCGCCGCTGCGTGGTGAACATACATACATCATCATGAAAAGTGATCTGTGCCGATGGTTGGAAACTTGTAATTATATTAATATACATAATGTAATTTATTACTCTATTGAAGCTGCTACTCACGAGAGCTCAAATTGCGAAACGTTCTTTACAGCCCTCCCGATTACGTTGCCGCGGGTAATGCCCCTCCCCCTGGTCAGAGCTGGGCATAGCTACTTTAAAATGTATTTAGATAGTTTTTCAAATGTATTTAGATACTTGAATGTATCTCTAGATACAATGCTAGATATTTTTCTATTTACAACCGCATCCATTGGTTTTGAAACTCCACATGGTTTAGATTTTACAGCAGGCCTCTGCACTGTCAGGCAGCTATTGATATGTTCAGATTTCAGTCCGCTATACGAATTACCGGTCAACTAGTAACTGCAGTCATTAATATATTTATTGGCACGGTACAATAAAACGCACTCATTATTCTTAAAATCATGTGTGGGAGGTTGGAATAAAAGTCCATACATGCAATCATATGGATTGACAGTAGGCTATTTCCATTGGTTATTTCTGATGCATGAATTAGAACATCATAAATATAAGTAATCAAAAAGTTATCTATTAAATTTCAAAAGTTTTCACGTTCAAAATGATTTCCACCCTATTTCTAATGTTCGATTACATTACCTTTAGTCTCAAGTACTTGCTGCAGTATTTTGTTACTTCTTTCCACCAACTCGAAGCACTCTCCAGCAGAAATGTTACTCCACTCCTCCATACACATTTCCTCTAATTAAATGAGATTCTTTGATATTTTCTCCATTTCTCAACTTCGATATTCTCAATAGATTCTTTATTGAATTGAAGTCTGGACTCTGGGAAGGCCACTCCAAAACATTCCAACACAAGAGGGCGCAGCGGTCAGAAAGGACGGCAATAATTTTGTAATTTAGCTTTTTATTGCTCTGGTTCTGGTTCCCAGTATAGGTTTTTCCGTAAGATAGGTCTCCTACCGGCAGGCGTGATCTTTAATTAATGAAACGTAAGTTGTACAGTCACGAAGCCATGAGTTTTGCTAGAGCAAGGTATCCCCCCTTCAAGATGAGGCGCGTATATCAGTTTGTAATTGGTCGAACGTTGAGCAGCACTAAGAAAATTTAGTTGATAAAGAATTCAACGGAAATTCTCAGGACATACCGTAACCTGGAGGCCATTATTATTATATTGGTGTTGTCCCACTATTTCTGAAACTTAGACAATCAATAGCGATCTAAGATTATTTACTCGGCTTACAGCCGGAACCACAACGTTGTGCTCAGGAGGCAAGAGATGAAGGACGAAAAGAGAAGTAGACCGAAGAAAGAAGCGCCCGTGCGAACGGTCCCTTCTGTGGCCCTCCGCACGGGCGAGGTAAGAGCCCCGCAGAAAGTCGGTCACCTCTAGGAACAGAAAGGAAATATAGAGAACCTACCTAACTCTACAAAACTAACCTTCTCAGCAAGAACTGCGGCCAGATGCTACATCCCCTACGGAGAAGGCACTCGGGAACCCTTGGGTGCGTGATGCCCTAACATATTTTGGCAGGGAAAGGGCCCGCCACAATATGCCCCTGAGGGCAACCTGGAGACCAGCTGATAGCTATGTCTTTAGGGTCAAAATTTGGCTGGAATGTCAATAAGAATTGGAAAAAGAGTCTGTTCAGCGTGAAGTTTCAACAGATACGAAGAGATTCAGCTAAAGAAAGCATAAGCGAAATGGATTATGCCCGATAGGAGCGAAGACGCAGTCCAAGACTGAGCCTGTCGAACTGCTACGAAGAAATTCAGCTAAAACATATGCGCTATAGGCCTAGCTTATGGAGAAGCAAATACTCCATCAAAGGGGCCGCTTTTCATCTACCATGCTCAGAAGAAGAATCATCGCCACATCAAAAAGTACCGAGTTAGTTTTGAGAGCGAAGCGAGATTTAGAAACAGCAGGATTTCCACTTTTGACCATATATTTCACAAGCTAAAGTTGTCACGGTTACTGCAGGGGGGGGGGAAATTTTATGGTATCTCAACTTGCTTTTCAGTTGATGAATTTTCTCCTATCTAGATCCTTAACAGCGGACGGAAGAAAGGGCCAACCAAAACAGCGAGCAAGCAAGCGCGAAGCGACCAACAACAATTGCGTTTGCGTTTATACAAGGGGTTGTGTAATTCGGTGCACATATTTACCATACGTAGAAAAACGCAAAATAAGACAACTTTCAATTGATAAAAATCTCAAAACTCCGTTTTCGAAAAAGATGGTCTGAAATACTTAATGTTTCCCCTACGAATAGGCTTACAACGCCGTTATCAAATAAAATCTAACTTCTGAGGCAGGCTGCTGGTACGCGTTTTAGCATACAAAATGAAGAAACCAATACTTTTAGATTCTTCTTCTAAAGCGCGCGCCAGCAGGCTGCATTGTAAGCCTATTCCTAAGTGAAACCTCTTAAGTATTGCAGGTTGCCGTTTTTCGAAAACAAAGGAGTTGTGAGGATGTTATCCCTTATGAAAATCGTTAAATCTTCGTTTTTCTCCATATGGTTATAATATGTACACCAAATTACAAGACACCCTCTACAATGAATTGTTCTACAGCCACTCCCTAGACAAATTAGTTTGACCGAATGTTAGTTAGTTCCTTTGCTGATTCTTTCAAGTTATTCAAAATTTTATACATAATCTTGTTTCATAATACTGTTGACCATCGGAAAGCCTCCTGGTGCTGTAGCAGGAAAACGTCCCAAAAACAGCCACAACCGTACATCACTGTTGGTACGGTGCTTGGGCAAAAGGGCTTCGCTAAATTTCGTGTAAACGAGTGAAACACTATTATAACCAGAGAACTCAATTTTTGTTTCGTTCCACCATAAAGCTTGTTTCCAGATGGCAAAACTGTTGTCAATGTGACGTTTTGCAAACTCTATCCCTGCTTCAAGATGTACAGGCTTGACGAATGGGGTCTTCCTCGGACGACAAGCTTTCAATCTGAACTTCCAATAAGCTTCTTGAGAAAGTCCTCCATCAACGGTTAATGAAAAAATTGAAAGTTCACGGCACGCAGGGAGATTACTGTATATAAGTTAGATCCTAGCATGGCTTACGGGTAGGCAGCAGCAAGTGAAGCTTGAATGAGAAACAGAAGTATCATCAGGGGTTCCACAAGGTAGCATGCTTGACCCACTTCCGTCCAGAATTTACATCAATTGTCTTGACCTTAATATCCATAGTAAAATCAGTAAATTTGTGGATGATACACAACTATGTTATCTTGTCACCAATATGGGGGCACAGATGCATCGGGTATGTTTCCTTTCTTTCTTCGGAGGGTGGCTGGTGTGCTCGCAGCCCCGCTTGCTTCCGTATTC
>LQNS02276867.1:11616319-11629897 GCA_001587735.2 Parhyale hawaiensis
GGCTACCCTCGCGCGCGAGCTTCCGGTTTGTAACGGCCAATGCACTACCGGTTTAGCGGGGGTCAGGGGGGGGGCGCTAACCGGAAGTGGGCGGGGCCTGGGAAACCGGAAGGGGCGGCGCGATGACCCGGGGGGCGCGCGAGGGGAACCTACCCTCAAAAACACGTAATTCGTCGCCTTATACACTACTCTCGGTGCACGCAACACTTGTCTTAGGATTTGCACAGTGGCATGCATTAATTTTTTATTTAGTGATTCTTTGAACTCATGCATAAAAACCTTCTGGCTTTATTTATTAAAATGTTTATTTTATGTGCAAGTGTGAGGGTAGCTGTAAAGTCATCTTGACCGTACACCCTACTGGGAAACTCACATGCACTGATTCGTGCTGTAGTTATAAGCCAACTGTTTCCATTGGACTGTACGAATTCAGTCGATTACGCATCATCAAGAACTATGGCGTCATCGACATAGGTTCCTATGCAACGACCCATCTTCTCTACTATCCTCATTTCTGCGAAAAGTAAAGGCCCCCACGGCCCTCACGGCCCATCCTAATTCAACCACGATTGAAATAGTTTTTCTTCTGGAAGCGATACCAAATCAGACACGTGCATCAGTGAAAATGGTTAAATTTCACCAAAATTACCAAACGATATCCGTGACGCCAATACATTCGTGTGGTACTTTCGAGCCCTGTACTTACCTTCTGCGATCCGTGGCCAGGGCCGAGCTATACTAACGTCCGATATACTAACGTTACAACACTGTGAGATTACTGTGTAATAACTTACAACTGTTAGGGCACGTGTCGTATATACATTATACAAGCACGAATTATGTATGGTAACAAATACCTATATCAGGAGGCATGCTAAATTTCAGCAAAATTTCAAAATTCTGGTAAATTTAAATGGTCAATGAGAAAAATATGCCGCTTAAAATAAACACAGTACACTGTGACTACGCTTATTGCAACAAAATGTAAAGCCTAAACAACTGTGAACATTCACTTAATGGTATGCTCGAGCCAAATTTTATGTATTAGATGTTGTGACATAGCAGTGTACTAATTAGTAGAGGTGGGCTTAGCGGCACTACAGTAGCGCCGCTACATTTTTAAGCTTGTAGCGGTAGCGCCGCTACACACCGTATTTTGTGTAGCGGTAGTATATGAAGCGCCGCTACATTTTTAAGCTTGTAGCGGAAGCGCCGCTACACACCGTATTTTGTGTAGCGCTAGTATATGTAGCGCTACTTCACTACGGTTACTTTACTTTTATACAAATAAAATTACAAAAATGCTAAAATATCACTTAATTATGTCAACATGTCTTGATCAGGTGAAAGTACTGCGATACAAAAATTGCGTGCTATGGTTTAAACGTGGTACTTTATTATATTTTCAGTTTTCATTTTTTTTTTTTTAATAATCACACCAGGCTGGCGACGCAGGAACGGAGAAACTCCATGAGGTTAACAAACCCCCACGCAACCAGCCGAGCGGGTAGAGAAAACAAAAGAATGAAAAAAAGAAGATCCGAGATCACAGAATAGCTCTGTGTACAGATCGTTTAAAGCTGCCAATACCAGCACCAGCAAAGATAGAGCCATCAAGACCATTCCAAANTATACCTCACTCGAACAAATGGATCTGGAAGAAACCCAGACAGTGGATGACTGGGGCAGTTATAGATTTTATACAAAAAACAGACTCCACCAACTCTGCGACGATGCGCCAGATCACAGGGCACAACTTTACCCAGCATGAACGCACATCGACGAACTACTTTGTCAAGCAAACACAGATGGCAATCGGCAGCAGAATCCCAGACTACAGAGCAGTACTCCAGAAGAGGGAGGACATAGCAATTAAATAATAATTTAATAAAGTAATGTGTTAGGACGTATAAAAGTATTAATAGCTAGAGCACTCTGAGAGCGCATGCCTCCGCCAAGCGAAGTAACTGTAGCAAAAATTCAAATTGACTCTGAAACCATGATTTTCTTTATATCAACTCTAAAATCTAATCATTCGTGCCCTTTGATAGTATCCTTTATCCTTTTTATTCATCTCTTATTTAACAATCTTCAACGAAATATAACATCTACAACATTCCGTTAAAAAAATGGAGACACGCCTGCTAAAAGTGACACACTTATGGGGCGTTTGCCATTAAAATGATCTATACTATCCTAAAAGATAGAAAAAAATGTTATTGGAAAAGGCCATATACTGTCGCATGTTGGTTGCATTAAAAATAGCATATGTTACATGCTAGAAAGTAGTTGTTGAAAAGTACACCATACATTTTCAACAGCTATAATACAATAAACTTCACTAATGTGGTAATTAACAAAGTCGTAACCCACAAAGACCTTCAACAGATATATGTGGGTAAAAATATTTCTTAGAGATAGCTATTTGACAAAAGACCGCAACTTTGTACGATGGTTCACATCAGGTACTTAGATAATATCAGCTTGTGCAATTTTCTTGAAGATCCGTTCATAACTTTATTGAGTTATGCTGCTAAAAAACGTTATAAGAAACATACAACCGATCTGCACCAAAATTTAACCATTTATGCATTTTAACATTACTAAAAACCCCTATAAATTTCGTAAAGATCCATTCATTACTTTTTGAGTTATTGTGCTAACAAGCATAAAATTAAAAACGGTGACAAACAAACGAACGAACGAATGGATCATCACAAAAATTTTGTCATTTACTTTTTGTAAGATACCTAACAACTCATATGGATCTCATAAAAATCCGCCCAAACCTTTTTGAGTTATGACATTGAGAAAAATGAGGTAGACATACAAACAAACGGATGAACGGATCTTCACCAAAAGTTAATCATCTGTTCCTCCTAACATACTTAGCAATTCCTGCAATTTTCGTCAAAATCCGTCCATAACTTTTTGATTTATCTTGGTAACAGAAACAAAGAGACAGACCCGACGCAAACATAACCTCCTTGGAGGAGGTAACTAGAACACTCTGGGAGCGCATACCTCCGCCAATCATGGCAACGGTTACGGAAAATTAAAATTCGTACTGAGACCATGATCTTCTTTGTATTAACACCAAAATCTCATCATCATTTATGTCTTTTAATATTACAAACCACTTCTATAAGTTTCATAAAGATCCATCATATACATATATATGTTTTTGATCAGTGCAAAGTAATGAAGATGCCTGCCCTAATTTACCTATGCTCTATCTGATGAGCTAAATACAGCAAGCACCATTTTCGAAACTTTTCGGATGACATTGACCTGAGGTCGCCTGTAGACAGTGTGAGCTAAGCCAGAAAGTACAAGCTGCTTTTGATCGCCAAACAGAGAGACTCACCAAGCTCGTAACGAGAGTACAGAAGCTAGAATCTAAACTGGGGACGAACTCGAACGACGAATCAGATGCATTGGCAAGCAGAGTCGAAATTCTGGAGGGACTGGTCCGGGATGCTGACCTAAAGCTTTTCGAAGAGGCACAGGCTCGAATGATGGAAGCCATCAACCAGCGTGAGCGGATGGCCGAGGAGAAGATGGCGGAATATTCCGGACGTTTTGAAGATCATGCCCATCTTGTTACTGAAATTCATGCAAAGGTGCGTAGATCTTCAGGGGCTAAAGCTCTTTCGATGAGACGAGCTTCGGATCGTTCCCAAGCATTGGAGACAGAAGGACCTGCGCTTGGTGAAACTACTACTGACACGTCCAGAAGAAGTGCAGTGCCTTATAATTCCACAGACCCTCCGCAATTAGAGACAGAAATTACTCCAGATGGGCGAGGTGCTAGCCAATCTAGTGACAGCTTGCAGATCCATCCAGAATTGGGCGACTCACTCATCCATCGAGCACCGAAGAGTGACAGAAATACAAAGAGGGGCCAACGCCGTTCCAGCAAAAGTGTACGCACCAGAAGCGTAGGGAAAATCAGCGGGCTTCAAGCGAGGAACCCGCAAGCGCGGATCGAGCCCTTCCCAGGAGCAGTCACAATGAGCAAAACGCTGTCCTAATTGGAGATTTTATCATTAGGGAGCAAGAGCATGAATTCCGATCACGGTGCCCGGAAAAGAGAAAAGTACTGTGCTTTCCAGAGGATGGGCCGAGCTGCTGGTCCGAGAGCTGCGACGTGCAGACATATTCGATAAAAATACCCTATTGTTAACCCATATTGGCACCAACGATCTGCACGGGAAGCGGCTGGAACTCCTTAACCAAACTTATAAGAAGGCCTTGCGGCTAGCGCATGTAGCAAAGTGATCATAACCTCGCTGCTGCCACGCCCTCGAGACGGTTGGGAAATTCGGAAAAAGATTATATCAGCCAACCGCAAGCTCAAGATACTGTGTGAAGCCCAGGGTGTACACTTCCTCGACTTGTTTCACCACTTTGAGGGGCACCCTTCCCTGTGTCGGGATGGTCTCCACCTGAGTGAGAGGGAGGCAGTTCGGTTGGGTCGATTGCTGGATGGAGAGGTACGCATGTACATGCAAAACAACAGCCGCATGGCTTTAAATTCAGTTCGAGATGGAGGAGCGGGCACCTCTAACTAGTACGAGGCCGCAGTCTCCTCGACCTCCTGAAATGCACTCGGAAGTCACTAGGACCTTGAGGGTAATGTTTAGTAGCGTCCAATCGCTTGCTCACAAAATGGATGAGCTGAGGGCACTAACATGCGTCGAAATCTACGATGTCATCAGTTTAAATGAAACGTGGCTAGATTTTAAAAATAGAAACATAATCACTGAAGTATCAATACCTGGCTATAAGTTTTTCACAGTTGAAAGGCCGAGCAACACTAGCAGAAGGGGAGGCTCAGATTAGTACGTCAGCGAAAAGTTGAACCCAGGGTTAAAGCATGCATTTGCTACCACCACCGTCGAGATATGCTGTGTTACAGTGAGGCTGCCAAAGAGTCGGAGGGTAATAAAACTCATCTTGGTGTACAGGAGACCTCGTGCCTTGGCCGCGGATGACGATTTACTCTTTGATAAGTTGCAGGAGCTTCTGGACGATCGGTACGAAGCGTTCATATTCAGTGACTTTAACCAGCCACACGTCAATTGGGACACAATGGAAGCAAGGGCTTCAGGAAATAAGTTGACTGCATTTGTGCGTCAACAACATCTCACCCAGGGAGTGCGGGAACCAACTAGGGGTGACAATATTCTAGTTCTGGTCCTCTGCACGGAGGGCTCCCTTATCGAAGGAGAGGTGGAGGTGGGGCCCTCGTTAGGTACATCTGACCACAAAATCATAAATGAAAGATTTGATACTTCCAGTACAACTAAATGGGATTTCCGAAGAGCAGATTTCGACCAGCTAAGGGATCTGGCGACTTCTATCGAGCTCGAACCGGAACAGGATGCAAACCAGAACTACAATACCATAGTAAGAAAACTGGCTCGCTTCGTGGAGACTACAGTACCTAAGCGAGTGATAAATAGAGGTAGCAAGAATGCGAAGCCCTCCTGGTGGACAGCTCAGGTGCACCGGGCTATAATCGAGAGGTAAAAGGAATACCGAATTGCAAGAGGACGGCGCGATGCAGCTAGCGTGAGGATGCATGTGGAGGCGTGTCGGGAAGTCAGGCGCCAGGTGAGAAGAGCTAAGCGTTCGAAGGAAAAGCCATTAGCTAGAAGTGTCAAAACTAACCCTAAGGTCTTTTACAGCTACGTTATCGAGAAAATCGATGATCAGGGAAAAAATTGGTCCCATTCTGAACCAGACCGGTGAGCTAATTACGGATGACGCAGAGCAGTCGTGCGTGTTCAACAATACTTCGCTTCGGTGTTTACAAATGAAAACATGAATAACGTACCAAGTTCAGAACCCGCGCGAAACGTGACAGAACTGAATGACATCGTCTTCCTGCAGAACGAGGTCGAGAGCGAACTCAAAAAGCTGGACCCATCGAAGTCTGTTGACCCGGATGGAATCCATCCTCGAGTACTGAGGGAGCTCCACTCGGAGATGAGCGCAGTACTATGTGAATTATTTAACCGATCAATGGCTACAGGCATAGTTCCTGACACTTAGAAGTCGGCAAATGTAGTGGCAATCCATAAAAAAGGGAGTAAGCAGCAACCTGAAAACTACTGCCCCATCAACTTAACCTGTGCAACGTGCAAAATAATGGAGAGACTGATAAAAAATGAATTAATGGGTCACCTCGAAAACCACAACTTACTGCTAAACTCTCAGCATAGATTTAGAAAGAATAGAAGCTGTCTGACTTATCTCCTCCACTTCTTTAATTACGTTTATGGTAAAGCCGTAGACTTGGTGTACTTAGATTTCAGAAAGGCCTTCGATACAGTACCACATGAAAGACTACTACGGAAAGTGGCAGCTTGTGGAATCGGTGGCAGGCTACTGTGGTGGCTCAGGGCGTGGCTTATTGAACGCAAGTAGCGTGTTGGCGTTGGGCGCGGCGCCTCAGACTAGGTACCCGTAACATCCGGAGTTCCACAGGGAAGCGTGCTTGGTCCCGTACTATTCCTGATATACGTCGATGACATGGACGCGGCTCTGCTCTGTTGCAGCTGAAAGTTTCCAGATGACACTAACCTATGTAGTCGAGCCGATCGTGAAGAGGGCCGACGTGCACTGCAATCAGATTTGGACCACTTGGTCGGCTGGGCCGAGAAGTGGCAGATAGATTTAACGTTGACAAGTGCACTGTAATAAACGTGGGACACGGTACTCCATGTGCGACCTACAACATTGGCGGAATAGAGATAGAAGCTGTAAGGTCACTACGTGACCTGGGAGTTACGATCACACACGATCTTAAATGGGACCGGCAAGTCGATGAATGCTGTAGAAAGGCTAATAAAATATTGGGTGTGATTGCGAGAAATTTCGACAACAAATCAAGGGACGTGATATTACTACTGTGCAAGTCGCTGGTGAGACCGCACCTTGAGTACGCGATACAATTTTTGGTCCCCGACCCTTCAGAAAAACATAAAGAAAATGGAAAGAATCCAACATCGTGCCACGAAGCTCTTCCCAGCGCTACGCAACAGGAGTTACGAACAAAGGCTTGAAGCGCTGGGACTGACTACGCTAGAGAAACGAAGAGTAAGGGGTCAGCTTATTGAATCTTTTAAATGCTTACACTCGGTGGATGGCCCAAGACATGAATTGTTCAGGTTGGATCCGGGAGATAGGACTCGGACCAACGGATTGAAGCTGCTCCGGAGGAGGTGCCGTGCACGGACTACAGCTGACTTCTTTCCGAACTTCATTGTACAGACTTGGAACGATCTACCGGTCTGGGTTGTGCAAGCTCAGTCTGTCAACGGTTCCAAGGCCCGGCTGGACAGATACTGGGCTGCAGATCGGGCCGCTGGTATGGACTTGGGGCTCGCTAGAGCCTTAATGCCCGAAAACACTCACCCATAATTCTATATATATACGTCATATGCTAGGATGTACCTGCTGGCTTAATTTGTTATGAGTATATGATGCAGATTTTAGACGTAGTCCCCTTAGGGAGACACGGGAGAGGCCACAGGCAATAGGGTTGGGTTGTGTAGGTTCGTCCTTTTTGTGAGTTCCTCTGTTGAGTCACATCGGTTGTGGGGACAGAGGCTTCAGTTGTTCTATAGTCGAATCTCTAATCTTTTACACTAAGCGGTAAAATTTTCTAGCTACAAGATCCATTTAGTGAATACGATGATCGTGTTTCGCATTTTAGCATGTATGAATATATGATCAGATATTTTAGAGTACCTGCTCCTCTCGTGGTGCGCCCCGCTCAGGAGTGAGGTGAGCACTGTCGGCTGAGCTCTGGAGTGGGGCCACTGGGACAATCGAAAGGTCGGGAGAGAAACTTTTCTTTTTAGAATAATAATTGACGTTAGTTGATCGTTTATGATGGACAACCACTGAGGAGCAGCATAACATAACTGATCTCGCTTGGTGGGTTCTGAGGAGCCAACCACGACCCATGTGGTCGTGGTTGGCTCTTAATCTAATCTAATCATTATTTTGTTAGTTATTGTGCTAACAAGCATAAAATTAAAAACAGTCATAATTACCATTTAAAAAATTGGTAATTTACTCTTCGTGGTATACCTAAAATGCAATTCATGTATATTTCATAAAAATCCGTCCATAACTTTTTGAGTTATGACATCAGCGCGAAAAAAAAAGCCGCCGAGAAGGCCGCCGTTAGGGCCGCGATAGCCTGGTAGGTCAGACGAACATACAAACGGATTGTCGGATCTTCGGAAAAAGTTGGTAATCTGTTCCTTCTAATATACCCAACAATCCCTATAAATTTCGTCAAAATCCGTCCATAACTTTTTGAGTCATCTTCACAGACAGACAAACCAGGCGAAAACAAAACCTTTCTTGGCAGAGGTAAAAAAAAAACAATAAGACATAACACTGGGAGTGACGTTAAGTCATACCGACTCATAACTCATAAGTCTTCTAATGAGGAAAGAATGCGTTTGTTACGCGAATGAACATGTTTTTTTTTTTTAACGTGTATCAAGCGTGTTGCATTTGGTGATGCGTCACTAGCTGATCGACTACCGCAAGTCGGGCACAAGAGTATACCGCTCACAGCGTTCAGTTCCGCCGTATCATATGGTTGGCGTCGTTAGGTAACGTTCTTCACGTTTCTACTCGCGTTAAATTGCCATTTAGTGCAAAGTTATGGATAAATTTATTACAAAAAGATCCGCAAGTGAAGCAACTCAAATAGAAGTTGAAACAGATGCAGTTACACATTTCTATATTCGACAAAGGATGCAGGAATTCTTTTTCGTTTTAGGCCCCCATAATTATTGTTCTTGTGTTATTTGTGTTTCATGTCATAGTCATAAAAAAATTTAATATGCGTTCATTCGTTTTCTTTCACTTGCCTTTGCCCCAGGGGCTGTAGATGGGCTCGAGATGACGGTTAGGTTAGCTAAAAGTCCACTTGCTGTAGGTAAACATGCGATCCCCGGGCAGCCCGAGTACTAGTAAGGCCTTTGGGACACCTGTCTTTCGCGCTCAATTTTTTTTCCAAAATTTCTACTTCTTTCCATCTACGCATACCAACCCAAGACTCTTCTGAATCTCTGTTTGCCTCTTATCTTGCCTGTTGAGAAAGCACACATACTGATTAAAATAAGATGACTTTCCAAGACAACAATGTCAATATTGAAATTTTACCGCATATTTTAAAAAGAAGCGCTAATAGTAGCGCCGCTACATTGTGCAGTAGGCTAGAGGTAGCGCCGCTAGATATTTACTGAAGCGGGCCCACCTCTGGTAATGAGATTTTCGGGGTAAAATCTGCATACAGGCCACTGAAGCAATGGTGGGTACCTCTAAAAAGACATACGAGAAGCGGCACCACTGCCGAGCCCAAGATAGCGGATGCGTTCGACCATAGGTGTGCGCAACGGGTTGCGTTACCCGTGACCAGGCTGCATCTGGATTGTAGAGGATGTTATGTTATCAATGTCTTAAGAGATAAAATAAGCTAAAAGTGTAAAAATTAGAGTGTTTAACACTAGAACGGCCGAGCGGTCAAAATGACCGCAAATAAAAAGTTAAAGACAATCCCTCAAAATATTTCATTGCTGACATTTTTATTGTGTTGTTAGTATTTCATCATAGTAGGTTGATGAAACTGTTTATAAAATATGACCTCAAATCTATATGACGAAGCAAAAATAATATGTGAAAATGTAATAACTCAATATTCTTTTATATAAGACATTATAGACTGGTGGCCAAATTTTGAAATTTCTTTTGCGTGGGAACGGAATGTTAGTTTATGTCATCCATGTCAGTATGTTAGCATGGACTCTGTTAAACACATTCAGGGTGGATGACATCTGATTTACGCCCTATTTATTTCCCTACATCAAAAACAAAATGGCCGCCGAGTACAGATTTGGCTAAATTAGAGTAATGTTTAAAAATGCCATTTCATTTAGAGCTATGTTTCTGGAATTTAGTTTGAGAAGTCCAGGTGTTGTTTTACAAGTGTGCAAGGAATATTTTGTAAAAATTGATCAACATTCCAATTTCATTTGCGAATCTTGAACAAATAAAGACACCATAATCCAGACTCACTCACTCACTCTCGCTGCATACCAACCAATTCACTTCACAACACACAAAGCCTGGCTGAAATGAAATGTACAGATGAACTTTTTTTTCCATTAGGTTTATTGCACAACATATGTCAGTTTTATGTCACATAATGTTTAATTATCTCAAATGGTCCATATCAAGTTTATGGAACAGAAATTACCAGGAGTTCTTTGATCACGAAATATGTTACTATTAACTGCCTCAAGGATGATGAGACTTACAAGATTAACGCACGCGGAGCTGCCAAGCTGCAGAGCACCATGGGTAATGAGCGTGCGACTTCGTAAACTCGCAGTCTGTTGATAAGTAGCTATTTTACATTGTTTTTTCACCACTTCATTTGAGCCTCCAGAGTGTCCTACATGTCCTACAATCTTTATAGTTGCACAAAAATATGTATCAAAGCATCTACGAACTCTTATAGCTATTTGAAAGATGAAATTTTAAGATTATTTCGTTTTTTTTTTGTAACAGGCACGCGCTCGGTCTGACAGTGTCTGTTAAATGTTGCCCTAGGCTGTGCCATGTTATAATAACGTACAGGTAGCCCCACGCGCATCTCTGACTCTGCCCCTTTGCTTATTAGCCAGCTGTGACGTCATTTGGAGACCCAAAGTCGGTCGTTCAATATGGTCTCCATTTCCGCTTTTCGCTTTCTCATTTGATTAAAAGGCCATTGCTTATCACAACATATAACCAGTTAAAATAAAATGATGCGGTTAATTGCAAAAATTCTATATTGCTCTCCATATCTTTCTAAAACCGTAAGCGATTCTTTTGGAATCTACGAAATGCCTGGTTTTACCGTCTAGTTTAAAGAAGAGTTAAGAAAGCAATGTGACAATAACTTTTTATGGAGCGCAAAACAAATATATAAATTTTCAGAGACTAATAGATCCTCAATGTTCTAAGTTCCAAAAATCACACTCGTACGTAACTCTATATTTATATCAACTGCAGGAAGAAGTTGAAAGGGACAGTTGAAACGCTTTTTGGATGAAACAAGTACATAAAGTCAATCTGTAAATTAAATTCCTCACCCCAAAAACATTCTCTTTCTAATCTTTATAATAAGTGAGGGATACTACGTTAAACTTCATGTCCGAGCTCGTAAGTTGTAATCCCGTGATGCGGTAGTTCACATATAAAGCGTAAAAGAAACTCGTTGATGTAAATGTTAGTCGTACAGTAGAACATGATAACGCCATTTCATGCATAAATAAATTATTCTAAACCAATGGTGTGCTAGCTATTAGTGCTTCAAATTAGGGAATTTAAACTAATACCTAGGAGGTACCTTACGTTGCACCCGCGTTGTATCACTGTACAATTGTGTGCAGACGCTAAGGCACAAAGATTTTAAGCTGAATATACTCTGGTATAGCTCCAGAAGATGAAATTTTAATATATTGCTGCCTTTTTACCTAGTTTGCTATACGTGAAGCCTATCTTTACCCTACTTCATGCGAAAATGTCTAGCACAGATGCAGCCAACCTGCATACCCCGCATACTACGAAAACATGTCGATCTATTACGTTTGCGCATAGATTTCTATCTTCAACATATCTTGAAAGAGCCCATTGCCACTTCTGCCGTTTCTTTTGCGTAATAATCGCCTTCTTGTTTACATTTCTTTCATGAGCGCACGCACACGAACTGCATTAGCCGAGCTTGAGGCTCCAGATGACGTATCAGCGCGAGATGCGCAGAAGAGTCGTAAACTGGTGAAGCAATGGAGCTGCCTGTACGTTATCATGAGCTGTACCGTCGCGTGCGTGTTATTAACAAATCCTTCTCCTAAGCATTAAAAAGACATAGCATCGTTGGAAAACTTATTCATTGAACATTCGCCAGTTTCAACAAAATCATTCTGTAAGACAGTCTAGGTGTGGGGAATACGATTAGGTCATTTTTTGCAAATTAGTTAATGCGAGTAGGACGCCACACGATAGTGTTATACTGTTGTAACGCGCGCATCGTATAGTAGCTGATTAATTTTTTTCTAATTTTACAGAGCAATTGTATGGCTTATGCGTATTATGTATATACGTTTACTTTAATATAGCTTCGCCGGAAGGAAAGAAATTTGTTTCCCTGCTGCTTTGATATTTTCTATGCAAATCTTGTTAAAAAGTTCTTGAATCGCGGTGTTTTATCGTACGCATTTGAACTATTTTTAGTAGCAGCGGTTTGGAATTATAGAGGATAGCAGGTCATAAGTAGAAGAAAAGAATAAATCGAAAACATTAACGTATTCCCTCCTATGATTTCACCTTCAGAATGCCATACTACTTACTCTCGATAAGACGCACTTGATTTTTTGCATTTTAAAGACGATAAACTTGACTATAAAAGTGCTTCTGACACATGCAGGCATTATTTGCCGGGTTGAATTCATCTGAACTTTTACAAGCCTTTTGACAAACGTTCTTTCATAATATTGTCCTTCAGAGAGCTAAAAAAAGTTTGTTGATGCTTTCATACATATTTATGTGCAACTATAAAGATTGTAGAATATGATGACTATACAATGTGAAATTGCAACTTAGCATCGTTTCACGCTTATTACCCATGGTACCCTGCAGGTTAGGAGTTCTGCGTGCATTAACCTTGTAAGTTTCATCATCTTTATAACTCCATAGAGCTTCATTTGCTTTTGTTTTAATAGCACAGAGATGACGACGATTGCAGTCACAATGGATTTAGATATTTCCTAGATGAGTTACAGTAAGAGTCATGACTAAATTATGCAATGTTTGCAGGCTCCCATTATATATTCAGTTGTGAAAAATTCGAGTGAAAGATGGAGGCTGTTATATTAATTCAATGCCAAAAGAGGAGACGTGATGCAAGTTCTGACTGGTCCTTGTGATTTCGGCCAGACAAAATATTGACCCCAATAAACGCCCTAGAAGACTTGGTGACACGGAGCTTCAACGAATTCGATAAGTTGCGGCAGCTAGGAAAAAGTACAACGACCTGACAAACTTTGATACTGTCGAGAGAATTCAAGCCACTAATTTTGATGAAACCAGCAAAGAGACTGCAAACCTGAATCACAAAGTTTGTTATTCAAAATTTACTATTTCCATTCAAATTACACGCCTCAAATCGAAATATGAAAGTTCCTTACCGTCAGTCAGTACTTCTGATATGAATCCACCAATAGGGGCTACACTGCGTAGAAAAGTTACCAACATGAATACAGACCTATGCATCTTTTTCCAAAATGAAAACAGTAACAACTAGAGCACCCTGAGAGCGCATACCTCCGCCAAGGGAGGCAACGGTAGCAAAAAATTCAGATTGGCTCTGAAACCATTACTTTCTTCGTATAAACTCCAAAATCTATTCATTTGAGTCTTTTGATAGTAATAACAGCTTGTGCAAGTTTCTTGAAGATCCGTTCAATAACTTTTTGAGTTATACTGCTAACAAACGTTATG
>LQNS02276867.1:11690446-11703763 GCA_001587735.2 Parhyale hawaiensis
AACTCAGGCGTTTCAACAGAGAAACTACTTGTGCAGTATTCAAATACCGCATATCGGGTAGGCGTGGTGGCCACGTGCGCTACTACGGGCAGGGAAACAAGGCGCAAAGTATAGTAGGAGACACTCATGTGGTCGGTCCCGTTTGTGTCCTTCCACACGAGAGAGACTAGAGATGTCCCGCGTACCAGGTCGGTTATCTCGATCGATACCCCACTGCACGGAACAGAAAGAGGAAAGTAGAGAACCTACCTAACTTTACAATACTAACCTCATCAGCAGGAACTGCGGCCAGATGCAACATACCCTGCGAATAAGGCACTTGGCGCCCTTGGGTGCGTGATGCCCAAACATATAGTGGCAGGGATAGGGCCGCCACAATATGCCCTGAGGGCTGAGGTCAGAGGAGACAAAACTCACTTTGAGATGCGGAGTACCGCTGCCGACTACTGTCAATATGTGCAGATCATCCTGCGAAATCAAGTCCACCTCGATCTTGCAAAATTCTTCTGTAAGTAGCTGTTTTACGTACGCAGTTCTACGATCTTGGTTAGTCCTTACGTTCCTCACGATATTATTGATTTTCCTGCCTTGGATCTTGAGCACTGGGCGAAGGGTATCCTGCTCAAGGAGCTTGTATAGAGAATAAGGGAGCCAGTAGCCTAGCCCGTTGAAGCTCAAGAGTCTCTTATGCCTGTCAGCCAGTTGTCGTATGCACCAATCACATATCAGTAAAGAGTCTCTTATGGCTGCAGCCAGTCGCGTAAGCACCAATCATATATCAGTAACTCGATTCGTCTGCTGCTTCCCCGTAAAACTCAGTGCTCCTCCGTCTTTTCCACCAATCAGCGTCTCACAGCTATAAGAGATCTTGTTGACTCGCTGGCAAATCTATAACTGGGCCACAAGGCTCCCTCCTTCTCTATTGAAGCTCCTTGATCCTGCTCAAGCTGGTCAACCAGAGCTTGGACAGAGTCAAGTTTTTCTACGCTGGAAGCATTCAAGCTCCTCGGGTCGGAAGTATCTGAGGATGAATTGTGACTAGCAGATGGTGTAGCAGTCACTTCAGTAAACGTCTTTTTCTTATGGGCCATCTCCGCTACTTGATTTCGGAGTGATGTGTTATCACGCTGCAGCACCTCAACTTTCTGGATGAGAGTGGTAATGTTCAAGTGCAGCTTCCTCCAAATATTCAATGATTTTTGGTGTAAAGTCAGGGCTCGAGACGCCAAGCGTGCCACTATCAGTCTGAGTCGCAGAGTTGCAGCTTCTTCCTGTCTTCGGTGGCCTGCCCGGCTTCTTCTTAACCGGGTTGAAACTTTTCAGAAATTTTATCAGACTGCTCACTTCTTGCATATCGATCATTCCGCACCGTGCACCCGAGGGTTACGCCCAATTCACCATCAGAATCCGAGTCTGCAAATGAGCAGTCCAGCCCCGTTTCATTTTGATGGTCACTCATGATAAGTCTCCTGAGGCGACAGACTACCACACACTCAGGATAGAAGCCGCGAACACGATTACTTTAGCACTGCACCACAGACTTTACATTTACTCTAGTTTCAGCAAAATTTTCATCAAATTAGAGAATACTCATTATTTTTTTCAATGATTTTCGACATTTTTTCCAGTCAAGAAGGTATGTTATGTTTAATCAAACTCTCCCCACTCTGTAGTTATATACCGCATCGGTGTTTTTTTTTTTTCTTTTTCACCCTCTCATTCCCATATGATAGCAGGTTCAACGTTAGTAATGATTCGAATATGGAATGGAACTTCCAATTTTACGCTCTAAATACGCTATTTGTGTGTAAAACTTCAATTTTTAGAGATTTTCACCATTTTATTAATTTCTCTTTTTATTGATGTTCTGCGTTATATGAACAAAGTGAATATATCTCAACACACGCCACCCGATGCTCATCCCTCCTCCCAATGCGCCACATCCAGCTCCATTATAACCGCCCATTGCGTAGTGACTGGGCCAGACCTGCCTCTCCCTATTCGCTCTTTCCCTTAGGTTAGGTTTCCCTTAGGTAGGGCGGAGCTCCACTCCGCACCGGTCCTCTCCAGCCAATTAGCTCTCGTCCATTAACTTACGGTAGACGGCATTATTACTCATTTCTATGACACTTCTAACTAGAGCACTCTGAGGGCGCATACCTCCGCCAAGCGAGGCAACGGTAGCAAGAAATTCAAATTGGCTCTGAAACCGTAATTTTCTTTGTATAAACTCCAAAATCTAATCATTTGTGCCTTTGGATAGTAATAACTGCTTGTCCAAATTTTTTGAAGACCCGTTCATAACTTTTTGAGTTATACTGCTAACAAACGTTATGACAAACATGCGTCAAACATAAAAACGAACAAACCGAACTGCACCAAAATTTAATCATTTGTCTTTTAACATTACTGACAACCCCTATAAATTTCATAAGGATCCATTCATTATTTTCTCTGTTATTGGGATAACAAGCGCAAAATTAAAAAACGGTGACAAACGAACGAACGAACAAACGGATCATTACCTAAATTTGGTCATTTACTCTTTGTTATATACCTAACAACTCATGTCAATTTCATCAAAATCCATCCTCAACTTTCTGAGTTATGGCATTGAGAAAAATGAGGCAGACAAACAAACAAACGGATGGACATATCTTCACCAAAAGTTAATCATCTGTTCTTCCTAACATACTTAACAATCCCTGTAAATTTCGTTCAAATCGGTTCTTAACTTTTTGAGTTATCTTGGTGACAAACAGACAAAGAGAAAGACAGACAGACAAACGCGACGAAAACATAACCTCCTTGGTGGAGGTAATAATAGCCCATTCTTATGTTGACAGTAGGGTCCGCCCATATGCTCCATCCGCCAGTGACCACCGATATTATTTAGCTAGAATGGAAAACCGCCTCAATATTCTATCTCCTCTGGTTAGTTTACGCGTGTCCACAGCTGTATTACTTGTTTCAAGGAATTCCCAACCCATTCCATCACTCCCTGTTACTACGTTTTACGGGCACTAAATATCGAATTGATTGTTTTTTAACACCTCCGTAAGCTTTAAATGAATCTCTATTCAGCTTTTCTATCAGTTTATTACCGCATTTTCTTGGGAGCTTATCAAATAATCTCAATGCTCTCATTATTAGGGACAATTTTCATCATCATTCCTTACCAAACATGTCTGTCGCTTCCCATATTATTGCAAGTTCTGCCTTAGCAGCGATTCGAATACGGTGTGGAGCTTGGAATTCGAATTCAGTGATGTTATTTAGCTACATAGGCAACGTGAAACGATGAACTCGAATTTAGACAGATCCCAAAATTGTCGCATGTTTTTGTAATCAACCAAGTACTCGACATTGTAACTTAAACTCGTGTGGCTTTTGTGTGCCCCAGAATGCTGACCTTGAGAGATTTCCGATATTGTATTTATTGATCACATAATCATTTTTCTTTGTTATGTGATAACTCAGTCTGCAAGGAATACCAAGTCTTTTCTAAAGCGAAAATTTGTAGATCACTGGAAGCATTCTCAAGCCTCTTTTTCCATTGGTAATACAGTAGAGTCGATGCACTACTACACCGTTTCGACACCAGATCTTCAGGCACAGCCTCTGACACACATCTGAGGTAGTTAAGATAAAGCTGAGAAAAACTTCCAAGCGCTGATATGTCGTTATGATGAGATCTG
Source organism: Parhyale hawaiensis (assembly GCA_001587735.2). Taxonomy (NCBI): domain Eukaryota; kingdom Metazoa; phylum Arthropoda; class Malacostraca; order Amphipoda; family Hyalidae; genus Parhyale; species Parhyale hawaiensis. Next base: position 11,694,145 of record LQNS02276867.1, read on the forward strand.
TGAGCAAAATTAGAACTGTAGTTTGTTCATAGAAATATACGGCGTTGATGTTTCCTTTACCGGAGAAATATGACGAACGGGAGAGGCTTATCATATCGACCACCTGTTACTCTCCCTGGCATATATGTGTTGTGGGGCCCCGAGTCCAAAGTGTTGCTCAGAAGTGGGACATGAGTGACAAAATGTTGTACCAGTACATCATTTTTCTTACTCTGTTGACAGCTTATGTGGTAAGTCTTACAGTAGTAAAACGATGTATTGTTAAAGACTCTCAGTTAATTAAGTATTCGTTTACTCCAGGAAATCAATATTGTGTGTGATCTCTGTGCAAGGATATCAGGACAGCAGTCTAAGGTTTGCTGATCATTTGTCATATTTTCCAAACGCAAGTGGCCTCTATAAGCAATGTATAAACAAGTTTTTTCTGCAATTGCGAAGAGCCTACGGTGAGATTCTTATGTCTGTTGTGCATTACGATTTGCGTAGTTCGTCTTACTTCGGATTTGCTCCAGTAAAGCGCTTCTTTTATGAAATAAGTTCTAGCAGTAGAAGTGAAGCCTGCCCTCTGGAGAGAGCTGCATGATGTTTCTAGTGCTAATAATCGCCAGTGAAGAGCCACCCCCGTCCTGTCGGATTATTATCACAAGGACAGTTTTTGAACTAACTTGCTTAGAATAAACTACCAATTTTTTTACCATCCACGCACGTTACACTGCACATCGTTAGGTTGAGTTATATTATGTTACGTTACAGTTAGGTCACCTGTGGATGAAGTACCGTTAGGTTAGGTGAGGTTAGGTAGGCTCAGGTTCGCTTCCTTTAGGCTAACTAGGCAAGGCCAAATTAAGTTAGGTTAAATTAGGTAAGGTAAGCTTACGTAAAGTATTTCTTTCAGACATATATGATCCGCTGAAGAGCTTATGCTTCTCTTGCTTTGTATGTTTTGTTTAATTTTGTTTTGTGTTGTTTTATTTATTTTTTGCTTTGTATTGTTTTTGGTTTTTGTTTTGCTTGTCTGTCTGTCTACTTATCTGTCCGATCGTCTCTCTAAATGTCATGAGCAGACCTTTATAAATGTTACAGAGATGGCTAGGGACGTTACACCGATGAACAGATAATCAACTTTTGGTGAAGATTTGTTCAACCGTTCATTTGTTGGTTTGTCTGTCTGCGTCTCTTTTCTTGGTGAAAAAGTGATGACCAGATCTTCATAAACCATGTAGAAATTGTTAGAAAAGTTAAAAGGCACATATGGCCAAATTTTGGTGATGATCTGTTGGTCCGTTTGTGTGTTCGACTACATATTTGTCTGAGTGTTTGTCAGAATATATCTCAAAAAGTTAAAGACGGATCTTTAAGAAAATAATAGAAACTGTCATTGATATCAAGAGGCACAAATCACCAAATTTTGGTGGTGGTAAAAAAAATCTAATTTCAGGACCTGTTTGATTTTTTCGTTAACACTGCCTTGCTTGGAGGAGGTATGCTTGTGTTTTTCTATTTTCAGTCACATAACCAAAAAAGATGGAGACAGATCTGCACGAAATTTACAGGAATTGTTTGAACTGTAACAAGGAAAAGATGATCAAATTTGGTGATGATCCGACAGTGCGTTTGTCTCTTTGCCTCTGTCTGTTCGTCTGTGTGTTAACAACAGTGCTTAAAGAGTTGAGGACATATGTTGACGAAATTTGCAGGAACTGAGGGGAAATTACGAGGAACAGACGATAAAATTTTGTCGTTGGTCTGTCTAGTTATCACCCGCGACCGAAACGAATTGAGGTGATAATGTTTTCGTTGAAGCTTTGAGCATATATTTTTGTCTGTCCACCCAAAAAGAGGGAGAAGGACTTGAGTGATGTTCACTATTTTTGCAGGGAGTCTGGTCGATTGACCTAGATGTGAAAAATGCCAAAACTCTAGAGTAATCTGGCCATCAATATAATGACGGTGTTGAAATTTGCCCCCACCGCGGATGATTTTCCTACGCCACGAGGCGTTCTAGTTTTTTCTTGTTTTAGCTCTAAAAATAGCATTGCCTTGGTTCGACAATGTAAGTATCAACTTAGCCATGCATGCGAACATCTGTTTTTTTCTAGGCCGTCAAGCAAAACGCGTATTTTGTGGAAAAGGCTTTTCATGACTATGTTGGAGTCGAACTATAAGATGAGCATAAACAATCATCTTCCTTATCTGTTACAAAACATTTGTGGAGAGCTTTTGCAATTGGAGGAAATAGTTTGCGTGCCTTTTGGTGATGAATCAGGCATATATGTATTTGGAATTCTGAGTTTCATTCATCCAACACCAGATCGAACTTTAGAATTTTATTACCTCCGACAAGGAGGTTATGTTTTCGTCGTGTTTGTTTGTCTGTTTGTTTGTTTGTCTCTCTGTCTGTCTGTCACCAGGATACCTCAAAAAGTTACGAACCGATTTGGATGAAGTCTACAGGAATTGTTAGGTATGTTAGGAGGAACAGATGATTAACTTTTGGTGAAGATATATCCATCCGTTTGTTTGTTTGTTTGTTTGTTTGTTTGTTTGTTTGTCTGCGTCATTTTTGTCGATGCCATAACTCAAAAAGTTATGAATGGATTTTGATGAAATTAACATAAGTTGTTAGGTATATAACAAAGAGTAGATTACCAAATTTTGGTAATGGTCCATTTGTTCGTTCGTTTGTCACTGTTTTTTAATTTTATGCTTGTTAGCACAACAACTCAAAAAACAATGAATGGATATTTATGAAATTTATAGGAGTTGTTAGTAATAGTTAAAGACATAAATGATCAAATTTTGGTGCAGATCGGTTGGTTCATTTGTATGTTTGACTTATATTTGTCATAACGTTTGTTAACAGTATAACTCAAAAAGGTATGAACAGATCTTCAAAAAAATTGAACAAGATGTTATTAATAGAAAAAGGCACAAATGATTAGATTTTGGAGTTTATAGAAAGAATATTATGGTTTCAGAGCCAATTTGAATTTTTGCTACCGTTGGCTCACTTGGCGGAGGTATGCGCTCTCAGAGTGCTCTAGTTTACAGTATGTACTCATATATCAAAATTTTGACCTGACTAGCCAAAATGGACATATTTTTTTCAGATTCAGCGCAGAAACTTGATATCAGCTATTAATTGTTAAACCTTGAGAACAACGCAGACCAGTGAATTAACTAACTCGCCTATCTTTTTGAACAGCCTCAGCTGGAGGCGGCATCAGCGTGCGCGCCCTCGTGCGAAGGCGCGTCGCCAGGCGACAGAGTAGCCGTGCCCTGGGAGTGTACACTGTACTCTGTGTGTGCTGATCTGCATGGTGATGGTGAGATGGACATCCAATTATATTCTTAAATACTTAATTAGATACTATGTGTTACAGGAGCAGCTCTCAGCCTTCATTTTTCTATTCACTACTCCGAAGTCAACATGGCTAATGGCATTATTCAAACCATTGCAGATGTAAGAAACTCAGAGTAAATCACTGAAGAACTTTGGTACTTAAATTTAATGCATCCAAAAGCATCTCTCTGAAGGCAGAGTTTCATGCAGCTGGGCGCATGTAGCAGGGTCTGTAATGGACTTTACTGTCTCCAAGGGTCTGAAGCCAAAGGATAATAAGAAAAAATTGACGCAAAAAAAAAACATTTTTCCACATCGAAATGAGTTTGTTCTATGCATCGCCTGAAAATACACTAATGTGCCTGAAAATACACTCATGTGCATCCCAGAAAATTGGCTGAGATGTCCTGATAATGAAGCACAAATGCCTTCGAATATTCCAAGTTACCCTGTACAGATCTTCAAACTTACCGCCTCTTTATCAACACTATATGGCCGCAGTGACCAAAATTGCTGCCACGACCAAATTTATTGCAATCACCAAAATAGTTTTAATAATCAGAATGGCCAGCGTTGCCAAAGCAACCTCATTGATCAAAATGGCAATAATCTACTAATAGGCAAAGTGGCCCATATGACCATAATAGCCATAATTTCAGCAATTTTTGAGGGCGGGCTCACTAGTACGGAAGATAACAATGTGTCTTGGGTCACAATGGCTTTATTAACATCATAGCTGAAGGCGGCCGTAGCCATCACACCCTTACCCAGCCAGTAGGGATTTGTAACCAGTACGTGGGCGTTGTAAAGCTGGTAAAAGTTCAGTACATTAACCACTTAACGTACTAATTCTTTTCAAAATATTTACAAACTGGTAGGAATAACATACAAGCTCCAGGAACTGCTGGATAGATTACTCAGGTTAGTACGTTGAAGTTGAAGCAGAAGAGAGTCCGAAACGCTGCTCACATAAATCTCTCAAAAAGCGATCACTGATCCCAGCATTAATAAAGTCTATGCCAACACAGTCAGGGTAATTGGGACCCACTGAACCGTGGGGTTGGGACGCTGATCGCACAGTAACCCTGACGCTCTTCCTATTGTGTGTGCCAGTTAATCGCTACTGTACAGCTTATACGATGAAAGATTACAACTACACCGTTTACCGCTGTACTAGTTGATGCTGAGGACTGTAAAATCGACAGAACGCGAATAAGGAGCATACGTAACGGTCGTCTTGTGTAAAGTATATCTTCTATTATTTGTGGAAATAGCGGACATCAAGGTTACATGATTTCGAAGGTATATTATCACCCGCGAACGAAGTGAAAAAGGTGATAAATCTTCAAAGAAAGCATTAAATAAATATATCAATGTGTATATAAATATATATATATATATACCGGGGCGAATTTGCCTCCACCGCTGCAGATAGTCTGGAGAATGGGGCGTTCTATTTTTTCCTATGTTATTATTGAAGAGCTCATCCATGGACAGAATGCAGCCTCGTTCATCGAAAATGATTTCTTTGAATTTTCCCCCTACTGCGGGTCACCGAAGCGTCACCGAGGCGTTCTAGTCAAGCGTTCAACTGGATTTTAATATATGTATGTATGGCCAACTATATATATCAAAATCCAGTTGAAGCGCTTAGTAAACCTTTGAAAAAAGTATATATTATTGATTAAAAATATTCTATTAATATATATGTATAAAAAATAGGGACCGTGTAGACGCGAACATGTAAACAGAGAGCGATTGTAAGGGCATCAGTCGTGGGAAGCATGTAACAATAGCGTGTATTATGTACGTTATGTGTCATGAGAAGCGTTACTAATTGCTAACTATAATCATGTTTTTAGGAGTTCAGATCGTGAAATTTATGAACTGCAACGGGAAACCTTTCGTTTTCATTAACTACAAACATCAATTGAACAAAACTAAATTAATTGAAATAATTAATTATTAATAAATAATTAATTATTTCAGTAATTAAATGTTAGTTTTACGCAGGTTATGACATAAACGCCCACGTCGTTAATGTATTTGACACATTTTATGTGCTTATTAGTTCACAAATTCAGTAAGAATGATTTATTTCATTTATTAGTTAGAAGTTATCCACTAATACGGCAAATGAGGTGCACTTAGTAACATTGATGAGCTATATATTTGCTTTGACTCTTCACCTGCCACTGTATGTGTTTACGATCTTTTTATTTTTCATATGGTTTCCGGGCCCAAGTGTACTTCATTACTTATTTGAATTGGTTAGTGAATGTAGAAGAATTCGCTTTTTTTTTTTTTTTGCTCAGCAAGAAATTGGCAAGGACCCGGGGGCTCCCACGGCGCGCAGATAAAGACGTTATCTCTGCTAACCGTCCAAGTGCTGTGTTGCACACTTGCCTGTCTTCACAGCTGTGTGTCTACCAAAACCCTCCCTATACATCGTTAGCTTATCGGTCACGTCCACTAGCTTAGCAAGAGTCACATCAGCGAATTTAACGCAAAGTGCAATTGAACTCTGAGAGCTTTGTTCTTATATGCTGTTTAAATGACTACACCTCACCGAATGGAAAAACACAGTCTCCATTACCAGTAGATAAAAAACCTGATCAAAACCCAAGAACCTCAAGCATACCAACGCATGAAGGGAATCTCGGTACTCGGAAGTCAGGTGTTGCGAACATTCTTCCGAAGGTAAACTCTAGTCAGCCACCTCAAACAAGAATAACTAGAAGTAAGGCTAACTCGACGGGAAACGTCCTGTAGTCCGCCAAATAGCTGCGGACGTAAAACAATCTGGCAACTGTCAAGCCGAAATACAAAACTCTTCCCTTGCTTAACCACAGGCAGACCCTCTCGCCGCTACTGATAATAATCATGCTGATCTCACGCCTTCAATCTTTCCCCAGTAATCGGACACTTCAAGCATATCAGCGACTCGTAGAGGCAATGCAAACACTAGTGTCAAATTCTTATTTGGCAACGTGCAGAGCATAACAAACAAGATGAATGAACTGCAAGCTATAGCAGCCACTCTTCCATATGATATCGCACGCAATGGAACATGGATAAGCCTTTCAAACAAGCATCTTGACGCGGAAGTTGCATTGAAAGGCTACAAGCTGTTCAACATAGACCGACCTACAGAAACTGGTAGAGGAGGGGGTTCGATCTTATACATCAAGGAACACTTCAATCCCCTCTGTAAGGTTTTTGCAGCAACTAAAGAATATGAATTTATCACTATCCATACTTGTCTTGGGATTCGACAGCCGTTGAATATTATGCTTGCCTACAGGAGCCCTCGCAGTACCGCCGAATTCGTGGCCGGCATCAGCTTTTGGTCGTATTTAAATCAGCTGTTAATGGTTTTTTGCTGGATTTCCTGTAGCAGCGTTTTGGGCTTCCTGGTGTTGCAAGATGCTTCATTTGGGTTATATTACGTGTCCGTGGGAGCTCAAGCGTGAAGTTTTAATAAAAATAATAATAACTGATGCAGCACTTTACAACAAGATCGAAATGCACTGAATTCTTCGCATGAAAGAATTCTAATGGGAGATCTCAACCTCCCCCAAATTGATTGGAGTACCTTACGCAGCCCACCCCCAGGCAGTAAACTGCTCGAGCTCCTCAGCCACCACCACCTGACTCAGCACGTTAATACGTTAAAGAACCCACGAGATACGATAGTACTCTAGATCTGGTATTCTCCACTCCTGATTGTGAAATTGTTGACCTAGCCATCCTAGACCGGCTTGGAGACCACAACAAGATTGAATTTACTCTCAAAACTGGCAGTGAATTCACCACTAATGCGAATCGTCTAAATCTGACAGACTATCGACAAGCAAATTTTCTGGAAATGGCAGTTGAATTAGGAACTACTGACTTCGAAACCCCTATGAGAGATGCCAGTGTTGAACAATGCTCCCACATTTTGAAAACGAGCATCCTGAGAGCAACTGAACGATACATCCCAAATAAACGAGTTCGTATCAGTAATTGATCCCCTCTGGATGAATCGGTCAGTCAAATGCAGCATTGCAAGGCGACAAGAGCGTTACAAAATCTGGAAGCGTAATCCAACAGAGGAGAACAGGTCCAATCACAAAAGGGCATGTCGAGACGCAAAGAAAACAGTCAGGACCACAAACAGGGAAAAAGAAGTCTCCGTAGCCGCTATGGCAAAACGCAACCCAAAGGCATTCTAAAAATATGTAAATGAAAGACGACTCAAAAAAAATCCATAGGCCCGCTCAATAAAACTGACGGTGATATCACAAATAACCCAAGATACAAAGCCACAATCCTGAACGACTATTTCACCTCTGTATTTACTGTTGAAAATGTTGCGATTATCCCACAACCAGTACCGATGCAAGTTGCTCCCATAAACACATGTGTTTTCACGGAGATCGAGATCCTTCAAGAACTGACCCACCTAAATGTGTACAAATCCATTAGCCCAGATAATCTTACTCCTCTTGTACTACGGGAAATGGCTCCAGTCATCCTAAAGCCACTGCTCGAAATATTCAATCGGTCCTTAAGAACAGGACAAGTTCCGTAGAATTGGAAACTAGCTAATGTGATCCCGATGCATAAGAAGAGGGATGAGAAATGCCCCAACAACTATCGACCAATCAGTCTTACATCGGTAGTCAGGAAAACCATCGAACGCCTCATAAAAAAGCGCCTCACTGATCACCTGAGGATGCATCTGCTCATATCTGACTCCCAGCATGGTTTCCGAAATGGAAGAAGCTGCTTGACAAACCTATTGAACTTTTTCTCGAAAGTTACACATATTAAAGATGAAGAAAATGGTGTAGACCTTGTGTATCTAGACTTCCCAAAGGCTTTCGACATAGCCCCCCATCAACGGCTATTGAAAACATTGGAAGCCCATGGCATCCAGGGAGACTATTTCCGATGGATCCGAGCATGGCTTACTGGTCGGCAACAGCGAGTCAAGCTTGAAGGAGAGACGAGCGCCTGGGCTCAGGTATCATCAAGGGTTCTACAATGTAGCATGCTTGGCCCTCTTCTGTTTTCAATTTACATCAACGATCTCGATCTTAGCATCCGTAGTAAAATCAGTAAATTTGCGGATGATACTAAACTATGTCATCCTGCCACGAAAAGAGCAGAGCTCCAACGGGACCTTGACCACCTTGTGGAATGGAGCACAATTTGGCAAATGAGCTTTAATGTCGACAAATGCTCAGTAATGCACATAGGGCTTGTGAACCCTTCAACCCCATTTAAAATGAATGGGATGGTATTAGCTGCTGTCACCCAACAACGTGACTTGGGAATCACTTTTACAAACAAACAACACAGTCAGCAAGTTGACAGGAGTGTGAAAATGGCAAACAGAGTACTGGGATTCATCACCAGAAATTTTGAATACCAGTTCAAGGACATCATCATTCCCTTGTACAAGGCATTAGTACGGCCACACTTAGAATTTGCTGTCCAATTCTGGTCGCTTCATCTGTGTAAAGATATCGATAACATGGAAAGAGTCCAACGCAGAGCAACGATATTGATACCTCAATTGCGAAATAAGCAGTATGAATGTCGCCTAAAAGAATTGGGGCTCATCTCTTTCGAGCAAAGGCGACTCAGGGGACTACTAATAAAAACATTCAAGTATTTGAATGGCTGCAACGACGTACCTACTACGAGACTCTTTGAAAGAGACCTCAATGATCGCTTGCGAAGCAGCGGTAAAAAACTCATGCATAAAGCTCGAAAAATGACTTTAAGTCAGCAGTTCTTTCCGTATTTCATAGTCAGCATTTGGAATAGACTCCCCTCCGACGTTGTGAGTGCGGAGTCAGTCGGCGCGTTTCAAAATCGGCTGGACATACAGTTGCGAGCATAATTAAGGGACAAAAATAAAAAAATTAATATCTCAAAAACTGTAAAAGGTTCAACGCTGAAATTTTAACACAAAAGAGGTATTGGGATACCTAATAACATGCTACGAATTTATTACGATCCGAAGGATAAGAAAAAAGTTATGCATATTTAAATTATAATTTTGAACTTAGTGTGAGCAGAATTAAGGGACACTTTTCAAATATTGTAATTTAAATCTTCAGTAACCCCATGTTCTTTCGTTTCCGAAGAAAAAGAATACTGCCTACGTCATATGTAAACATTGCAAGTACTGCAAGCATGGCTACCAGGGAAAAAGTTGATAAATCTTTACGCATGAAAATTGTTAATTTACACAAACAAAATCTCAGCATCAGGGCAATC
>LQNS02276867.1:11763863-11775285 GCA_001587735.2 Parhyale hawaiensis
ACACTCGGTAAATATCACAGACACGCTCTATGAATAATCAAATCTCCATGAGCCAAAAAGAATTATGATATTGAATGAGATATTGAAGACTCGACAAGTCTCGCATAACTCATTATTTGATTATCCATACAAGATCAGTAAATCATAATGGCACACCAGTCGATGATACGGAACACATAATTTGATTAATGATTATAGGTAACTGGCAAAAACAAATTTTACATATCACATTTGATGATGAAAAAGAGTGCTCAGTACACTAAAAAAAGTAAGCCAGTAATAAGTCAAATGTGTTATCAGGTTTACTAACCTATGAGTAGGTAATACGTTAAATTCCCAATGATCATAATAATACTGTTAGCAAACATATAAACAAACAGATTGAAGGAATGACACATCATCAGAAACAAAGATGTTCAGTTACTCTTCGTAACATTCCCATTGTCTCCTGCAAATTTCATGAAGATCCATCCGTTCATATGTTTGAATTATGTTACTGAGAACCAACAGGCAGGCAAACAAACAAATAGTTGAACGGATCTTCACTGAAAGTTAATCATTTGTACGTCCTATCCCACCTATTTCTCCATATCAATTTATAAAAATCTGTGCATAACTTTCCGAGTTATCTTGGTGACAGACAGACAAACATCTAAAAAACTCCGATAACATCACAAACTTCCTAGCCGGAGGTAACAAGGGCCACTAGTTGAACCACCCTGGCTTCTTACAATGTGCGAGTATCCCAGTCGCGTTTATACAGTTACGCGGGCATTGAGTCGTCCCCTCTACCCCTCTTAATAAGGAAGCAGATTGTGAAGGTTTGCATGTTGCACTGCAAACTGCGTACTGGAACACATTCTAATAGCCTCTATTAATACGAAATCACTGAACGAAAAGTTTGAAAAAGTTTTTTTAAGGGGGTCGTCCCGGCGAAAATGGTCAAAATGATCAATTTTCTGTTTTTTGCTCAAAAAGTGTCTTCAGGTATGGGGGCATTACGTCCCAAATTTTTAGGGGGCTAGCGGCACTAGAACCCCCCCAAAATGGGGGGGAAATGGGTCCACAGGGGGTCCAAATTTGCCTTTTTTTTTTGCTGCAAAACCATCCCTTTACCAAAGGCTATTGCATACCGAATTTCTAGGGGGCACCTAGCGAATGCAAAAAATGAAACATGCCAAGGACATTTCCTTTGGAAATACTGCATTTTATAACAAAAAAACATAAAATTGCCTCTATTGAAAAATCTACATTTTCAGACTATAAAATAATAGAACTGCCTCAGTATTTATGCTAGAATAAAAACGAAGACAGTTTTGGAATCCTTGAAAAATTCCCTACAACAATTGCGTTTCCTTTAAATTTTTTCTTTTTCGTTTTCTATTGACGTGAGATTCTTTAGATGGGTGACTGAACTCTTTCAGTCACCCATCTAAAATCTCTCGTCAATAGAAAACGAAACAGAAAAAAATGTTTAAAAAACGTAATTGTTGTAGGGAATCTTTCAAGGATTCCAAAACTGCCTTTGTTTTTATTCTAGCATAAAAACTGAGGCAGTTCTATTCTTTTAAAATATATGCATATATATATATATATATATACATTATATACATATATATAAAAAACTAAGGCCTAAACGGAAAAAGTTACAAAAAATAAAAAGTGTTTCGTTTTCAATTTCACATATTGTGTGAAAATTTCAGTAAGATCGGACCACTAATAAAGAAAATTCCAAAATTTCGGGACGACCCCCTTAAGAAAAGTTTCTGAAGTATCACCGGGTAGAAAGAAATATAAATGTACTGACAGCTACCGTATATCTCTTGAAGTACTGCTTAACAGAAGGTCAGATTTATCAAATACCTGAAACAAGCCCTTTATTAGTGCTTCTAATTTAGTGCATATTGATATCGCAAGAAACAGAACTATAATCCCATGATTGGGGAAAACAAGAAAAAGCATATCGAGGCACCGAAAAGTAAAAGTGAGCATCAAGTACCTCCTCCTTCCCGCTCGATTGATTGATTGATTGATTGCATCATCAAATATGAGCTAACTCAACCTTTCTTGACTTGACTGATCTGGCACCCTAGAATTGAGAGTTGGCAAGCTCTCAAGCAAGCTAAGTACGCCCGAGACAGTTGAGAAAATTAAGTTTTCGCGACTTCAAAGGTAATCCACTTATGGTTAGCGTCAGAAACCCGACCCAACCAAGCGAAGGCAAAGCACTCGTTCCAAATTCCGAGCATGCGAAATCTCCCAGGCTTAAGGTCGCTGCCCCATCCAGTGACACCTCTACTTTTGTGGTATACCGCAAAGTACATGAAAACAGTAAGTACTTATTTGCTTATGCAATTAATTAGCGTTTTATAGAAATGAACCTAGTGCCTACAGTGAGTAAGAAATGCTACTCTGTTGATGATGATTATCATGAAACGATGGAAGTACAGAGTTGACAGTGTCTGCAAACACTTGCCCTAGGTGAATATAAGGCCGGGGCCGGCCTAGCTAGCCAGAATTTGCTTGAGTAGGAAATAGATCAGTGACTCCGAACTTCCTTTAGTATGTGTACTGTAATGAATTTACAGTCGATGTTCCTGATGGCAACAGCGTACTATGACAAAATTATGTTCCTGCAAGAGTTCTAAATTACATGTACTAAGCAGTTTTTTCCGTTTCACCCTAGACCCCGTGAGTCATTGAATGATGGGAAATATGCATCACCTAAATACAAGCACCAAACAGTGTTGTTCCAGTGAAAGTTTGTTCCGTAAATACTTATAGCACATCAGCTATTTAGAGAACCTACTGACATCGAAGGAGCGTGTTTCCGCCCCTTAAACAAGTAGGGCTTCATCTGTATGAAGAACTTACTCACATCGAAGGACCATTCTAAACAAGTAAGACATCACCTGTTACGCAGGAGGCCTAAACTTTTTCACATAACAAACCCACCATCCCACAACTGTCAGAACATTATATGGCTCCATACAAATATTTAAACACTTTCTTATCACTAGCAACTCAATCTCATAATTTAACCATAATTTCGGGGTATAATCATAAATCTTGCCAGTTGTGTTTGAAAAAGAAATGAACAAACGAGAAACTATCATCAACCCCCATCGCGCGGGAAGAACCAACTCTCAGATCATTCAGCTCTTAATGAAAATAGCCAATTCGACAGTTTACTATGTTGTCAAGAGATTTATCGAACTTTGGCTCTTCTGAAGATCGTCCAAGAAGTGGGACGCACCAAACAGATGGTAAGGCCGTGTCTGAGAGGGTGAGGAGCAATCCAAAGAGGCCCACTCGAAAGTTTGCAAAAGAGATGAATGTAAGCAACACATCAATGAGAAACGTCGTTAAAATTTGCTGTCTCACACCTCTCCAAAAGCACAGGAGACTCGACAACCCGAAGATTCTTTTCAAAAAGCTGAAGAATGGCACGCGAACAGTGAAATAATTTATCTGACGAAAAAAAAAATATTCACAGTCGTGGGGAAATTCAATTATCAGAAAAACAGAGTGTTTGCAAAGAGTTCGAAGGACACTCCAAATTCTGTGAGACCTGTCTACTGCGGTCAAAAATCTTCATCTGTCATGGTGTAGGGTGCAATATCAAAACCTTGGAAATTCTCTCTGATTGCAGTGCCAGAGGGCCAGAAGATCAACACTAGCTTTAAACTTTGGGGATATTTTTGTTCAAACTCTTGAAAAGAAGATAGAATACTTCAAAGAACAGCTTTTCACCTTCTTACAAGATGGTCCGCCTTCTCACACTTCAAAAATCCAGGAATAGTATTTTGGTCATTTTTCGAGGTAATGGAGCAAACAACTGTTTCATCCTTCATCACCAAATTTGAAGCCCAAAGCATTTCTGTGTGTGGTCAATGTTGGAAGCACCGGCGTGCTGTGTTCAATTCACAAGTTTTGATGATCTCATGCAGCCTCTTCAGAGGGAATGGGTCATAACAACGCACAAAAAACTTCATGCATACTTCTGTAGAAGATTGTGTCGAAGACTCTAGGATGTAATTCAGGTTAAGGGGGCCATATTGAACACTAGGTTTGTTAATTGATTCTCAGGTCCACAAAGTTACATTTTGACAGGTTCTTTGTTCCTTTTTATAACTGTTTGTAATACAAGTCGCTTTCCTTTCTCTAAGGAATTTTTGCGCACCCTGCATATTCATTACAAGGAACTGGAGGCACCTATTACGGTGAAGACTTCTCCTTTTGTGTGGTGTGCTATACCACAGCCTGGGCCTCATCCGAACACCTACAAACTCCCAAAGTCAGAAAGCTCTTTTGGACTTTTTCATGTCTTAAAATAAAAACAATATACCTTGTATGATATTAGCAATTAATGCTGGGTATTGTATTGCGTGATCTAGATGACTCCGTCATCGAAAATGTGGCGTAGCTGTAGAGCCGAAAGAATATTGTGCTTGAAAGTCAAGATTTGCATTCCCTGATTCGATCGTGGATGCCAAAAAATTGAGATTGAGATCGTGAGGGCATAATTAATTCACATTTAATTAGAATTCGTCGATCGCAGAACGGTAGCCTCGACCGACGAATTGTAGCTCACGATCGTTGAGTGTTTTATTCAATTTGCATGAAATTCTTAATGCACTGAAGTGATTAGAGTGAAGTACAGTATGGCCCTCCCCAGTCGGAAATTATGATTGTGATTATAGTAAAACAACTATGATTATGGTGGAGACTTTGGTTGTTTATTATCGATAAATCCTCCATATTCAACCATTTATGCGGTGCAGTATGGTAGAGATACATATGTCACAACCTTCGACCATAATATCAACCATAAATACCTAATTACAACTATTAAGGTTTTAGCTGCACAACCATGATCAACCATAGTGAACCGTAAAAAATCATTCACAACCAAAATCGACTGTGTTCAGTGAATAATAGATTAGGTTAGATTGGATAGGCGGCAGCAGACGAACCAGTAGGCCCATTCCCAAAGAGACACCGGAACATACGCCCCGGCACTCTATGAGCAATTACCATTATGTTAGTAGGATAAAGAGGACAGGAGAAAAGAGAGAGAGAAGAAAAAAAACGGGGGGGGGTGATGAGTCTCTGCCCAAGAAACGATCTTCTACCAAGATGAACTTTTTTATTTATTGACATATTATGCAGTCGATGCCTGCTTCGTTTGCTGATGATTAGTTGCTTATAATAATAGTTTAATTATTACGTGCGTGTTAGGCTTGCAGCTCAGAATGGTCTAAGGCTTTAAGCTTCAGAACGATGCTAGAGCAGGAGCTTGAACCGGTCGGTGCAGTTAACGCTCGTTTATATGTAACTTCTTTTACTCAAAGTCGGTATAGAGCTACTCTACCCAATTTACAATAAGTCACAACTCATTCGATAATTTTCGGGAGGTACTCGTTGTCCGGGTACGAAAGGTTAAATATCTCATAAAACTTGACATCTTCCATATAGAGCTAATGGGAAGAATTTCTTGATGAATCTTTACAGATATTATCTGAATAAACATAAAAATAGATTCCAATATTTGATCAAGGATTGCAATAGTATTTAGTAAGAAATACAACAAATAAAAATAGATATGGAGGGTAACTACGCTAAAGTGGCTAAGTGTAAAAAAAAACGGGATTCAATAGATAAAAATAACGTCAAGGCCGCTAGTTTCCATATATATCGTGCAATTTTTACATTTCATCGACAGGAAAGAAAAGACTGATAATATGCACAATTTTTGCACTATGATATGAATATTTAGATGTTTCGCATTCAAGCTTATAGTCATGCAATATAATTTTGGTCGATAATGTTGGGAATTCTAGCCATATCATTAAATCCATGGCAATCTATACATATTCTGCCCCATATAATGGGAGGAATTCCCCTCATGATCGTACGTACGGAAATCCGTTGATAAACTACCATAGTTATGCGCTAACATATGCTCTACCATATATAGTCGTCAAACATCCATGTACTACCATAGACCTTCGTTTTTTGACAAACCATAAACAACCAATATTGTCTCCACCAATATCGACCTAAGTATACTAAAATCAACGTTATGTTATGGTCGACATATCTACCATATTGTTTCATCATGCATAATCGACTTTAATCTCTCATACACCATTATTTTCTACTATAATCATAACCAAGACATAATTCATAAATAATAGCAGTGAATATTTGCAACATAATTTGGTTACGTTGTTTATATGTTGCTCCACACATACGCAAACATTCAAGAAACAGTCTGGTTAGTTATCATTGCAAATAAAAATTATGTCTGATGAATTATAACCTTTGAAACACAGATGTACATATAAAGTCTCAACAATACAGAAAAGGGAAAAATCAAAGTTTTGTTGCACTTTGATTGCATTTGTGACGTCACAAGTTATTCGTCACAGCTGTTGGAATGTTTTCAAAGTACAAGTAGCAGTATGAAGTCCATACCAATGGTGGATGCACGATACATAATCACGGAAGTACAGTCAGAGCTGGGCATAGATACTCAAAAAATGTATCTAGATACTAGATACACCCTAAAAATGTATCTAGATACAGATACTAGATACAATTTTACAAATGTATCTAGATACAGATACTAGATACTTAGAAGTATCTATAGATACAATTCTAGATACTTAGAAGTATCTATAGATACAATTCTAGATTCTTTTATTTTTAAAACTGAATTTAATAGTTTTACTAGTTCATATGGTTAAAAATCATGTAATTCAGGTGGATACAGTTCTGTTCCTTTATAATACTGTTGTATAGTAGATTAGTAATTACAATAATAATGACTGTTGCACATTTACTTCCTTCAAAGAGGCTAAATAGTTGATCACATTTGTTTGTGATAACATATCATGTCTCTAAGAGAAATGGGCAATGTCATTGAAGTTTCGTAGTCAATAGCTATATCGACTTTTTTGCAATAACATCCAAATGCAAAGTATAATTTAGACCGTATATTTTGGTGGATGTTACCCCGATTCCAAGCAAATCTTTAATAAACAAAATAAAAGAAGGCTTCTAAAACATTAATAGAATTAAGAGTGAGCCAACGTGACAGAAGATGTTCAGGGTTGCCATCTCTTGTTCGCTTAGTAATCGGCTTTATCATTATTTTATGAACCTGAATATTATTGTATTTACAATATTTCATGTATAATAATAGGTATAATTTAATATCTAAAAAGTATGTAAAAAAGTATCTAGATACTACATTTAGATACAACATTTGAAAAGTATCTAGATACAGCATTTAGATACAAAAAAGTATCTAGATACAGTATCTAGATGCAAGTATCTAGGTACTGCCCAGCTCTAAGTACAGTAAACACAGGGAATGCTTCAACATGCACCTCATGAATACATCTTTCAGACTGCACGTATTCGGTGGTTACAACTTATACAACAATATATTTAGTTTTTGGTGGTGAGTGTTACATACTTCGAGTGACGAACGTACCGAGAACACGTTGCACTGTACGCATTGATTACATGTACCTACCATAAAGTGTTTAAAGCGCTGAATCTGCACGGCTTCATCAAAACTTACTCTTCAGGCTACGCAAATTGCTGGGAGAACTTATTGAGCAATACATCAGTGACTGCTGCAATTATTAGAGTATTATTATTGTTATTATTATTGGGTACTAGTTTAAAATAGGGCCGTAAAGTCCTTGAGCTAGATGCATACCTATTTTCTTCCTGGGATTTGAGAAGACTGAATGCACTGATCTTCATGCTACTGATGCATTCTGATTATATCCAGTGATCTCTGCCAGGAACCGTCCGTGTACACATCACTTTATCACTCCAAAGACAGCTTGCACACTCCGTATTTGTTATCGTTACACCCCTTCTTCTCCAGGTAAAGGTCTCTTTTCTTGTATAAGGCACATCCGTCATCTGGTCTAATTTCATGGTCCTTCCATTCTTGTGCCTCCGACAGCCTTTCGTTGTGTACCCACCTCATCGACCCGTCGTCCGTCAGGCGGATGCCAAGCCATATGTCTTCGCCAGCTAGAAAAGTTGAGTATAACATGAGGCTTCATTAAAGTCCTCTGTACACAAGAGTCTTATCGACGGAATTATTTTTCCCTTCACTAAGCTCTCGTGGGTTTATTCTGACGGGCCATCTCTCTGTCAGAATATATGGGCCTAGCAAGCCCCAGGGTTGTCCCAAATACCTTTTCCGCAGGAAATGTTGCACCTGGCCGCAGTTCCTGCTGACGAAGTTAGTTTGTAGAGTTAGGTAGGTCCTCTGTACTTCCCCTTGTGCCCTGCGAGGTGAGCCGCCGAATAGTAGCAAGCGACCCATCCCATGGGGCTCCTACCTGCTCCCGTGTGCACCGGGGCGCGCTATCGTTGTTCACGACCACTTTATGTGCGTGTTTGTGTACGCAGATCGTGTGCGTGTGAACGGCGTTCAAGTTGGCGCGCCTCGCTGCTCGCTGTATCGCTGATTAAGTTAGGTTAGGTATCGTTAGGTAAGGTTAGAAAGGTTAAGTTGGGTTAAATTGGGTTAGGCTTGGTTAGGGTAGGTAAGGTTAGGTTAGAAAGTTATGTAAGGAGGTCAGGTTAGGTAAGGGTTGGTTAGGTTAGGTTAGTTTAAGTAGTGTTTATTTTAGTGGTGGCGCTCGCAGGAAAGCTTACGTGAACGCAAAGTGGTCGTGAACGACGATAGTGCCACGGAAGGGACCCTCCGTACGAGCGTTTCTATCTTCTGTCTTCTTGCCTTTTCTTTTTCCGCTTAATTGCCCTGTACCGTATGGCTTAGCGAACACCCGAGCATAATATGTGGGAGTTGGCGATAGTCTGACCCTTATTTCCTGCCAGTGTAGTAGCGAGCTGGCCAGTTGCGACCAACTGAACGCATCTGAGTGCGCATTACATATGAAACATTGCGGCAGAACAGCCGAGATAGAACTCGGTGGGAATTCGATGCGATGCGACTTAGAGCGGCTTCGATTGGGTCATCAAAGTCAACCTAAGCCAAACCCACTCGATTTGACTTGTCAGAAGTTGCAGGCAGAAACTTTAACGTCATCACCTTCAATTGTGTTGCAGGCATGAGAAGTAACCCGATTATGTGGAGCAGACTAAAAACTCCAATTCATGGAGTAAGGCTGAGTTCTTAGAAATCTCACAGGTGATCGATTAAAGGTCAACGCCAGAAACTGGAATCAACAGGTCCAAGCCAGCCCATCTGACTCAAAGTTTCGACATACCAAGTTGAGTGGTTTTGCTTAGATCGACTTTGACGACTCGATCGAAAGCGTCCTTAGTATTGCTGCTCTAGAAATCCTTATGTAATACTACTACTGCTTTTCCCCACTTAGTGCCACGGCCACGCTTCGATTTGCCCATATTACACTATTCAAAAAAACTTAAGAGTTAAGCCTCCCCTGCAATGTTTTCCCAATAACAAAGGCCAGTTACGAAGTTCTGAACATCTCTTCCAGTTTCAAATTAGTCTCAATTCCCAACGATGTACCGTTCAAAGCGAATTTATAAGCACGTAAAGTTGTAGTTACGTTCATTTAACATTTGTTCCAAGAACGTGCAATGATTCGGTTTCTCGGTACTCTTGTGTAGTTGGCTCAAGAGAAAAGATATTACCATTAAGCCTATCAGTACCAGGCTGTGTTACTTCGCAACGTCGCAACAAAAACTTTTCCCATAGAAATACAATAGGACAAAAAATCCTTGTAGTAAAATAACACACTCTGGTATGCATAGGGTTAAAACAAACTTCCAGGAGGCTATGACTCTCAGTCTAGCCCTGATAGCATTGCAAGTGCGAGGTATACTTAAATATTCTAGCCTACGAGCACCACCGCCGAAGGAGCCAATTTAGGGCCACTCTACTGATACATAAGACGAGGAACTTACGACTATTATTTCTTTTTTGTTCTCTGCAAGAGGGACGCTAGAGCTACTTACGCTCATTCACCGCGAAGTATTCCCCAAGCTTCTCGAAGTCCTGGAGAGAGTCGGGATAGTACAGGTCGCCTCCCTGGTCCATGCACCACTTGCGCTGTTCACACCACGACTGTTTCTCCTCCCGCAGGAAGAGACAGCCCGCCTCTCCAAGCTCCGCGAAGCCGTCAGTGCACTCGGTTTTCTTGTTTGGCACTGCCAAATTACATTTTTAAAAATATAATTGATCTTACAGATGGTCCCCGAACTAGGTCGAGTCACCGATAGCTACATATACGCGGTCTTTCAGTCCAGTAGGGCTGCAGTGTACCTTGTATTCGTACTCGGTGGCGCAAGTAATGCATATTGAGAACCAGAATCCAGAACTATTCCCCGTAACAGCGCCGTTCAGTTCCGTGTCAAATACTGATAGTCCTAGGCCGAGTTCACACGTTATCTATATCAACGCGTACGCTCATCCACTTGTCTGCATGCGTTACTGTGCCCTAGGTATGGCAGAAATATGCACTGCTTCCGAGTTTCTTTTCACTCCGAATTTGAAGAGTTATCCGTAGGCAACTGGCTGAGCGACCCATGCAGGGAAAACCGATTTGGCGGTTAACATTTTAACAACTTTTGTGTCGTACGCAAAGTTGTGCCGACACCGACGCTACAAAACGGTCGGATGAGTGGATGAGTGAACGCGTTGATGACGAGTGAACTCGGCCTTGGGATAGTGATGCAGTGTTGGCGGTCAAACGTCCGACGTCGACGCAAGTTTTAAATTTTCGTTGTTAGTGCCGCGATTAAAACTTACTCTAGAACAGTTTTTCATAAACTGGATGCAGTAACAAAAATCCACCATGAAGAGCAGAAAAAAAATAAAGTTTTCAAGAAAAAATTACAAATACTAGCTGGAACATGCGGAAATTTTGCAGAACAAAAAGCATTGTGCTTCATTTATACCTCAGACCAGTGATGGCAGAATTTAAATGTATTTACAGACGTGTTAAATACATTTGGATAGTTGAAAATGTATTTGCAAATGCTTTGAAACTATGCAATTAAATACTGTATTTAACTACATTGCTTTATATTTAAATACTCTGAATCAAAATTTTTAAATACATGACTCAAGGCTTTTTCGGTTTTTGCCACGCGTTGTGCCTTGAATGCGTTTCATCTTACTTCTTAATGTTTCGTATTTGCACGTATACCTTTGCCCCTTATCATGTATTAACTAGAATGCCTCGTGGGGTAAGATCATCACTCGCGGTGGAGGCATCTTCAACGCTATCATTTTTTATGGCGTGGGTCACATCTAGGTCAACCCACCAAAATTTCTACAAAAAATTATGAACATTACTCAACTCCTTCGACAACATATTGGGTGAACAGACAAAGAAATACAGTTGCGAGCATAATTAAGGGACAAAAATAAAAAATTTCATATCTCAAAAAC
>LQNS02276867.1:11782792-11797224 GCA_001587735.2 Parhyale hawaiensis
ATGGAAAGACTCCAACGCAGAGCAACGAAATTGATACCTCAGCTGCGAAATAAGCCGTATGAATGTCGCCTAAAAGAACTTGGTCTGATCTCTCTCGAGCAAAGACGTCTCAGGGGGCAACTAATAGAAACATTCAAGTACTTGAATGGCTTCAACGATTTACCCATAACGGGACTCTTTGAAAGAGACCTTAATGATCGCTTGCGAAACAAAGGTCAAAAACTCAAGCATAAAGCTCGAAGAACAACTCCAAGTCAGCAGTTCTTTCCCTATTTCATAGTCAGCATTTGGAATAGGCTCCCCTCCGATGTTGTTAGTGCGGAGTCAGTCAACGCGTTTAAAAATCATCTTGACGTATATTGGGAGAGACATCCTCCGCAACTAAGAACTCCTCTTCCGGGCGTTGCAAACAATTAACGGCCAAAGCTTCCGAGGCAACCTTAATCCATCTCCTTCTCTCTAACGCTCCAACTACACAGTTTGATGTCTCTAAGCTCCGCATGCCAGCGGCTCTTGAACGTGCTTGCGTGCATTCAAGATCGTCTCTTGGGCATGGACCCTTCACCACCCCCCATCCTTTTTTTCTCTCTCTCTTTTCTCCTGTCCTCTATATCCTACTAACATAATGGCAATAGCTCACAGAGTGGCGGGGCGTATGTTCCGGTGTCTCTTTGGTAATGGGCCTTTTGTTCGTCTTCTGTCTCCTATCTAATCTAATCTAATCTAGGGCTTTGCATGTAATAGTTACTCTCGTCTTCGTAAATTCAAGTTGTCTTGGAACTGATTTCGGCTGAAACTGCAACTCGATAACTTTTAGCGTGACTGCGCAAATCTAAGAAATATTAAATAGATTTCATCACTTATTTTGTCATATTAGCTTTGTTAATATTCAAATTCCCAACAAGCAAAAGTTAATGCAATATTCTACTCTATAGTGATAACTATGATATGGAATTTCTCATCTTTGAAAAATTTGAACGAATTTTACTAATCATTTGTTCAATGTTTTTATTCCTGATTTATAAGCTGAGGGACAATTTCCGGCTACTGACTTTGATAAAGTGTATTTTCGAGCAAATATAAGACTCGCATCAGAAGATCTTGCCTCATTTATTAGTCGGCCAATATGTCATAATAAGGAATTAGTAGGCCCTCAATGTTACAGTGCAAAGTGTAACAATAGCTCCAGAGCAACAGGCATTTGACCTCTTCAGAGCAATTATCAAATTTCTGAATTAACGTGTTACCAACTGCATGGAGCTTTCGTTGCTCTCTCTGTTTACTGGTTTCCGAAAATTATCGGTGATTTTCTGACATACAGTACTTGTGCTCTAAACCACCGTGAATAGAATGTTTATTAGCAAACAAGATCCTTTTCTTAGGCCTAATATGTTACACAATATTTTCCCTGCGGTATACTCAATACGGCGTTTATTCGTCTAGCTCTCACAGACTCACAGATTCCAACTAACTTTTATAGCCCACTTGGATGGGGTGAGGCAAATACCATGTGGCCAACACAGCGAAAGGCAATTACTGCTTTATCGTCGATATGACACCCTACCCCTGCTGAACTCAGTTGGTTATGGATGCAGTCAGTGCTCATTGGAAAATATTTTATTACCTCCGCCAAGGAGGTTATGTTTTCGTCGTGTTTGTCTGTCTGTCCGTCTTTTTGTCTATTTGTCTGTCTGTCACCAAGATAACTCAAAAAATTATGAACCTATTTCGATTAAATTTACAGGGATTGTTAGGTATGTTAGGAGGAACAGATGATTAACTTTTGGTAAAGATATATTTATCCGTTTGTTGGTTTGTTTGTCTGCCTCATTTTTTTCGATGCCATAACTCAAAAAGTTATAAATGGATTTTGATGAAATTAACATGAGTTGTTAGGTATATAACAAAGAGTATATGATCAAATTTTTGTAATGATCCGTGTGTTAGTTCGTTCGTTTGTCACTGTTTTTAATTTTATGCTTGTTAGCACAATAACTCAAAAAATAACTAATGGATCTTTATGAAATTTATAAGGAATGTGAGTAATGTTAAAAGACATAAATGATCATATTTTGGTGCAGATCGGTTTGTTCGTTTGTATGTTTGACCTATGTTTGTCATAACGTTTGTTAACACTATAACTCAAAAAGTCACGAACGGATCTTCAATAAAATTGAACAAGCTGTTACTAATATAAAAAGGCACAAATGATTAAATTTTGGAGTTTATATAAAGAAAATTATAGTTTCAGAACCAATTTGAATTTTTTGCTACCGTTGGCTCACTTGGCGGAGGTAAGCGCTCTCAGGGTGCTCTAGTTGGAGTTTTCTCACCCTGCCGAAAAACGTACTTGGTAGAAGTTTGCCGTCAAGTATAGTGTGGTTTGTGTAAGGTCCACAGCAATGACCACCCACCGTACAACTCTGGTCCGTGTTCGGTGCAGTTGTCCTGAAGGGTTGAGCAGTTGACGTTCTCGTACAGTTCACCAATCTCTGCCAAGGTACCATCTAGCTTCCAGCAACCTGGAGAAAGATAAAGTAATAGCTTTCTTTACAGCAAGTGTGCCACATCGCAGCTTACTCCTAAGAAACTGCATGACTGCTGACTGCTGGGAATGGGCCTATTGGTTCGTCTTCTGCCGCCTATCTAACTGATTTCATTATTGCAGCTTAAGATGGAGCTTCAGAGAATTTTCGCCCATTGCTTTCTTTAACAAATTTGACGCAAAAAAGCTCGAGAGTAAAGGAAACGATTGTCATCAAATTTCATCACATGAAAAATCAACATGAGACGTGGTATTGCTCTTAGCCATTAACTTGAGTTTCGTTGCCGATAACTAGATATTATGTTAAATGAAGTTTAAGGCCTGGCGATTTTGCTTGTAACTGTTGTCACTACGAGAGATGTTGCTACAGGTGGAATTTTCATGCAAGCTTTAATAGTTCCTTTGCTGTTTTAGCCCTTAAATGTGTTTTTGTTTTCAAATAGCCACAAATTATGGTGGTTTTTGTTGACATTTATATACATTATGAGGACAGCTTTCGGGATCCCGTAGACTTTCTTCATGCTGACCTATACGGAAGCCCCAATCGCAGAACCACGGGCGGTCATTAGTACATCATTCTTACGGTGCTGTCACAGCGGGAAGCTGGTGAGCAGGTGCTAGGTAAGAAGGGTGTTTAAATACACAAGTGCGGTAGACACCCAAATTTGCATGTTTATGTTGTTGTATGTTTATATACATCTACGTAAGACACACACACATATATATACAGCATAAGTATACATATATATGTATATTTAGTACCATATTTTATATATATTTCAATATTTTATGCAGATATAATAACACATATGTAGCTTTATACAATTGTAGAGTATCGGCGTGGTAATCTCTAGGTCCCCAGATCGAGTCCTGGCTCGATGCTTTGTTTTTATTCTCTTAAAACACAAGGGTGAACAGATGAGCCCCCTGTCTGGATAATTCCGGGTGTTGACAGGACGAGAAACTGTAAGATCTTCCAGGTTATTAACTATTCAGGGTAGACGGATGAGCTCCCTCATATACACGTACGGCTCTGCCTTAATATCTTTGCCAGAATGCAGCGGGCAGCACAAGCACCTCATGTGCTTGCGTTGCTTTTAACTGCTGTGGCTTACTGGCAGAGTATCACCGTGGTAATCTCTAGGTCCCCAGATCGAGTCTTGGCTCGATGCTTTGTATTTATACACAAATATACACTACACTTCTCTGTACATTACATATTACACAAATAGATATCTATATTTTTATTCTGCTTGTCCCTCTGTTAGTTACTTAGTTAATACGACCGTGACGCTTCCATTAATGTTATACAGGGGAAAATATGGGAATCTTTCAGGTATCCTTGTTACGATCCTGGAAGGGATCAATAGAAGAAAATGTTTCTTGTTCAAATTTAAGCTACGGCTTGTCGCACATCTAAGGTAAAAGATCACTGCCTGACTTGGAACGTTTTTACTCCCGCCCTTTTCCGACTCCTACTGATGACAGCTTCCTGTTCTTTCTCGTCTTTCCCGAGTTGCTGTTTCCATGACCGTGGGAACACCCTCGTGCATGGGTTACCCGTCTCTATCGACATACCTACCTACTGTAAGTCTCTTCTTTCTTCCTATGGGAAATTTTTGTTAGCAGTAGAGCCCAAAAAATTATGAACGGATCTTCAAAAAAATTACACAAGCTTTTATTACTATGAAACCGCACAAATGGTTAGATTCTGTTTTTGATACAAAAGAAACAATAGATTCAAAACCAATTTGAATGTTTCGTTACAGTTGCTTTGCTTGGTGGAGGCATGCGCTCTCGGAGATCTCCAGTGCACAGATAGTGAGATTACGTAAGGAATATGTTCTAAAATGCTGTTCTTGAAAATCATTTTTTTTTCTTAGAACAAGAGTAGGAAACGATTATGGGTACCGGAGAGCCCTGTCCCGTTTTTGAGAGGAATAATAATTGAAACAAGTATTATTGAAAATATTTATTGCTCAACAATATAGTCACGATCATTAGATATAACCTCAGTTCATTAACTTGAGAGCTTTTGTTTTCCCTGTCAAAGAGTAATATCTTTGAAAGAAATAAAAGACTTACACTCGTTTTAATCTCATGATCATTTCTTGAATCTTTTTCCACCGATGAAATGGTATAAAGAACGAAACAGGTATGTGAAAAAAAAGTGATGAAACAAAGTCTGGAATTACATAGTTATTGTTCGTGGTCGATCACGGCAAGTAAGAAGGCGCAAACGACCATATTTTGGTAGTGCTACAGAAGGCGTCATAGTTTCAGTACCAATTTCAACTTTTGGTTAATGTTTCCTTGCTTTGCGGAGAAATGCGCTCTCAGAGCGCTCAAGTGTACAAGTGTAGATATATAAACTGAACATTGCCTATTGATTCCTACTAAATTGTTTGTATTCAATATATCGCGACGGCCAATAACTCATGCGGGTACATCATCTGGAGACTAATTACCTCCGCCAAGGAGGTTATGTTTTCGTTGAGTTTGTATGTCACCGAGATTTCTATATAGAATAATTATGCACGGTTTTTTACAAAATATGCATGGATTGTTAGGCAAGTTAAAAGGAACAGATTATTAACTTTTGGTAAAGATCGGCTCTTGTTTTTTTTTTTTTTTTTTGCCTGTTTTTTTTCTTAGCTCCAAATCTCAAGAATTTATGAACGGATTTCTAATGTACAAGAGTTGTTAGGTACCGTATATTACGAAGAGTAAGTAGCCAAATCTGTGTGATGATCTCTGTGTTGTTTCGGTTCTTTATCTCTGAGTTTGATAATATGCTTGCTAGCAAAGTAACTCTAAAAGTTATGAACGGTCTTTATGAATTTAGTTCGAATTTTGAAAAATATTTCGGAAAATAATTAAATAAAAATAGCGAAAATCGTTTGATTTGTTTGACCAATGTTTGTTAGACTATTTGTTAGCAGTGTTACTCAAATAGTTACGAACTGATATCTAAGAAATTTACAGGAGCTGTTATTACAGTTAAAAGTCGCAAATGATTAGATTTTGGCGTTAATACCACTGGAATTAAAATTCAGAACAAATTTCAATTTGTTAGTTACCGTTTCCTTGCTTGGCGGAGGTATGCGCTTTCAGAGTGCTCTAGTTTTGTCGAGTTTTCTATCGATCCGTTTGTCTGTCAAACCAAAACTCAAAAAGTTATCAACAGATTTTTAATTTTTAGTGCTCAGTGTTGATCTTATGTTTGTCACGATAATAACTCCAAAAGTTATGAACCTTTTTTTAATTAAATCACAGGAATTGTTAGCAGCAATATAAGACATAATTGATTTAATTTTGGTGATGATCGGTTCCGGCTTTCGTGTGTTTCATTAGTGTTTGACGGTAGTGTTTGCCCGCAAAATAACTCAAAATCTTAGAACGGATCTTCAGGAAAGAAAACTACAGAAGCTGTTTTTATTGCCAAAAGGCATAAATTACTAAATTTTGGTGCTAATCAAAAGGAAACCATAGTTTCAGTACCAAGTTGAATTTTATGTTAATGTTGCCTTGCTTGGCTGAGGTATGCGCTCTCAGAGTGCTACTCAGCTTCTCGGTCTGTGGGCACTCTGTGCGAAGAAAGAGAAAAAAGCGAGAAAGACCTCCTAAATTAAATTCGGATATTTTTATTCTATTCACATCATATAGAGTGGAAAACGTTTTATAACCCATTTTTACTTCTCCAACTGGGTTATCTGGTACGTTTTGATACACTAAAATACAGCTAAATACAACACTAATTACAACAGATTTTGTGAAAATCTCTGTAAATGAGAAAAGCAACGCGAAACTGTGTGCTGGCAATGTCTCCCGCTCACAAGTGGCAGATTTCACAGGAAAAAAATTTCTGTCATAAAAGGAAACAGTGGTCCCAGTTCTCCATTTGTATATGCACAAATTTGGGATTAAACTAATTCACATATAGTAGGTACACAGTGCATAGACTTCATGACACCAATGTTTTTTTTTACGGTGTATATCAACACAAAAATTTTATCATTTGTGATTTTTCACGGCAATAGCAGCATCTGTACTTTTTTTAAGATATATTCTAAGCCTTCTGAGTTATTTTGCGGGTAAACACTCAGAGAAACAATAAAACACAGAAATACCCAACCGATCATCACCAAAATTTAATCATACATATACATCACCATTATGAACATTATTATGAGCGGTTTTTTAAGTTCAATTTATAAGTTATTACCTCCGCCGAGGAGGTTATGTTTTAGTCGTGTTTGTCTATCTGCTCGTCTGCCACCAAGATTACTCAAAAAGTTATGAGCGGATCTTTACGATATTTACAGGGATTTTTAGGAATGTTAATAGTAACAAATTATTAACTTTTGGTGAAAATCTGGTCATCAATTTGTTTGTCTGCCTATTTGTTCTTAAGGCCATAACTCCAAAATTATGGACGGATTTTCATGAAATTTATATGATTTGTTAGGTATATTACAAAGAGTAGGCCTAAATGACTGAATTTTTGTGATGATGTGTTGGTTCGTTCGTTTGTTTGTCGCTATGTTTGATTTTATGCTGGTTAGCACAAAAACTCAAAAAGTTAAGAATGGATCTTTATGAAATTTATAGTAACGTTAAACGATATTAATGATTAAATTCAGGTGGTGATTGGTGATATGTTGGTCTGTTTGTGCGTTTGACTTATGTTTGGCAGAATGTTTCTTAGCAGCATAGCTCAAAAAGTTATGAACGGATTTTTATGAAAATTACAGGAACTGTTCATATTATCAAAAAACACAAATGATTAGATGTTGGTGCTGGTACAAAGAAAATCATAGTTTCAGAACCAATTTGAATTTTTCGTTACTGTTGCCTTGCTTGGCGGAGGAATGCGCTCTCAGAGTACTCTTTCGGTAACCATACATTCTCCTATGCGTAACATTTTTACCTCATGTAGTTTTACACTGGAATACAAACTAGGATAGGAGTTCATTACGCTACTGATTGAAAGAGGAACTGATTATTACCTTTGCTGTCGTAAAGATCTCTTCAGCCATTTGTTTATCCATCCATCTCTTTTTTTTAGGTAACTTAACTAAAATAGAACCAGATTTTTATGAAATTTACAAGAACAGTTGACATCTTTGGAATGGCTTGTCCGTATATATTATTGTCCCAAGGTTTGGTTTTTTTGCCAAAATATAACCTAAGCACTGCAGTTATAAACTGATTTTTCAGATATTTGCACGAACTGATACCATTGTTCTCAGGATCAAATTTTCGCGATGATGAAAAAGAAATCATGAATTCAGAATCAATTTGCTGTATCAGTGTTCGCGTGACACATGTCGGAACGTTCTCATGCAGTACACTTTGCAGTCAGGTTGTTTATAGCTTTGTCGACCCTTAAAACCTAATTTTTGTCAAGCATACTAGCTACCAGCACTGTCAAAAATGACAGCCAGCGATTTTGTGTTGGCTTTTCTATACTGGTCATCCTATCGCGTAACTAATCTGCTTCTGAAGAATGCTTACGTTACAAGTGTGAAATCAAATGGTCGTAAGTAATGAGTGCTTTCTGATTCAGCTCATGTGAACAGCGCAGAGCACTTTACCTTTATGGTATTACCGTGCCGTGTGGCTATGGTATAAAATAGCGGGCAATATTTTACTTATAAATGCTCGTTAAATGTCGGTGCTCTTAATGATTGCTAAACCTGAACATATTTTAAAATACATAATTGAAACAAACAGAGCAGTATAACCAGCCAAACTACACTATTATAGTAAATATACCAATGACGCATTTCCCGTTGAGAACTGGCCACATTTCTCAAAAAGATATTACCAGATATCAACAGGAACTGTTGAGAATGTTTAAAGATATGAATGACCACGCCTTGTGATAATTTGATTGTATTTAATACTCTTTATCGTCGTCCCTTCATTTATTTTAATCAAAACATAACCTAAGCAGGTATTTATTGACACTCAAGAAATTGACCCAAACTGATACTACAGCTCTCATGGTCGGACGTACGGTTGGATTCGTGGATAGAAGGACGAATGGATTGTTGAACGAACGGGTGGACCAACCGAAGGATAGACTGAGAAGTTAATAAATAAAAAATGAACAGGGGAGGGTGTAGGGGGCGGCTAAAGGAAGTGGGGCTTGAGCCTATGTGGTCGGGCAATAAAATCTGCCGCTTCTCATCGCAGTTTGGTTGTGGAGCGAACAATTCACTTTGGAACATTCGTTAATAACTCCAAAACCGCAGCGCTGCCGTTTCAGAAATTTCACTTGGAAGAGGCTGGCGGCAAAATTCTCAGATCACTGCTGTCTACTGCTGCCTCTTAACTCTTGCCTAAAACTAAATTAAACCTAGAGTTAGTTAAAGTTTAGTTGCAGACCCCGTAGATTTCAGATATATATTTTTTTTTTTTCATTCATCCATGTAAAGTGGCGTTTAGAATTAGTTTTGGTAAATTAAGCGACTAGATTAGGTTAGGTTAGATAGGCTGTACTATGCTAGATAAACAGCATTTTCGATTGGGAGCTAAAATTAAGCCTTTTATTCATGACTTGTCTTAAACTTCAGACAAAAGCTTTGACTTTGCCACACTCAATAGTGTTTCAAGAGTTAGCCTGCTGAAAACTTTATTTTACAGAACAAGATTGAGTTTCTACAAGTCTTTAGGATCAACGCCTGAAGCTCAATTCAGTAGGTGAAAGGCAGCCCACCAACCTGAAGTTTTGGCCTAGTCAATCCTCGATGGCTCAATTTTGTCGCACTGCCCACGGGCGGCGCTCGGGCGCGGCGGACGTACGAAGCGATGACGTCATAAAAACCTAGTACGTTCATCAGTAGCTGCTTTGCATTGTTTCTCCATCATTTCATTTAGGCCTCCAGAGTGTCCTACATATTCTACAATCATTATAGTTGCACAAAAATATGTATCAAAGCATCTACAAACATTTTTAGCTCTCTGAAGGATAAAATTTTTATAGAACGTTGGTTAAAAGGCTTGTAGAAGAGCAGATGAATTCAACCGGCAAACGCTCGCATGCATCAGAAGCACTTTTAGAGCCAAGTTTATCGTCTTTAAAATGTAATAAATCAAGTGAGTTTTATCGAGCGTAAAATGGCATCCTAAAGATGAATTTATATAAGTGAAAACCGCAATGTTTTCCATTCAATTTCATCTTCTACCAATGATCTGCTATCCTCTATAATTTCAAACCGTTGCAACAAAAATTGGCTCAGATGCGAGCGATTGAATGCCGAGATAGAAGAACTTTTCAACAAAATTGGTAAGAGAAACATTAAAGGACAAAAAGAATTACTTTCCTTCCGGTGAAGTAATATTAAAGCAAAACTCTATATAGAATACGCAGCAGCCATACAATTACTCGCAATAATTAGCAAAAAAAAAATATCAGCTGCTATATGCTGCGTGCGCTACAGCAGTAACAGTAAGGTGGCGTCCGATCCGCGTTAACTAACTTGCAAAAAGAAACACTACCTAACCGTATTCCACATACCTAAGCTGTCTCCCGGAATGATGTTGAAACTGGCTGGCGAATGTTAAATCCATATTTTTCCAATGATACTGCAGTTGTTACGATTAGGAGAGGCAGATATGTTAACGACGCGTACGCGACGGCACAGCTTAGGCTAACATTTTACCGAAACTCTCAGACCGGGTGGGTGCCTGTTACGGAAAAACAACCTAAATAATAATAAAACTTTATCATTCAAAGAGCTAAAATAGTTCGAAAATGCCTTGATACATATTTTTGCGCAACTATAATGATTGTAGGACATGCAGGACACTCTGGAGGCCCAAATGAAGGAGAAACAATGTAAACTAGCTGCGAATTACCGTACTTGAACTTTATGATGTCACACGCCTCATTACCCTGGGTTAACCTGTTCAAGGTTAACTCCGGAAAGGTAGTCCGGAAATAATTATTTCAAAATAATCAAATGAAAAAGCTGTTGGTCAAAACTGGACAAAAATATTTTATATATTATTTACATATGTTTATGTGTATCTATATAATTCGTGTAACATTGATGACAAAACAGATAGGTGACAAATAGGCCAGGTTGGGAATTTTGTCGATTCTGCTGCGTTCACATGCACTACAATAGACAAAATTGCAGAGATGACCAAAGTGAGAATTCCAATCTTTCAAATCGAACGCGCTTCTTGCTCAGCTAATACTGAAATCCAGACATTGAAGATATTTACAGCTTTTCTTAGCGTTCTCATTCAGTCTAATTTTTACGTTCTGCCTCAAACGAAACTTTGTTTGCTCTCACAACAAGATGTGCTAATTGAGTGGATGATCAACGATGCATAGGGGAAGCGATTTTTCATGGTGCACTAAATACAGTAATTATTTTTTCCAGCTTGCTTTTTTCCTTGATGAAACAGCACTTTGCTCGAGCACAAAAATTTCAATCTACTGAAATTGTATAATTGTGTACCCAGATTAGGCCGCAGCATTTCAATCAGTGATACTTGATTGCTCGCTACCCACCGCAGCCGCGTACTTGCGAAGTGCACAATAGTGCTAAGAGTCCCGGGAACGATCCCCAATCCCGGTGAGCGATCTTTGTATAAGGCGCTCAGAGCGCTGAATCAGCAAATCTGCTTGGTGCGCATAGCTGCCGTGGGCATACTTACCTTAGCGTAGGAGGCTCGGGTTCTTTAACCGTCCACTAAATACGCCTAAGTTCTTAGCGATCCGTGGTGGGTGCAGCGGTACTTACTCCTCAGGGGCCAGTTGGCTTATATCTGCCGCACGAACCAGTGCGTGTGGGTTTCCGAGTAGAGGAGGCAATTAAAGTTGGCTTTACTTTCACCTTCAACAAAACTCATATTTTTGCATGTCATCTAAGGTTGGGCAGGACTGTGGTGCTCAGTTAAGTTGGAACGGGAGCACTCATCGCTGATGATAATTTCAGTTGGTCGTTGTAGTGCGTCCTTCATGCGAATATTCGTAGTGAAAGTATAATCAGTGAAGAGGCGTTATACCAAATACCTTATAATTTTGACGGCACCGTTACTGTAACATTAATGCAATAACTGGGATAATTACAATTAGCCACGAATTGTTTTCTATATTGATATGTTTAATTTTTTAATTCAGGGAAGATATCGTTCTTCTGGCGCTTCATCCCCACACACGCCGAAAAAAGAAATTGCATTTCTCATTTCTCAGCGGTTTATGGAACTTTTCTTATGCATTTAATTTAAAATTGACAAGGTTTTTTGCTCACTATTGCGGGTTCGTATAAGTTACTAGATGTGCTAAGGATGTGCATACTGGCTGAACGCAGAGGTGAACCCACGGGAGAACCATACGAGGATCAATACACGTCTACTCCCTCCCCTCCCCTTTGGTTTTGGAGCAATTACACTCTCGACTTCCAAGAAGAGAAATGTCTGATGTATCGTTACGCCGGCTGCAACTCTGTAGACGTCGCAACCAAGTTTTTAAGCAATGAATGCTTCGACAGAATTCTAAAAATATGTTCCCTACGAGATATTAGGCGTCATCGATGGAACAGCACCGTGGAGCTTAGTTAATCTAATTAGCTTCAGCTTGTCGCTTGTCCGTAACTTCTGTCATGAGGGAAGGTTGTGCGACTCTGGATCGAATTTCACGCATTGATCAGAACCCAATCTAGCGAGAGCTACGCTCAAGACTGGTATTCCGGACAAGTTAAAGCTTATGAAATTGGCGTATTTCTATAGAACGATACCAATCGATGACATTTTCTAAGTCTAAGAAATTCTGGTATAATGTTCTCCAATCAGTAGCCGAAAAAGTTACCATTGTTTGAGAAAAGTAATTGCAAAGAGAGCAGCTGAAGCAACTTTAGTAGCAGCTGAAGTTCAGTAGGCAGAAAATTTCCTCTCGCGCCACAAAGCCTTCACATTCGCAAAAGTGTTGTCTGTCTATGCATCACAAGCACTTTTTATTGGCAACACTGGCTGACCTATTGCACTAGCGAGCGAGTCAGGGGAGAGTAAAACACCTAATATTAAAAGTTTGTAACAAAGAAAATACTGAACCAAAAGCCATGAAAAATATCATAATTCTAAATACAGATTTTGTATGTATCGTGATAAGACTTCAGAACGTTATAAAACTGTTAGGAAATAAACAGACATAGAATGAAAACATTAGATTTTTCCTCGGTGCAAAAGTTATGGAACACCATCAGAACATGTTAAAACGTAAATAAATTTCACCCAATTAACATAACAATTTTAAAAAATATTTACAGTTAGTAAACAATCCATTGGTCTGTATAACATCATTGCATTATTTGCTGCAGGAACTTATTAATTTTGTACATAGCTGCAAAGTTAGCTTGTTCCACTCATCTTTAAAAAATTTCCATGATGTAACCTGATTTTTAAGATTTCTGACTTGAACACGTTTTTCAATGATCTTCCACATGTTTTTCGATTGGATTGTGATCAAGGCTTTGGGGTGGCGAATTCAGCGAATTTATAACTGTTGTCCCTGTATTCTTAAAGAAGGTAGCAACGATCAGCATTGTTTGGATCAGAGGTTTCTCCCTCATGTTCTAAGGGGAAGAACGGTGATGTGGCAACACACGCACCAGGCAGAGCTGCGCGTGATGGGTAATGAGGAGGTAACGTATGTGTTTCTCTCTAGTGAGTGTGACTTGCCAAATGTCTTCAGACGTTATTGTGGAAACCAGGATAGGCTGCAGAGGACGAGGACCTCAAGGCGGAGCTGGTGTGTCGAAGAGAGGCGGCGATTGGAGCAGCACGAGCGCTGCTGCAGCAGAGGTAAAACAGTTTCTTTCTGTGCAAGCTCCACCGGCGGTGGTTGGGCCAGTGGAGGTCGGAGTGCCTTCACGAGTTGACATCACAAGTGCTCACGGTAGCACGGGCTTGGTGTGTACAAGCGGTGTGCAGCTGCAGCCGGTTGGTGAAGCCGTGCTGCAGTTGTGCTTAGTTTTCGAGATATTTGACTAGGTTGGAGGTTATCTAAACCCATTTTATTTCATTTTAAGCTATCTAAGCCTGTTTTAACTAAGATGGCGGCGGCGGCGGTAACTGAGGCTATGGTGGGCGAGACGGCTGAAGATGCTGCATCGGCTGGTGTTGGCGGTTCAGGGCCGTCAGCGTCGGCTGGGGCGAGCGGGGCTTGATCGCAGATGTTGGCGCTTTGGCTAACATCCTTTCTCAGGCGCGAGAGCCGATCATTGATCGGTAGACTAGGAGGTTACCGATTTTGACCGGTGACGGAACTCTTGACGTGCTTGAGTGGCTGGCGGACCTCGAGAGTTGCTAACAATTGGAGCGTGTCTCTCCAGCCAGCGTTATAAGCTTTATGCGCGGCGGCAATGCCGCTTGAGTGTATCGCCGTATGCCGGTCGGTGATGCTTCCTAGTGGGCACTGGGCAGTGATTAAGAGTGCTCTGGAGGTGGAGTACGCCTTGCCACTGCAGGAGGCATGGAGGCGTTTCACCGATCTGCAGCTTGGAGCTGTGGAGTCGGTGGACGTGTACCTGGACCGCTTGGAGCATCTGGCTGGGAGCTTGGGGGTCACCTCGGTGGATTTGGCTTTTAAGGTCAAGGTCTACGAAGGCCTGCGTACCTCGTTATACGATAGGGCGGTCGCGCGTGAAGACGCTTATACTGACGTGTTCGATACGATGGTTTCCAAGGTGCGTGACCGTACATCCGCACGGAGAGCTGTTACGGTTTTTTGAGCGTTACCTCTGACAATTAAAAAGGCGTGGCACCAGGTGGGGTATAGGGAATTTAGTGCTACACAAATCTGGCCAAATATCAACAATAAAATTCACTAACTACGCACAGCAACGCTCATTACCGAATATTTTGAGGA
>LQNS02276867.1:11827395-11837773 GCA_001587735.2 Parhyale hawaiensis
TAAATGATTGAACTTTACGTCAACACTCTCATTTTTACAGCTGGTGGCGTAGTTGAAGAGTTTGAAGTGAATAACTATTACTTGTTCGGAAATAGGGTTAGTTCGGCAATTGGGTAATTCCCATATGTTGCGCGCGCTACAGCAGTAGAACAGTAGGGGGGCGTCCAACTCGCGTTAACTAACTTGTAAAAAAAAACACCACCTAACCGTATTCCACATACCTAAGCTGTCTCCCGGAATGATGTTGTTGAAACTGGCGAATGTTAAATCCATATTTTTTCCAATGATGCTGTAGTTTTTACGATTAGGAGAGGCAGGTATGTTAACGACGCGTAAGCGACGGCACAGCTTAGGCTAACATTTTACCGGCACTCTCCGACCGGATGCGTGCCGCTTACGGAGAAACAACAATAAAAAAATTTTATCCTTCAGACAGCTAAAATAGTTCGAAAATGCTTTGATGTATATTTTTGCGCCACTATTAAGATTGTAGGACACGCAGGACACTCTGGAGGCCCAAATGAAATGATGGAGAAACAATGTAAACTAGCTGCGAATTACCGTACTTAACTTTATGATGTCACACGCCTCATTACCCTGGGTTAACAATCCTTGATGCACATGTTACTGTTAAATTTAAAAGTTTCAAGGTAGTCCACAAATAGTTATTTCAAAATAATCAAATGAAAAAGCTGTTGGTCAAAACTGGACAAAAATACATTATATATATATATATATATGTGTGTGTGTGTGTTTATGTATATCTATATAATTCGTGTAACGTTGATAACAAAACAGATAGGTGACAAATAGGCCAGGTTGGCAAATTTGTCGATTCTGCTGCGTTCAGATGCACTCCAATAGACTAAGCTGCAGAAATGACCAAAGTGGGAATTCCCATCTTTCCAATCGAACGCGTTTCTTGCTCAGCTAATACTAAAATCCAAACATTGAAGATATTTACAGCTTTTCCTCGCGTTCACATTCAGTCTGATTTTTACGTTCTCCCTCAAACGAAACTGTGTTTGCTCTCACAACAAGATGTGCTAATTGAGTGGATGATCAACGATGCATATGGGAAGCGATTTTTCAGGGTGCACTAAATACAGTAATTATTTTATCCAGTTTGCATTTTTCCTTGATGAAACAGCACTTTGCTCGAGTACAAAAATTTCAATCTACTGAAATTGTATCATTGTGTACCAAGATTAGGCCGCAGCATTTCAATCAGTGATACTTGATTGCTCGCTACCCACTGCAGCCGCGTACTTGCAAAGTGCACAATAGTGCTAAGGGTCCCGGGAACGATCCCCAACCCCGGTGAGCGATCTTTGTATAAGTTCAGCGTTCTGAATCAGCAAACCTGCTTGGTGCGCATAGCTGCCGTGGGCGTACTTACCTTAGCGTTAGAGGCTCGGGTTGCTTAACAGTCCACTAAATACGCCATAGTTCTTAGCTATCCGTGGTGGGTGCAGCGGTACTTACTCCTCAGTCGCCAGTTGGCTTATATCTGCCGCACGAACCAGTGCGTGTGGGTTTCCGAGTAGAGGGGGCAATCAAAGTTGGCTTTACTTTCACCTTCAACAAAACTCATGTTTTTGCATGCCATCTAAGGCTGGGCAGGACTGTGGTGCTCAGTTAAGTTGGAACGGGAGCACTCATCGCTCATGATAATTTCAGTTGGTCGTTGTAGTGCGTCCTTCATGCGAATATTAGTAGTGAAAGTATAATCAGTGAAGAGGCATCATACCAAATTCCTCATAATTTTGACGGCACCGGTACTGTAACATGAAAACAATAACTGGGATAATTTAATAATCATATTAATTATATAATTATAATTAGCCACAAATTGTTTTCTATATTGATATGTTTAATTTTTTAATTCAGGGAAGATATCGTTCTTCTGGCGCTTCATCCCCACACACGCCGAAAAAAGCAATTGCATTGGCTCATTTCTCAGCGGTTTATGGAACTTTTCTTTTGCATTTAATTTAAAATTGAAAAGGTTTTTTGCTCACTATTGCGGGTTCGTATAAGTTACTAGATGTGCTAAGGATGTGTACATTGGCTGAACGCAGAGGTGAACCCACGGGAGAACCATACGAGGATCAATACACGTCTACTCCCTCCCCCCTCTTTGGTTTTGGAGCAATTTTACTCTCGACTTGTAAGAAGAGAAATATCTGATGTTTTTTTACGCCCCCTGCAACTCTGTAGACGCCGCAACCAATTTTTTAAAGCAATGAATGCTTCGACAGAATTCTAAAAATTTGTTCCCTACAAGATATTAGGCGTCATCGATGGAACAGCACCGTGGAGCTTAGTTAATCTAATTAGCTTCAGCTTGTCGCTTGTCCGTAACTTCTGTCATGAGGGAAAGTTGTGCGACTCTGGATCGAATTTCACGCATTGATCAGAACCCAATCTAGCGAGAGCTACGCTCAAGACTGATATTCCGGACAAGTTAAAGCTTATGAAATTGGCGTATTTCTATAGAACGATACCAATCGATGACATTTTCTAAGTCTAAGAAATTCTGGTATAATGTTCTCCAATCAGTAGCCGGAAAAGTTACCATTGTTTGAGAAAAGTAATTGCAAAGAGAGCAGCTGAAGCAACTTTAGTAGCAGCTGAAGTTCAGTAGGCAGAAGATTTCCTCTCGCGCCACAAAGCCTTTACATTCGCAAAAGTGTTGTCTGTATATGCATCACAAGCACTTTTTATTGGCAACACTGGCTCACCTATTGCACTAGCGAGCGAGTCAGGGGAGAGTAAAACACCTAATTATTAAAAGTTTGTAACAAAGAAAATACTGAACCAAAAGCCATGAAAAATATCATAATTCTAAATACAGATTCTGTATTTATCGTGATAACACTTCAGAACATTATAAAACTGTTAGGAAATAAACAGACATAGAATGAAAATATTAGATTTTTCCGCGGTGCAAAAGTTAAGGAACACCATCAGGACATGTTGAAACGTAAATAAATTTCACCCAAATAACATAATAATTTTAAATATGTTTACAGTTAGTAAAAAATCCATTGTTCGGTATAACATCATTGCATTATTTGCTGCAGGATCTTATTAATTTTGTACATAACTGCGAAGTTAGCTTGTTCCACTCATCTTTAAAAAATTCCCATGATGTAACCTGATTCTTTAAGATTTCTGGCTTGAACACGTTTTTCAATGATCTTCCACATGTTTTTCGCTTGGATTGTGATCAAGGCTTTGGGGTGGCGAATTCATCGAATTTATAACTGTTGTCCCTGCATCTTTAAAGAAGGTAGCAACTGTCAGTATTGTTTGGATTAGAGGTTTCTCCCTCATGTTCTAAGGGGGAAGCCCGGTGATGTGGCAACACACTTACGCACCAGGCAGAGCTGCGCGTGATGGGTAATGAGGAGGTAACGTATGTGTTTCTCTCTAATGAGTGTGACTTGCCAAAGGTCTTCAGGCGTTATTGTGGCCACCAGGATAGGCTGCGGAGGACGAGGACCTCAAGGCGAAGCATGGTGTGTCGAAGAGAGGCGGCGATTGGAGCAGCACGAGCGCTGCTGCAGCAGAGGTAAAACAGTTTCTTTCTGTGCAAGCTCAACCGGCGGTGGTTGGGCCAGTGGAGGTCGGAGTGCCTTCACGAGTTGACATCACATGTGTTCACGGTAGCACGGGCTTGATGTGTGCAAGCGGTATGCAGCTGCAGCCTGTTGGTGAAGCCGTGCTGCAGTTGTGCTTAGTTTTCGAGATATTTGACTCGGTTGGAGGTTATCTAAACCCATTTTATTTCATTTTAAGCTATCTAGGCCTGTTATAACTAAGATGACGGCGGCGGTAACTGAGCTATAGTGGGCGAGACGGCTGAAGATGCTGCATCGGCTGGTGTTGGCGGTTCAGGGCCGTCAGCGTCGGCTGGGGCGAGCGGGGCTTGATCGCAGATGTTGGCACTTTGGCTAACATCCTTTCTCAGGCGCGAGAGCCGATCATTGATCGGTCGACTAGGAGGTTACCGATATTGACCGGTGACGGAACTCTTGACGTGCTTGAGTGGCTGGCGGACCTCGAGAGTTGCTAACAATTGGAGCGTGTCTCTCCAGCCAGCGTTATAGGCTTTATGCGCGGCGGCAATGCCGCTTGAGTGTATCGCCGTATGCCGGTCGGTGATGCTTCCTAGTGGGCAGTGATTAAGAGTGCTCTGGAGGTGGAGTACGCCTTGCCACTGCAGGAGGCATGGAGGTGTTTCACCGATCTGCAGCTTGGAGCTGTGGAGTCGGTGGACGTGAACCTGGACCGCTTGGAGCATCTGACTGGGAGTTTGGGGGTGACCTCGGCGGATTTGGCTTTTAAGGTCAAGTTCTACGAGGGCCTGCCTACCTCGTTATACGGTAGGGCGGTCGCGCGTGAAGACGCGTATACTGACGTGTTCGATGCGATGGTTTCCAAGGTGCGCGACCGTACATCCGCACGGAGAGCCGTTGGCGGGTGGAGTCAAGCGGCACGACCCGTAGCAGACCTAGTTGCCTCAGGGAAGCAGAGCAATGATCATGCTCACCTTGAGGAAGAGCATGATGGCGCCTTTTCGGGAAAAGAGACTCTGAGTGGCGTAAGTGTGTTGCCACATCACCGGTCTTCCCCCAAGAAGATGGGGGAGAAACCTCTGATGTAACATCTCCCCTAGTTTCTTACAAAACTAAGTCTCATATTCATCCAGATACGCAGGACGCCGTCGCTCTCTCTCTCTCTCTCTCTCTCTCTCTCTCTCTCTCTCTCTCTCTCTCTCTCTCTCTGCAACAGCCTCAATAGCACGGGCTCATTGAGAGCATCACCAGCGGCCTGTTCTCCGCCATCTTTCTCAGGCTGAGGTTCCTCAGCCGATACACGATCTTCCACAGGTACAGCCGGTACCCGGATCTAAGCGTCACCTTCAGCTCCCTCAGGCCACCGGAAAGGAGATTCGAAATAATTACCGTCATTGCCGCCCACGACCTCAGTCACAGGCACATCGGCCTCGGCAGCGTGGGTATCATTCGCATCAACCCGTTCCCCCTCGAGCCGACGCAGCCTCTTCAGCCGAGTGTAGTCCTGCGTGAAAATGGATGGTTGCACAGTTGCAGTTCTTAGTGATGGGAGTATATGCTTTCCAAAGCTATTCATAACTACCTTATTTACTGAACCATGCCAGCGAAAAGTGGTTCTGGTCCGGCAGCAGAAATGATTTGCAACACCATGACGCTACCTCCTCCGTACTTCAGTAATCACTGATGTCTTCACGTACTTTAGGGATATCATGGCACCCACTTTACGCCTAAAACACCTTTTTCTATCAGAACCAATCACATTAAACTTGAATTCGTCACTAAAATGTACTATAGCTCACTATGCATCGAACCATACGACGTGTTGTTGAGCAAGCAGTAGTCTCAGTTTTTGTTTTCTTTTTCTCGGAAATTACAGGTTTCGAAGCAGGAACGCGTGCAAGCAAACCAGTTCGCTTGAGTCGACGTGAGATAGTAAATCGAGACACCTTGCTGCAGAACAATTCACCCATCTCACGAGCAATTTCAGCTGCAGACATTCAACTATCCTGCATGCTGTTTCACTATGGTTCTGTCTTCTCTCGGAGTGGTTTTTGGAGGCCTACCAGTCTTTGGCAACGTTTAAACGTTTCTTTCCTGTCTAAATCTTGCTATGATACATTGTACGATGCTAAAAGATATTCCCATAGCATTAGATATCGCTGACAGTGATTTCCTATCTTGTGGAGTGACACACTGCGTTTTATTCTCAGCTTCAGATATTGGTCGACATTTCGTAGGCGCTATCGCTATGATGAAGTTCGATTTGTTCCAATAATACGAAAGATTCATCTGTACAATTTATTCCAAATTTATTTCATGTGGGATGTCTTTTAAATGTAAAAATGTCGTAGTATAGACTTCTCAAACAGTTACTATAGCATTTATGATAATGTCCCTTGAATAACTTATGTACCGGGGAAAAATGCTATATTTTCATTCCATTTGTTTCTGTCGTAACCAGGTTTCTAATGTTCTAAAATTTCTTCACGCTACGTACAAAGATGTACCTAAAATTACATTAATGTTCAAGCCTTTTGATTGAGTGTTTTACTTATAACAAAGTTTAATAATTAATTGTTTAATAGTCCCATAATTTATGCTCGCTTCTGTATATATTTCACGAACGAAAACTTTCTTAGTGAAAATGTCTACGTGATCAGAGAAAGACTTCATGTTGTGCTACTGAAAACAAAGAATTATTACCGTATACTTGCCTCAGATATCACCTCAGTAACAAAAAAGTCAGCTACCTAAGCATGGCACATATGTACGATAAAATTACTGTCATCTTCCAGTTTCGACAACACATTTCTGAGTTCACCTCCCATTTCCTACAGTGTGAAATTATGCATGAATTTGTCAAAGTGACCTGTGAAATTTTCTATGAATTCGCCAACCTCCAATCTGAACTGGGTAAATTTTGCCCGAATTTTGCATCCCCTGCCCTAACCTATGAAGTATTCCGGCAGTTTGCAGCCTCTAAAATTTTCCTCGAGTTAACGAGCCCCTCACCACCTCACCTGTGAAATCCTTCCTGACTTTACATGTGGTTCTGCCAGCTGTCTCGGCCTTCACACCTCCGCTTTTCCTGACATCTGCGGGACTCCAAACACTGCAGGTCCTGTCGTCATGGTAGCAGGCCATCATCGACCAGCTCCTCGCAAGGCCCGCCAGCCCGCAATGTATCCAGCTCTTAGCAGGGACCACTTCCCGCTGCTGGATGCCTGTCTCCAGCTTCGTCATGTCGACTTCAGCGGACACCCACGTCTCATTGCCAATAGCAGCGAGGCTGGGGCAGAAAAGCATCACCAAAATGGCGATGTACGCCAAAACTGGCATCTCTCAGTTTCGAAACTTATCTTTAATTGACGAAAAGTATTCCTGTAAAAAATAGAATTTCTTTTGACCTGAAAATATAAGGACTTCACAGGATTTATTCCCAAATAAAATATAAAAATGGAGACTTACGCATAGCTCAATGTATTTTTAAATATTCAAAGATCAATTGGGACATTAAAAACTTCTCTACCATAGAAATTACTCGCTTCATTACTCGAAAAGAAAACCTCTTACTTGAACAAGCTATCTAAGGGCGCCTTCATCTGGGTAGCGAACGCAAACCATTGAGACTTGACTTGTCCTAATCTTCAGACAGGTGTCCTGGCTTCGACTTGATGAGTCAAGTTTCAAGCGCTGACTCTAATTTAGGTATCTGTGAGACTTCCATGAGCTATGTCTCGCTCCCTAAAACTAAAATTTCCGTCGGCTCAACATAATTGGGCTGCTTCTAACACTGCAACATTATTCATAGTGACGAAGCTAAAGTTTCTGTCTGCATTGCCGGACTAGTCAAGTCGAGTGGGCTTGGCTTTGAACAAATTTGACGAACCAGTCGAACGCGCCCAAACTCCCAAATTATGAAGTTGTAACAAAATATGATTTGATGCCCGAGCAACTTTTTTTTTTTTTTATTCAAAAGGCAACGCTTGTGCATGTGGATGAGCTTCTGTCCAACGTGCTGCCCGATTTTCGCATTCATTACTTCCGCCTAGGAGGTTATGTTTTTAGAGTATTTGTCTGTGTCTTTGCCAGTCACCAAGATTACTAAAAACGTTAGGAATGGATCTTTACGTAATTTACAGGGATTGTTAGGCATGTTGACAGCAATAGATGATTAACTTTTGGTGAAAATTCATCCATCTCTTTGTTTGTTTG
This sequence comes from Parhyale hawaiensis, assembly GCA_001587735.2. Classification (NCBI taxonomy): domain Eukaryota; kingdom Metazoa; phylum Arthropoda; class Malacostraca; order Amphipoda; family Hyalidae; genus Parhyale; species Parhyale hawaiensis. The sequence goes on from LQNS02276867.1 coordinate 11,835,195, forward strand.
TTTGTTTGTTTGTATGTCTGCCTATTTTTTTCTTAGTGCCATAACTCAAACAGTTAGGGACGGATTCTCATGAAAGTTACGAAGAATAAATGACCAATATCTGTGATGATCTGTTTGTTCGTTTCTGTCGCGGTGTTTGATTTTATGCTTTTTTGCACAATAACTCAAAATATTAAGGACGAATCTTCATGAAATTTACAGGACTTGTTAGTAATGCTAAAAACACAAATTTTGGTGATGATCGATTGATCCGTTTGTGTGTTTGACTTATGCTTGTCTTATGCTTGGTCGCCACGGTAGCTGCATGCTTCCGTTCTCAGCTCTAACACCTTGTATCGCTCGTTCGATTCCCCATGGCACACGAGCTCTTTGCAGATCTTGGTGTGCTGACTCGGCAGTTGTGTGTGCATGCTGGGCACCGNACTACACTTACTTATCTGGGGCCAGTGGGCCTATACCCGCAGCACAAACCAGTGCATGTGGGTTTCCCAGGTGAGGGTGTGGTCTAAGTTGACTTTACCTTTACCTTTAATGTTTGCTAGCAGCATTACTCAAAAAGTTAAGAACGGATCTTCAAGAAATTTAGAAAATCTGCTAATACTATCGAAAGACACAAGTATTAAATTTTGGTTCTGATACAATGAAATATCATGGTTTCAGAACCAATTTGAATTTTTATCGTTACCGTTGCCTTGCTTGGCGGAGGTATGCGCCTCTCAGTGCTCTCTACATAGTTACCTATGTTTTCTACTTTGCATACAGACCAGCTGCTTTCGAAAGTTTAAGGTTTGTCGTTATCTGTGAAAGCATCGGCATGAAATAAAATAATAAAACATCACAATCTGTGGTTAATTGTTACTGTGCACGTCTATAGAGCCAGCGGGCATTGGCTGCAGCACCAACAAGTGCACGTAGACTTACCCGTTGGAGGGTCTTAGTCCAGTTGACTTTAACTTTTACCACGTCGGTTGTCGCATTGTTTTCACATGGGAACTTAATTGCTCGTCGGGATTGTAGCATCAGCATTTCTTACACTATGTCCACTACGTAAGCAATGGCTTAACCAGGAACAGTGATGGTTAATGTTGTAATGGTCACAGGGGCCATCCTTTTTTAGCGCCTTAGCTTCGTAAATATTGTCGACAGCAGCACCAAACTAGTCTGGGTCAAGTAGACATTTATAAGCAGCACGAACGAGTGCCCGTGAGCTTCCTAGCTGGGAAGGGAATTACGGTTAAGTTGACTTTCCCCTTACCTTTGCAGGGCAAGAGGCGGCTCTGTTAGGCCACAACGAGTCGACAATGTTGAACTAAGTTTATATTAAGAGTCTTCAAAAACTAACATTTTTATCAAAGTTCAGTACTTTATCAACAGAACGTATTTACTGCTTCGAAAACGTATTAACTTCGTCTATCTGAAAAAGTTTTGAAGTTTAGAAGTGCAAGTGAACAAAATGAAGTATTTCATACGCCCATGGCTCAGATGTCATCTATGAAGAGCATGACAGCATTCTGCAATATGTCACCTACATGATGCAGTGGGGTCCTTGAGTTAATTATATTTTGTGACAGTTTCTACCGGCAATAATCGTCAAGCATCTTTTAATTGCTCATGCCATATGGGCACTTAAGAGCTGCTCGAATATTCACCTCTTCTTCTCTCTCTACACAGAATTCAACCTCGACGTTACTCGTCCCTACGCGTATTGCAACCAAAGATACGTGAAAAAGGTCGTTTGCTAGTAAAAGCCACGTAGGCATTGCTCTCGACACGGTTGAAGTATGTATTGGCACGCCACATCGATTCCAAGGCTGTGGCCAGGTGGGGTGCTTCGCAAATGGGGGGACATTATTATGTTTATACCAAGACGGAACGTCCACCCTGGGGTTCTACGAACCCTGGCGGGGGGACGTTCCGTCGATGAAATGTTAAGTCACTGTTAAAAACCATTTAGAGTCCATTTTGTATCATAATAGCTTCAATAAGAACCAAAAAGTACGGAAAAGTGACCAATTTCCACCCTATGGGCCGACATAAAGGTCGGTCGATACTTTGAGAAAAAGCGAGTTTACAGTCAGAAAATGAAACGAAAACTAGATTTCGTTACATGAAATCGAAAGCTTATTGAACAAGGAACATTCCTGTATATAAGTGGCAAAGTTAATAGTTCTTTTTCAAATAGTTAGGTTGACTTGAAAATATACTTTAGTATCCCCCGAAGTGAAAAAGTGGAGATTTTTGGCGCGGTTCAGACCCATTTTGTCGGTTAAGGGTTAAGCTTAGAGACCAAACTTGGGTATCATTAGAAAGAAAATTTAATATCCTTTTAAACTGTATAGAAATCTTATTGCCCTAGGTCTGATAGATTTTGAGTATTGATAGCAAAAGTGCGAATAAGTTAGCAAAAAAGGTCGATTTTGGACCGGGGGCGCACCTTTCGAGGGGACTTAATCCATTTACCTTACTTTAAGTGAACAAGCAGTAATGTTAATATTAGTAGAAACAATTATATCTTACTTTGCTTCTCGCGCAAGCGTGATTGTTAGGTAGCTCTATTGCGGAGCCAGTCCAGTTAACTC
>LQNS02276867.1:11886567-11898339 GCA_001587735.2 Parhyale hawaiensis
AGAGCCATGTAGATTAGGTTGTGAATATATAGCTGTAATATTTCTAACAAATGTAAGCTGTAATATAATAATCCAAGAACACCTCCCGCCTGTGGAGAAATACATGTTAAATAAATAAATAAATATATAAACAGCTTTTATGACGATAATCATAAAGGTTTCGTTAATGATATTCTTGATTATTTGGCTTCACCTAATGAACAATGCACCGTGTCTGAAGATGAGGTTCGTCGAGCACTCGCAAAGCTAAAGAATAACAAAGCATCAGGGGAGGACCATATCCCAGCTGAAGCATATATATAATCCCTAAAGGCCGGTAACGCTCCGTGCAACTTTTCTCACCAGGTGTTTTACTTTGGGTTTCCTCCCGGATGATCTGATGAAAGTTATAGTATCACCAATAGTTAAAAGCAAATCCAAATGTGTAACAGACAAGAGCAATTATCGACCTATTGCAGTGGCTACTTTTCTTTCGAAAGTAGTAGAACTAGTGCTAGAGAAACACATGTCACCATTCATGATGTTTGCGGGTAACCAATTTGGCTTCAAAGGCCAACATGGAACGGAAATGACTGTATTTACACTTAACCCTTTCGATACTGACGGTACGTGCACGTCCCGCATCAAAATTTTCAAATAATTTTGGCCACGCAACAAAGGACGAGACCTTTCAACCTGTTGTATAAATTGTTGGGCAGACTTCAGTCACTATCATAAAAGAAATACTTAGTTGACTTGACATCCTCTCGATAAGTGACTGCAATGATTGTGTCTTCTAGGACCACTACTCGCTCTTCAAGTGTATGATCGAGAGACAAATACCCCCACTACGTCGTTAAAACTCTAAAGTATGGGTTCCAAACTCAGAAGTGCTTTGTAAAATGGGGAACAGCAATGTCATCAGCGTTTGGAATGACTATTGGAATAAGGCAGGGAGGGTTACTCGCCCCGCTTGTCTTTAATATCTTCATTGACAATATTCACACCCAAATGAACACAGATGGAGTAGAGTGCCATTTTAATGGTAAGGCAGTAAATGCGCTAAGCTATGCTGATGACATGGTTGTTGCTGCTCCCAATTCCAGCGGGCTTCAAAAACTACTTACAATTTGTGAAAATGGAGCTAGTAAACTTTGTATTGTATATATTACTGTGAAAACTGTCTGCATTTACTTAAACTTAGGAAACAAAAACAAACCTGCCGGCCGATAAAGTGACATATCTCAATGGCGTAGAGCTCAATTATGTAAACCACTGCTCTTTATTATCTGGGCCACAAAATCACTGATGATTTTCGTGATAACCAGGACATAGAGGAAGAAACTCGGAAGCTACATGGCGTGGGCAACATGCTAGTGAGGAAATTTGGTCACTGTTCTGAAGAGGTCAAATGTCAGTTGTTTCGTAGCTATTGTTACCCTTTGTACTGTAACTTTCTTTGGTCGAACTTAAAGCAGATCATTGGGCGCCTACGTTTGGCTTATAATGACATTTTTCCCCGGCTTATGAATGTACGTAGGTCGTATAGTGCTAGTGTGATATTGGCTCATAGGTATACTGACTGTCTGAAAGTCAGAACAAGGAAATGTGCTTTCAGTCTCCAAAACAGGATAGAAAAATCAGCTAATTCGCTGATAAATGTGGTTTGCGGTGGCCCTTGCTACAGACTGTCAAATATGTATAGCCGATGGCAGCGCATACTCTTACCAAAAAGAGGCCAAACAACGAGCCGAAATACAGTGTAGCGTGTACTAAGGCTGTCAAGGGCTTTCTGTATATAATTTGAGTCTAGTGATAAGCTATGTTTAATATATCTATTGTACCACCCCTGTGAGTACTTAATAAAGTTGATTGATCGATATGGGGATGCTCTCCACCACGTGGAACAGGTAACATACATATCATAGAAGGGAGAATGAACGCTCACATGTATCAGAGTATTTTGTGGGAACATTTGCACGGGCTTGTTCAAAAACTCGGGCTACCGCAAAAATTCGTATTTCAACAAGACAACGACCCAAAGCATACGGCGAAAACCTCGAATAAATGGTTCACCGATAATTCCTTACAACTAGAATGGCTAAGCCAGTCTCCGGGTTTGAATCCGGTAGAAAATTTGTAACGATTTCTGAAAAACAGCATTAATGCGGGTAGGCCGAACTCCATTCTGAAACTCAATGAAATCTGCATGGGGAATTGGCTAAAATCCCTGATGAAACATGCCAAGGCTTTGTAAAACAATATATAGGAAGAGATTAATTCCCGTTGAACTGAACAAAAGCTACGCTACAAAAGATTAAATGTAGTTTTAAAATCCTTTTTTTGTGTTGTATGAATACTTTTCTCAACCCAAAATATATAAATTGTTATATGATTTCTATTATAGAGGAATTTATTTGTTTTGTTGTTGCCTGTCTGTTGTTTACGGAAAAATGCAAATACTGTATCAATATATATGTTCTTCGTTCGCTAGATTTTTTTTAAATAAACAATTTTATGGTGTACGAATATCTATGTCCCCCACTGTATGTATGGGAACTACCCAATTGCCGAACTAACTCTATTTCTGAACACACAGTTATTATTTGACAGGTGAAAATAATAATCCCACCAAATAATAACTGTTTGTTCGGAAACAGAGTTAGTTAGTTGGAGTTGGTTCAGTGGTACCGCTAAGGGGGCACAGGGAAGCTTGAGCCCCCTACTTGGATTGGGTATTGGAACAAAATTTGTAGATCGGTCCAATAATAAAGAACATGGCGATTCTGCCTTGCGTTTTGACCCCTTTTCAACCCTGGCAGGGTTGTTGGGTGCCTGAGGTTGAAGTAATGAGTCGAATGGGTAGAAGAAAAACTAGAAATTTTTGAGACGAAAATCATCAAAATCGGTAAAATAGATTTCGAGAAATAAGTGGGACAGCTCTGTAATTATATAAAAGTGCCTAGAGAGAAAAAGTTATTTTGCCCTGACAGGGTTATGGTTGAACTTTTGGGAAAACAAATGGTGTTTGCCACTCGACAGAGTTCAGATACAGGGTTTTAAAAGAAAATCCGATTGATTGGCCCAATGTTAAAAAAATATCGAGAGGGACAAGCGTCTGGGAGCCCCTTTTTTAAACCTGACGGGTTTGTAGGGTTGCCTAGGGTGAAAATAATGGGTTCCACTGGTAGAGCTAAAAATTAGAATTTTTTTGAGACCAAAATCATCGAAATCGGTCCAGTAGTTTTCGAGAAGAAAGTGGGACTGCTACGTATTTATATAAAAGTGCTTAGGGTAAAAAGGTAAATTAGCCCCCTTTGACAGGGTTATGGCTGAACTTTTGGGACAACAAATGGTTTTGCCACTCGACAGGGCTAAGATACAGGGCTTAAAATTGAAATTGGGTTGATTGGCAAAATATTAAAAAATTTCGAGCGGGACAAGCGTTTATTTGCCCCCTTTTTTAATCATGACAGGGTTGTAGGGGTGCCTAGGGTTAAAATAATGGGTCCACGGGTAGAGCTAAAAATTAGAAATTGTTTGAGAACAAAATCATCGAAATCGGTCCGGTAGTTTATGAGAAATAAAGTGGAACAAAAAAATCACAAGGAATCGAAAAAGTCGCAAGGTGAAATGCTCGGTTCGCGGCGGCTCTTTTTTTTAGCTGCGCCGCCGCTGTAGGATAGATCTCGTCCATCTCTTCGCATTTCCGCATTTTTCAACCGATTTGGACGATTTGGACCATTCAAGCGCCAAAATCCGTCTCGATGACTGGGCCTTAGGACCAGCTATATATGCGTCTCGTCTGACCCATCTAAGTCCCATTTGCTCCATTTGGACCATTTGACCCAAGTTTAGCCCCAACCCCCCCCCCTAATTTTTGCATTTTTCGCTCGATTGAAGCCGCTCTTGCGCCCAACAACTTTTCCCAACGTTACCTCGTGTAAAAAAGTACCATTTAGTCCCCTCGCTTTCAATTTATCCCATGGCGATAACTTGCCCCCCCCCTCGCCACCTCGCCTCGATTTTTTGCAATTTTCCCTCAATTTTCACCATTTTAACTTCAAGTGACTCCTTTTAAAATAATCTAGTGTCATCCGGGTCACTTTGGATCATAGGGCTTCATTTTTCCCAATGGGACAAATTACCCCATTTCCGAAACGACCCACAGCTATTTTTCATAATTTTCGCCCGATTTCAGCCGTTCTAACGCCAAATCACTTAAATGGTGCCTCATCCGCAACATTCAGGACCATAGCACCACATTTGTCCCATCGGATCCCAAATATTCCCTCTAATACGTTTAAAGGGGAGAAAACAACGCATTTATCTAATGTTCCGGCAAGCTAAGCCTAGCGAGTTGCCTGCTCCCTGTGTTACTCGTTTTTCGGAAAATCTTTTTTCTTCTAGCCTGCATCAAAAACCATTTTCATTCTGTCCTAAACATTCTTTTAGCGAAGTTTCCCGAATTTTCCCCAAAAAAGTTTGGCACACACAAGTACTCAGATAATTTTTTGCAAAAAAATCGGCATCGCTTGTTTCCACTCGCTATGTTTAATTTAATTCTCCTTCAAATTCTTTATAAATCATTAGAAGTTAAATGCTATATACATGCTGGTCCCATCATTTACTTTTTAACTGTTTTTAGATTTCATTCAGGGGCTCCGGAACAGGGAGGGGGAGGGGCAACGGCCCATCTTGCCCTTTCACTGGGGGGAGGGGCAGCATGTGCCTTTTTCAAAAAGTAAAAATACGTTTGTAAAATATTTTTAGCGGTTTTTCCCTCAAAGGATTTTAGTCGATCGGACACAGCTCCATGCGCGGTATTGTCATTTGCTTCGTAGCACTTACCCATTTATTGCCGCACAGTCTTGAGGAGCAGAACTCTTAGAGCAGAGACACACTATCAGGTATGCATAGTTTTATGTCGCGAAGCTATCCTCCCTTTTTAAATAGTGTTCAAATATTACTGCTTGATGTGAAATAGAAGTGCTATTTATGAAAGATTCCATTATAGTTAGACTAGTTTGAACTCTGATGCTTCTAAAGATTTAAATAGTATAGCGTCTTTATTACGCTTCCAGTCTTTGCAAGGGTTCGTTTATATGATAACGGATGTAATTACACTTTTGTACCTATTGCGATTCAACAAGTATAGCATCAACGCCTAGAGTTTGTAAGATTTCGCGTATAAGTTTTAGACTTGGTTTGAGCGATTTTAATTCTTCATATTTTTGCACTTGAATTATTTATTACACATAAATTCAACACTTCTAATTTTATAAGATTTTAGCCTTCACTGTATCGAACATTTATTAGATTTTAATGTAGGTTTTATTGTTCTTACAAAAACTCTCGCATTGCGTGGATTCAGAGTTTTATTAGCAACCTACACAAGAGTGTCTGACCCAAAAGAGCCCTGCAAAGGATCTTTTATAACGTTTAATCTGCTTAGTACAAGTAAGTTTAACTCGTACAGTGGTGCAAGTAAGAAACTCCTCTAGCAATATTTTGATAATTTTCATGATTAGCTACGTAAAATCTGAAGATGAAATGGACATTTAATCCATTAACTTTATATTTTCATTATTCATTCATTAATATTACAGTATCAGTCATACATTTATAACAGCTGCTTCTGTATAATATTAATGTATATTCATCTGCCACATGTATGCGGATAACAGCATACGATTTCAGAAACAATCATATTCTCTATTTTATGAGCATGTTTCTTTAGAAAAAAGAATATCCTTTATTTTATGAGCATATTTCATTAGCAAAAAGAATTTTCTTTATTTTCTGAGAATAATAACATACGCTCTAACAGTAAAATATGCTCAAGAATATTCTTTATGCCTAAAGTATATTGTCTCAGCCCTACTGAGTCATCAGGCAATTCGAAAAAATTATGTTAAAACGCTGTAACTTTGCCCTTTGAGCGAAGAGTGGGATTATTTCCCTCAAAAGTTAGCCCTTCATTCTGCTGTGGCTGAAAATTACTGGACCGATTTGAAAAATTTATGTGCCCTAAAATAATAGCTAATATAATGTCGACTATTGAAATAAAATTTGACGTTTCGAGATTATTAATTTCATATCATCAGAATACTAAAAGATAAGGAAATGTATTCGGGAGGTTTAAAAGTAGTCATTTATTTCTAATATAGCGAGTGAGCCTGTGTGCTGTCGCAGGGAAGTCTAAAACGCGAATGAACAAAGCTATGTACTTGGAGGGGCCGGATGTCAGTGCCTGTACCGTCAGCGGATGTGAAATTAACTGTGGACTGTGTGAAGGGGTACAGCCACAACTAGGACATGAAACGGCAGTAATAATCAGGTAGAAGATATGTTAAGCATAGTTACTAAAAATACAATTTTAGAGAGGTAATGAGGAACTAAAAAATTTATGCAAGACCAAAACAATGTTAAAAAGAACTAGAGTACTCTTAGAGCGCATACCTCCACCAAGCACGGGAACGATAATGAAAATTCAAATTGGCTCTGAAACAATGATTTTCTTTGTATCAACACCAAAACCTAATCATTTGTGCCTTTTGATAGTGAGAACAGCTTTTGTAATTTTCTTGAAGATCTTTTCATACCTTTTTGAAGCATGTTGCTATCAAACATTCTGACAAACGTGAGTAAAACACACAAACAGACCAACCGATCATAGCTAAAATATGATCATTTCATTTCTAACAATTTACGCCAATTTCATTAAGATCCGTTCAGCACTTTTTGAGTCATTTTGCTAAAACACATGAAATCAAACACAAAGACGAACAAACAAACGAACAAACAGATCATGTCAGAAATTTGGTCATTGACTCTTCGAAATATAACTCTCTCGCCAGAACGTCAGGTACGGTGACGCTGCAATCCGAGAATTTCAAGAATTTACCTGCTGCTCTGGGAGGCGAACACTCGACATACAGTGTGCAGATACAGCACTCTAGCTTCTCGCCAATGCCAGTACTAGATATTATGTGCAATATTGCTGGCCTCAGTGTCAGTAGTATGCGACACTGAGCAGACGATATGACTTATATTATTTAGGTCAATGATTGCTTGGCGCTTCCATGAACCAAAGGCTCTACAAAGAAGTATCACGATGCTTATGACGTATTGCATGTAAGTTTTGCCCGTATCACACATAGCGTGACAGCTGCTGTTGCCCGTGCTTGCGACATGTCTCTCCCCTTGATTCCACCCACTTTCGCGTCGGTGGCCGCGCATCACGCAGTAAATTCCGCTCACGCTGATGCAAAAGATATGCGCTATAGGGCGGCCGCCGACGTGAGAGTGGGTGGAATCTAGGGGAGAGACTTGTCGTAAGCACGGGCAACAGCAGCTGTCGCGCTATATGCTAATATGGACATTAGGTAGGCAGAAGTGATGACAGCGAAGCATCATGAGACTACCTTAACCTAGACCGTCTACTAAGAGATGCAAAGTACACGTGGCATAGTGCTCCTAAATTCCAAGGGCAAGTAAACAGCAATGATCATAGTAGCAAGGCGCCCTTTTCTTTTCTAACTCCTCGGCTGTGCGGTGCTTGTTTTGGCGGCTGTACGGTCGGTAGTCTTGACCCGTCTCTTGTAGGCGTAACGGTCAGCAGCCGTGCGGTTCTTCAAGCTACGACAAGATAAATATATATATATATATTTTCAGCACATCAAGTTCTAGTCACTATTTCCAGCAATGATGAGGCCTTTTTAGCAAAATGATGGAAGAGGAGGAGGGAGAAGAGGTAAATCACGGCAAAAAAAAAAAAAAAGATCTGCCTGCAGACGTCAAAAACTTCAGGCCGCAGACGTTCCACAAAGTTTGTATGGGGCTGATCCCAAGAAACGGAAGAACAGCAAACTGCTCTCCGCTGCAGCGAAAGTAAATGACGTTCACTTGTTAGCAGACTTATACGCACGTCGTGCAGAACGTTTGTTTATTGACTAATTCGTTAGGGAGTGAATTTAGTACGCTAAACTATATGCGATATATGTAAATTATGACGACGAATATTATGTTGCAAAGTAGAGAAAACGGAGTTATTTTTTGTGAGACATTCGCCTAATTGCCATATGTTATGTTTGCTATTTAAAACGTGTTGAAAAAATTTTTTAAAACAAAGTTCAGAAAAAATTGAATGGCAGCTGAAATGGAGACAAGTTGAACCCAATAACAGGCGCGTAAGACAATATCTGTTCGGTCAGTAGTTCTCTTTATTTTTTTTAGCTTACCGATAATGTGTCAAGTCTTTGATTTCATGAGGCGAGTTCGCCACACTGAAACTGCGTGAACGAACATATCTGTCTGATGTCGCTACTGCCTACAAGCTGCAAAATGAAGGCTGAACTTACCCGCTTTTATCCCCTAGTCACCATACCTGCAACGTTTCCAATAGCGGTAATGCTACGAGAAAGGCGAAATTAATTAAGCCCCGAATTAAAGGGTTAACTGCTGCAATGCTGGATGGTGCCTGCCTCTCGTCTGATCGTACTTTCGCACTGATTATACAAAACCTACTTACGTCTTTGCGGGCCCCAAAATGGCATGACTTGCCACGACAAAATCGTGGCCATAAGTCGGGCAAGTATCAGCCTTGCCTAAGCAAGTAAAATTCGACTCGTGCATTTATGTTCCAGCCACACTTGTTCCAATCATCCATAAGTGACTGTGTTATGAAACAAACATATATGCATAATTTTATGCATATATATCATATGAATTTATGCATCATATATATATACACACAAATATATAATTAAAGATAAGCATATTAACAAAATCTACTTGTAATAACAAAATCAGAATGACTGATATAACCGACAGACATTTATTTAAACAAAACTTCAACTTCAGATTCTCTAAGAATTGTACGGGAAAGAAGAGCATAGCTTGGTTGTTACACATGGTACGTAGACACCATCAATAATCGCTCGGCTGTAAAAACTGACCGAGTCAATAAAAAGAAGAAATCGCTTAGCTACGTTGGACGAAATCGCTTAGCTACGTACGACCAATGCCTCTATTTGAGAAGCTGTACGTAAATGTATCAGTAAGCATTACAGTCTGGCAGTGATAGGTTTTTATCGATTTGATGTAATGGAATAACACGGTTGTCGGGGTGATATGGTGAATCGAAATTTGCGCTAAACCTGCGGTGCTCTGTAGGCAAAGAACTAAGTGTTTGGTGATAAGAGTGTTATAGTCATAAGGCATAAGTCTGATAGCCGTGATGGCGTTTGTGTAAACACGCTAGGGACTAAGAAAACAACGTGGCAATAATTCAAATGACTTGTTGGCTCTGGCGGGGCATATGGTTTCAAAAGCAGTGTCAAGAAAATTAATGACAGATCGTTAAGAAAACGACCGAGGATTTGTCAGGGTGAAAATGTCGTTACTTGAGAAACAGAAGACTACAACCATACTCGGTTGAGGATTGCGTGTACCCACGGGCGTACAGCCAATAGAATTCAAGAAAATTGGGGAAGTTGAGGATGTGGCCTACGATAGGTGGGACTTGGGTAGGAAGGACAACTGAAACGCCTCCCTTTGTAGGATATACTTTAGCTTGGGTTTTGGAATCAGTTGAGTGTGGGATACGTTACAGATAGAAGTGAATTTGTAGGAGCACCATTACTGTCAAGCTACATAACTTTAATCATTGCTGATTGATTTGCTTCGAAAGTGTGTCTGAAATACCGTCACGGGCGAATAATCTAAAAAAAAATAAAAAAAAAAATAGTAACGCTGTTGTCATACTAGCGCTACATAACTAGACTAAACTCAATTAAATTTCAAATAAAATAAAATATTATCTAAAAAATAACTGCGAGGTTCCGGCTGCAGTAGATCATGCGATATTAACTTAACTGCTACGACAGCTTCATAGCATTTCTTATGTGTGTGAAGTGATAAAAATAAGAGTGTTCGAAAAAATTTCATTGAAGTAGTATGGAAACTATTGATGCCATGCTTACTTGATTCTTTGTACTTTTTGACAATATGGGTAGGATGTCATTTTGAGAGTGGGTCAGAGTAAAATTGCGTAGTCAATTTTAGGATGTATTGTTAACCTTCTCGCGCAGAAATACGAAAAAAATTTACATGTGAAAAGGTGAGAAACATTTTTTATGCATGCTAATCATCATAAGTTTATGCATGAATGCTAACCATTTTGCTGTCCGAAAATGCTAAATATGTTTTTGGCCAATGGCTCCCGCTTTGGCGCATGTATCTAGGCGGTGTGTAAAATTTGTCAGTGAAACTTGTGCTGTATAGATTACAACCACAGTGACTGGTGTAGTGATCCTTAATCTGAAGTAATTTGTGCTTTGATAATGAATCATTAGTGTCAAAATTATATTACTTATATACTCTTCACGTGGGGTTCATTTATATATATAACACATGCATAAATATATTAACTTGTTTTAACGTAAAACTGACACGTACACACCAATTATCCTAACAACTGCGTTTCAACATTCTTGGCATCAACCATCTCTGAGTGAACAAAATGCAAGTCTTTCATTAATGGCGAGTTTATTTTCATCCAGCAACACTCCACGTCTTGCTCGCTCCATTTACACTTTTACCATCTCTGTGAGCCGAAACACAAGCCCCGTCATTAGTGTTGCATGTCCCGTCGGCGACAGCAGTGCAATATTAAGCCAGAGTGTCCACATGAGTATGACTGTTATCACAGGGCTACACCATTAAGGCAACGGTTCATAACTACATGCTTTAGTGTATCGCCTCCAACCCCTGCGAACCCTAAGCTAGTCTCAGCTTTTAGTAGACCGTGGGCCGTACACGGTTAAGCGTCTGTTACTTTCTCGGTGCAGAATTTACGAACATTGAACAGTCTCAATTAGGACTCCATTTTAACATTGGTGAGCTGAAACACGTGTGCTTTTACAGTCGGCAACGGTAACATTGTAAATAAATTAAGCAGGCATGGCTATTGCTTAATTTCATTGTCGAACTTCCATGCCCAAGTTAACGCAATCTAGAGATCGGCCGTAGAAGATCCATGCATCCCACTTGGAAATCTACGGTAATCACAGGGAAATTATCTCTTGAGTTTCACTTCACTAATGCTTTGTTTCTCCTTTGCAACTCACGTGGACTGGGCATGACCGCGTGTCTTGGGGGCCTCGGCTTGACCGGGAACACGAACCCCCCATCAACTCGCCAGATTCTACCGGAGGCATCGCTAGAGTATAATAAGGGAGTTACGAGGGTAGGTGGTGGGAAGAGAGATGACTCTGCCGGTAGAAGGACTGGCAAATTAAGGAATTATTTTTTCCCAAATTTTCACTTTGGCTGACTTTACTCTGGAGTGACGACTCTTAAATCATTTAATTTGTCCAATTGTTTCATTCAGAAATCCATACATATGTTGCATTTTCTAAATATCTGAGTATACTTTCGATTGCGGAAATTTCTTCAATAATTTGAGATTCTTTTTAGCGAGTATTGCAAAATAAGAAAAATATCTGCATTTAATAAAATGATTCTTAAGCATTTAAGTCACGATATCTCATTGATATATGAGTTGATTTTTTAATTATAACGTTAAACATAGATTCGGTAATCTGTGGTAAGCATTACGATGTGAATAAAACGACCTTAGACAAATATGAATCTGTTTGTCTGGTTGTTTGTTTGTCTGTCACCAGGATAACTCAAAAAGTTATGAACCGATTTGGATGAAATTTACAGGGATTGTTAGGTATGTTGGGAGGAACAGATGATTAACTTTTGGTGAAGATATGTCCATCC
>LQNS02276867.1:11914526-11926676 GCA_001587735.2 Parhyale hawaiensis
GAATGACGCTCTTCAGAGTTTTACGATCAGTTTCAAAAGTAGAAATGTTGTCTAGCTGCACGTAAAAAGAAACAGAATTGATGTCGTCTCTATTACTATCGGCAATGAAATTTTGGTCTAAGACTCTGGAGATTATATTTTCAACCATCACTTGAGGATGTTGAGGAATCACAGAATGGCTTTTGGCATTTTGCATCAAAAAACACCATTCTCACTGCGAAACATGGTGGTGGTAAGATTATGATTTGGGGATGCTTTTCATCATGTGGAACAGGTAGCTAACATCCATATCATAGCTAGAAGGGAGAATGAACGCTCGCATGTATAGGAACATTTTGCGGGAATATTTGCATGCGTCAGTTAAAAAACTCTGGTTACTGCAAGAATTAGTTTTTCAGCAAAGTTTGTGACGATATTTCTGAAATTAAACATTAGGCCTAATGCAACGAGGCCAAAGTCCATTCTGGAACTCAAAGAAATTTGCAAGGAAGAATGGGTTAAAATCTCTCTGGAAACATGTCGAGGCTTGTTAAAAAACTGTAGAAAGAGAATATTTGCCATTGAACTGAACAAAGGCTAAGCCACAAAATATTAAAGGTTTTAATTTTTTTTTGTGCTTGAATATCTAAATTTTTCAACCCAAAATATATAAATTGTATAATTTCTGTTATAGAGGAATTTACTTGTGTTTTTGTTGCCAATGTGTTGTTTACACAAAATTACATGCACTATATCAATATATTTACTTTTGGTTTGCCAGAATTTTTTAAATAAACAATTTCATGGTGTATGAATATTTATTCCCATCCCCCCCCCACTGTATCTATATTCTAAACTTTGTCTTCCCTTTCAACAAACACGGTTGTGGCGTCTTGCAGCATAGAGTTTTATTTGCTAGCTACATTATCTTATTTGAATTGGATGAAAATAGAAAAGAAGAGATAGTCTATATAATTGTGCAGTAGGTCCCTTTTGCGGATGCTTTGACTGCCATAGTAAGATGCAAATGAGGAAAGAAAAAGTTAGCCTTATTACCTTGGGCATATGATGAGATAATAGTCTATTTACTTGTGTTACATCCAGTCATATAAGAGAACTAGAAGGCACGTGATAAACTTGCTTGCTGCTACAGAGAATTGCCACTAAGATGACAACAGTACAATAACTGAGATTGTTTTGGAATAATTACATGCAATTTTTCTCCATTTATCCCTACTTAGCACTCTGGGACGCTTTGGACGGTGCGTCTCTGTAGGCTTCATTGTGTTCATGTTCTTTGATACCTAGTTATATAGGGTTATGTGGGCCCATCACTTCTTTCAAGCCAGAATTTATTGTTCTTTAGATGACCCATTGGGTCGTCATCACGATCGTCTTTGCTTTCGCAAGAAACAAGTGTTATTCAGCTGGTCATAGACCACACGCTATTCGACCCCCACTCTTGCCCATACCGTACTGGTTACCATCAGCAGCTTCTTTGCTTCTCTAACGAATATTCAACGCCCAGTCTGTAAGCAAAGTCCATTTATGTGTTAGATACGTATTCCAGTTGAATTTCATGTAGTGCCTTTAAAGTTAACGTGCCCCTTCATGAGCCCGAGCTCAGGTTTAACTTCCGTATCACAGATACAATCGATTCAATTTTCATTTTTCAAATTTCTCTCCATCTCAAAGCAAAGTTTACAGACTTTTAGTATATTACAAGAAATCATCAAAAGAATGCAAATACTGATATTTTAGCTTTGCATCCAGTAAAATGATGTTAGCTATTATTCAATCATCTTCGCTACTGATACCTACTGGCCAGTGGACTAAAAATCAGAATATCACTGCATTCGACACATTGGCATCTAGGTTACAACTCTTCTTAAATACCTGTCTCGCCCTGACTCCTGAACGATGACCATGATTGTATGGAGGACTGTAAACTTCCCCCAGGGGCGTAGCTCCACAATTGATGCTCGAATTTATTCCTATCTTGAAGCGAAGAAACGGTGTGCAAACAATACAAGTAGCTAAATAAACAAGACACAAGTAAATAAATAAAGTTCACAGACTTTTAGTATAATCCACTGTATAATAAATCACAGTTGTTGGTCGCTTGCTTGCTCCAATGTTGGTCTATCCGTCACGCAGTTAAGAGTTTAATAGGAGAAAATTCATGTAGCTATGTATTGAAAAACGAGTAGAGATGCCATACAATTTCAGCGCTTGGAATACCGGTGACAAATATAGCTCTGGATCTCCGGCCTCTAGATCCCCGCTTTCATTGCTGAATGATATCGAAGTAGTTGAATCTTCACGCTGAGCAGACGCCTTTTTATATTGAATTTACACCGCAACCAAATTCGATGCTGGAGGTTCAACAATCAGTTGGTATCCACAATATAATGAGCCCTGGGCATTTCCAGTGAATTCTTTTGACTGAACTATATTTTTTTTAAGGCAGCTTAACGTTTGATCAATTCCAAGCTGATATTCACGCCTCATCTTGCAAGGGGGATATTTTGCTATCGCTAAACTCATGGTTGTACAGCTTGCGTTTCACTAATGGAAGATCAGGCCTGCAGGGATGAGACCTATAATGCAGCGAAACCTATACTGGGAACCGGAACAATAAAAAACTCAGTCACAACATTTTTGCCATCATATTTTGACGGCTGGGCCCTCTACTATAGGTATATAAAGAGAGGCTACACTGAGTGTTTATGGGTTAGTGCAAAAGTTTACATTTACTTGGTGTTGCTGTTGCAGAGCTACAGTGTTCCTAGCCCTGGGTCGGGCACGGTCTGGGCTACAGGATTTGGACAAGGTACTGCAGCTCAAGCCTGATCTCACTGCTGCAAGGCTACAGAGAGCAACAGTACACTACAAGATGGGCGAGTTGGACCTCGCTCATATCGATCTTGAGGAAGTGGTGAGTTCGCTATGGGGCAACTCGGTGCAGCTGTCTTTTTTGTGTCATCAACTTGCATTGCTCGGTTTTTGAGCCATGACGCATAGCAGTACTCTCAAACTCTCTCAGGCTTGTACCCAGTGGCTTGTAAGGGGCTTTGTAGCACTCAATTTTTCTCACCTCCAGGTCACTTGACACCGTTAGGACTTAGCCTCAGGGATCCTACTGCCCTTTACCAATCTGATAACTTACACAAGTAGGATTCTTATATAAATTGCAACAATTTTCGTTAGTTTGTTTCTTTAATCGTTTTCTATTTTCCAGATTGTCTGTCAAGCCGCCGCATGGTACTTCAGCTGGTCAGCGCGCCACGCCCAGCTGAGCGGCGTTCCGCTGAGCCAGCGCAGCCTTCAGCCAGGTGGCGTGGCAGCCACCCCGCCAGTCAGCCTACTGGCGGTTTGCTCGGAGGTTGCACTGGCCCAGCTCACCATTCCCACTTGTGAAATCGGCGGGGCAGGTTCTCTGGTGCCTACCTCCTCCGATTTGTGGATACCTTACTCCCGGCAAACCTTGTTGCATGTAAAAAAAGCCCTTTACCATGTTAAGCTAAAGATACTTTGTGAATAACTTGTGATTAAGAAAAAACTTCCACCTGCAGGGTGTGTAACCACACCCGACTTGACCGTTGGGTGTCCTAGCACATTACCTGTCTTGAGAGTTTAAGGTTCCGGTACTTGGCATTGCGTCCAAGTCCCATAACACCGCTCGTAGGACAGCAGAGGAAGTGCCAAAAAAAACTTTGAAGGGGAAAAGACTGAAAAAACATTCAAGAAAAAATTTCCGTTCGTCCTCCATGACGTATTCCACCCTGGCTCTGCTGGGAGTTCTGCTCTGTGAGGTGTCTCGCGCTAGACTGCACACCAGTAATGATACCCATTACCCTAACTACCTGCACCTTTCTTCAGTGGGGTTCCCGCTAGGAAGGTAGCTACGCGCCAACAGCTTAGTCTTTTAATGTCGATTACTTGGCAACTGAAGCTTGCTTCATATGCCAACAACTACGTTGACTGAATCGTCCTTGACCGAATTGTACCTCATATACGAGCGTGCTTATACGGCCTCGAACATACGGAAATCATATCTCGGTCTGGCTAGGCCTTGAACTTGTCACGCCCAGCGACGCCGGGCCCACCTCTCGATTGAAGTGGTCATCTATGTCAAGGAGGTTGACCAATCGTCTGGTAATCCAATGGTCATACCTCGGTGTCGAGGGCTTATACAAGACCCGAATGTATGAGACTCTTATCTCCTTCTGCCAATGCAGAATGTGTCTCCGAGCCCGTACTGTCGCCTACTAAAGAGTCAGTCCAATAATTCAGTACCCGAATGGTCACATCTCAGTCCCGAGCGTGCTTATGCAAACCTTAAAGGTACGAAATTATATCAACCTTCAACAGTGCTTTGAGCTTGACTCACCCGGCGAAGCCGGGCCCGCCACTTTACCGAAACTTATTTCACCTATGACTACGACATGGACCAATCGTTCCACTATCTGAATATTCTTGCCTCAGGTTTTCAGCATGCTTATGTAAGTAACGAGCGTACGAGAGTCATATCTTACTGACAATAACTTGAACTGGCTTCTCCGAGCTCCGTCGAGTATCTACTTCAGTTGACCTGAACTTGCGTCGTCCATACCTACGAGGCTGACCAATACAGCAGTACGCCAGTACCCGAATGGTTGCACCCCAGCGTGCTGATGAAACCCTCGAACGTTCGACAGGCATGTCCCATTCTTACCATGCCCTGAACTAGTGCCGCCCGATACACCAGGTGCGCCCCTGGCCCTGAACTTGCGTCAGATCTTTGACATTGACCAACCGCTTTAGTTGTGCACGCTTCCGCTATGTGAGTTTATCTTTTACCTGAGGGATTAATTGAGTTTATGATATTCAAGTCCTTGTGACGTAGTTAGAGCATTATTCCTTATAAGTCGTGCACATAAATATGTATGTTCAGTTATTGCAATGCTCTATTACCTGGGAGTATAAGTTGGGTTTGAGTAATCGAAGTATTTCCGAGGGGGAAATAGGCTAACATGAGGGTAAATGAGAAAGCTGTATAGTAGTTTTAAAAGCATAACTATTTGAAGCAATGAAATATTATTGCAATTTGGAATAAGTAGGCTAGTTTCAATAAACCTAAGGAATGTGAATGTGTTAATCGCAAACTAATTACTATTGAGACTGAATCGGATTACAATACTTCACTCACAAAGTTCCAATTGGTACATAGGTAAACTGAGGCAGCTATGGTCTCGCAAAAATAGAAATAAAACACATCCGATTTGACGGTAATCGGACACGCCAAGAACTGTGTGACAGTTCCTCCAAAAACTGGGATAGTTAATCTACGCCAATATAAGAATCTATATATGTATATATATATCAGAACATCCTATTCTAGGGTGGCAGCACCAAAACAATCGCGAGTAATATAACTGAAAGTCGAATAACAGAATTGGAACGAACTCCAATATCGTTCCAATTATTCTAAACACTTCGATAAATTCGACACGGCACGAAAAGAATAAAATAGGTATACATCACCACTCAGATGGTTTCTCTTCAAACAGCTTCGACGGAGTAGAGGAACTGCACACTATAACACTAGTCACGGGATGATCACTAATCCGAATTCTCTATCGAATCCTGTTCCTTGTATATCTGTGAATGTCTTCATGTAACCCCGGCGGGATTATGGTACGATCGGGGCACCGTCCGTGGTTTTCCCGGAGGGCTCTGGACTGTCCAATCAACGCGTCGATTGCGTCAGCAATTAAGTGTATCTAATCAGAGGCGCGACTGGCTGTCGCCTAGTCTGTGTGGGCCTTTCCTGATGTCTAAGAATTCTGACAAGCCAAGGTAGATGAGGGTCCTTTGAGAGAGTTCAATTTGTATAATTGTATCTAATTTCTTTTCTATAGCGAGGGGCCCAAAATGTAATTTGCAATTATGGTAGCAAAGGTTACATATCAATTCAATTACTTGCAAGGCTAGCGAGGTTTTTCATATGCATTTAACTCTGAACTCACTCGCTCTCCGCTCGCTCGTAACGTATAATATTTTATCTAGCGACGGTTGATCGGCAACGATCGGGATTTCCTAATCTTGGCTTCGTGGAAGTGGTGACCTAGATCGTAGGGTAGGTACGCGTACGCTCTCAACTCATGAGTGTCTTGGTGCGCCGCCGTACAGCATGCGGATAATATTTAGCTATACTGTACTCATTAAACTCTTTAAGCACAGTGAAGTATGAAAAGTAGAGCGGTAGAATAGACACGCAGTGTTATTTAGAATAGCAAAGAACACAGGAAAATAAGTGAAATCATCTACGAAAAGGAAATAAATACAATACTTCTGCCTACGTATTTTTCCTACGTTAGATACATGATCATAGCAGATTATGTTTGTGTATATTATCAAAGCATCCTTAACTAATTACATATACTAGCATGAGATGCGAGGACATAGTAACCGATTGGTTGCACCCCTGTTAACGAGCATGCTAAAGCTTCGAGCATACGAAAGTCATACAGTGCCTTGATCTTGTTCTCGAGCGCATAACCTGGACTTATTTCACCTCACGCGTTGAGCTGTGGCTCACGACTTCCCATCACTAACAGCGATAGCCTTTGCTCTTATTACCTCACACTTGTGTCAGCGATGTCCACTGGAAATGCTCCCTATGCCTCTTACTAAGTTCAGTTCCCTGAACTAGTTTCCACCCAGCTATGCCGTACTCTCCTCTCCACACCTTTTGTCCTTGGGTCGTCCCAGCTACCTCGGGAGCGAAACTCGGCTCGGTACCTCGCACCCGCCTTAGAGACATCACAGTAATATCCCAACGGCTCTGACCAAGTTATCCCCTTGACCGAATGGTCCCACGTCAGTTTGGAGCTTGTAAACACAATCGTCGATGGAACATTTCTTCCTGAGCTTTCCTGAACCTGTCCGTCCGGCTTCGCTGGAATCGCTCTCAGGTCTGATCTCCCGCCTCAGGAAGCGAAAACTTTTAACTCTGCGCTGGCACTATCCAAAGCGTCATTGTTTAGTGATTCCCCCGCTGAAAACACTGTTGCTAGCACGACCGCAGGAGTCAATCTGATCTGTTTATAGCACGACTCCTGAAAACCTATGTTAGTATAGCTATATCGGCTGTGACTGAAATTTCTCCCAGCGCCTCGAGCAAAACTTGATCTGTCGGTCCCGATAGGGGCAGTCCAGAAAGTATGAACCCCGTGTTCAGGTTCGCCCTAGCCGGCTACCCACCTTTTCAGACCGTTTTATGGCGAGAATCTGCGTCGTTAACGAGGCAATGACAACATACACCCCTTGTATCGCGAAGAGATACCTGTCTCTGACCTGACATGTTCGGGCCACCAGCCCGGTAACTTACTCGATGCATTCCTTTGCTGCCTCACCCATGTACCTAGGGTCTCTACAGACCTGTGCTCTTTGCAGGCCGTTGTTCAGCTCCGAGCTTCAGAACCTCTCAATAATTAGGCAAAGACATCAACATAGCTCTTAAAACTAGAACCGATCTAGTACTGCTTTCCCATCTCAGGATAACGGAGAACATTCCCTTCCGTGGCATTATCAGCACATGCGGGCTCAACTGGATGAATAGTGCCCCTCCAAACCTCCTTTCTGAGGAATGCAGGCTCGAGACCTCCCTACCGCCTATGAATTCTACGCAGCCTGCGGTAATTTCGTCAGGCACCTTACATCGGAGGCGAGACCCACATCTAGCAAACGTTCACCGACGGCTTCCACCGCTCTGGACATTGAGCGCTCCAGACCATAATGATTCTGTCACACCTAGCCCGTAGTATACGCGTCATCTGGTAGGCCCAAATGTACGATAGAGCAGTCAACGCTAGCCCTCCCTACTTACTCACCTAGCTCTGCTAGACAACAAGTTTCCCGACATGAGAGCGCTGCATGCACTCTTAATTTTAAGCGTTTGATCGACCAAGCTTGGGCAAACCCGAGAGCATTTCTCGGGCCTCGCGACCCAAAAGCCGCCCTTCCGACCCCGACCCTCAGCCCAACCCGGTGGGTGTCTCCTGATGGTAGGAAGGTAAAACTGGTTCCTACTTTGTCCACTTATACAAGTACCACCTTAACTCATGCTCCCAAAGTTGCACGACTGAGTTGTATTTGAGAAGCTGGGACTTAATATAGTATAATTAGTCTTTGCCTTTACAATTTGATCTCTGGTCGCTTCCACAGCCAAATGGTTACCCGTAGGGGCCTTCAAATAATAGGTCCTAACGGTGTCAAGTGACCTATGTATGTGGGAGAAAATATGCTTGTGAGAAGCCAAGGGCGCCGGAATACGCCCTTTTTTCTCACCATAAGGGAGCTTGACACCGTGAAGTCCTCCCACCTACCCGTCACGAACAGATGGTTGCGTGGGCATGGTGAGCTGGGCCAGTGCAACCCCCGAGGTAGTAACCACCAGTCGGTTGACTGGCGTGGTGGCTGCCGCGCAACCTGGCTGAAGGCTGCGCTGGTTCGGCGGACCGCCGCTCAGCTGGGCGTGGCGGTGACCGGCGACGTACCGTGCGGTGGCCTGAGAGACAAACAATGTGGAAAATAAGAAAAGCTTTAGTACTTAAACCTCTTCATACATGTTGAAACGATTATAGAAACAATCAAACTGATGAAAATTGTTGCGATTTGTATAAGAATCCCACTTGTGTAAGTTATCAGTTTGGTGAAGGGCAATAGGATCCCCGGGACTGAGTCCTAACGATGTCAAGTTCCCTTATGGTGAGAAAAAGGGCGTGTTCCGGTGCCCTTGGCTTGTCACAAGCATAATTTTTTACATATGTAAATGCACATGTTCTGTATGTTTTGCTGTTTATTAGCTAACTGTTCCTAATGTTATTGTATTGGGGTTTAGCGCCCGTACAAGATCTTTCAGTTGCCCCAGGGAGTGGGTGGAACAGTACGGTATGTACTGCGAACTTAGGTAGCTATTGATGTAGAATATCTACTGGCTTCTTCGCGGAAGTGAGGAGGGGGCCTCAGGTCGGAGATATACTGCAGCTCATGTGAAGAGGCCTTTTGTTGTTTCTCTGGTATCTTAAAGATGGAAACATATAGTTGAGAGCCTGATATCAGCCAAAGCTTTGTATGTTTGCTCATCATAGCTATGTGGTGGGCCGTCAGATAATCTTACCGCGTAAAACCCCTTATGTTTTCACATTTTGTTTGCGTTAGCTACTATCGTGTCAAACTACTGCTATAGATATGCTCTCTAAAGCAATAGTTGGGCTTCCCCAGCTGACAGTATTGGAATTTACCGTGCCCGAGGTACTTAGCTAAACTGTCTTTTCTTCCGACATTGCTGTTGCTGTCATTGTAGCCTAGTCCTTATTTTTGTGCTGCTCTAACTACTTTGCTCTCTTTTCAATATTACCATGCCATTGTCTGCTATATTTCCTCTTATAAAATCATCATTGTATTGGATAGGAAGCTTAACTGAATAGGTATTGACTATTTGTCTTGCAGTTAAGAAGAGACGCTAGCAACGAGGAAGCTAACCATCTGTACGCCAGCCTGGAGCCCCTCAAACAGAAGATGGTCATTGTACAGGACGCTGTGGACTCTGGTGACTTTCATTATGCTATTCCTCTAATGCAGGAGATTGTCGATGTGAGTGTTGCCCGTCGAATGTTTTCTGACAGTATCTGTTCTATTGGTTGGGGCTTGGCAGTTAACCTAGTTGGGTCTCCAAGACACGATATATCGTCAGATTGATGGGATTTTGATGAGTCACAAAGGATCACAGAGTTTGGGCTGAATCTGCGACCCGTAGAGATAAGCATCAAAGTCTAATACCTATAGCATCATTTGTGCGCCATCTACAGGTTATCATAGTCAGGCATTCATAATTTCTATCATTAGTTTTGAATCACCTATTACCCAGTGTCACTTGTAATGTACCGAACAATATTCCTACAAACGACTAAAATTTAGTTCAGCTTTCTAGGATGGAAAGGTAAGTTTTAATGTTTGGCAGTGCATATGATTGAGACCATTCTTTATCGAAAAGACAACTTTATTTAGATAAAAAGTATACAACACTACATGTTATACAGTCATACATTGCTGTCATTAATGACATCACGATAATTATAACCCTGTTGCCCTGAACGAACCTTACTGCAGTGTCAGTAATAAAAAAGAATTGTGTCGCATTTCGAAACTGTTCGTTTCGTGTCACCATACTTCGATCGTGCACAGAAGGCAATTATTTTCTGTTAAGAAGGCTGTGTGGTTTTTGTCACCTTCTATGGCAGTGTTTGCTATTATCATAACCGAATGAAAAGTTCTTACAAAATTACGAGCACCCATGCGAGTGTATTCATGCATACGTATAATAGGCCTATAAAGAAAGGACACCCCAACCTGTTTTATCTGTCACACATCCCTGCCCGTCCTTCTAATATTGCCAGATACCGCCATTCTAGAGACCATTCTCTATCGGAGTGAGTTTATTTAGACAAAAAGCATACAATACTAAAAGTTATATTGTTATATATTGCTGCCCTAAGTGTGGTCACGATAATTAGAGAGAATGATATTGGTATTTAATTCTATTGTGGAAATATAAGATTTTACCCTCTGGCACTGACCAAACTAACTGGAGTGTCCGTAGCAAAGCATAGAACTGCATCACATTTAAAAACTGTTCGTTTGGTGTCACAATAGTTTGATCATCCACAGGAAGCAATGATCTTTGCTAATTAAGAAGAAAGCTGTGGTTTTTGGCTTCTGTGGTCGTTTTTACAATTGTAATTACCGAATAAAAATTTATTGCGAAATTTAGTTAATATGCATGAGCTTCTCATTAAATGAAGCCAGAAGAGTAAAATTTTCAACGACACCATCTTGCAACGAAAGATCTAGTGAATGCAGCTTCGACTCTCCACATTTATTTGCCGTACCATTGCTATACCCAGGAAGCAAAGAGCATAACGGGAGGACTCACGAGAAATGAGCACCAAAAAGTGACGGCATCATCGACGAATTTATGGCTGAGCAGCCTAGGAGTATTTTAATTAATTTAATTAGAAAAATCGTCCTAATTTACGAAATTCATCTTTAGCGTATAAATAATTTAAAAGAATATGTACTAATTTAGCAATTACCTATAGAAAATTGCAGTGCATGCTTGTGGAAACTTTCACAGCACTTGCGCCAACCTGATTTAAGTTTTTTTCTTGATCGAAGGCTTATTTACACTTCATATTCAGTTCACAGTGTTATTCACAAAACATATTTCTTCCTTGCCAACAAATACATATAAGCACCATTGTTGCCAATTCTGTACGTGAGAGAAACCACAGTAACAGTTAGCCTATTGCTTGAACTTTCTGTACTTGGCGACAACAATTTACGATATTTTGCAGCTCATTAGCTGGCCAGTCAGGAGCGGGAGATTGAATGAAATGTTCATGAAAACAAGATACGAAGGCCTGAGGTCCCACACTCAAATACTTCGACTCGTCGATGTGATGCAAGTTTGCAACGTGCGGTTACGGCTAAGTTTTATTTTAGTCCTATTGAGTCCTCTCGTTGCACGTTGCATTCTTTGCTTCCTGGCTATACCCAACACTGTTCTCCAAATTTTCAACGTTCTGCATACGGTAGGTACTCCTCCATATAGAAATCGCTCCGCTTAGAGAGTGACTGAACTTACTATGTGGAACAGTGTAGTAATATATTCAAGCAGTTGGCGCCAAAACGCTTGCTGTAGCTAAGACAACCTGGAGATACTACAGCATTGCCAACAAAAGAAAGAGGAGCCTAAGCAAAAATACTAAAAAAAATAAAAACAAGCCTAATGCTTGAAATTCATCAACTTAACGAGACGGGACTTACGACTGTAATGTATAATTGTATAACTTGTAATATTGTAGGTTTTTTCTATCTAAATAAACCAATCTTTTCCATAGAGAATGGTATGTAGAATGGCGGTATCTGGCAACTTCAGAAAGGTAAGGCACTATACGTAGGCACGAACGCACTCGCATGGGTCCTGCACCCAACTGTTGACTCAAACGCGCCCGGGCGCGAATTTTTTTTTCCTGAACCTTTCAGCAAGTACAGTCTCAAGGCAGCCAATGGCGTGGCAGGTCACAGGCCACAGTGGGAGGGGCGAAGGGTGATGCTCAGTGA
>LQNS02276867.1:11959200-11983159 GCA_001587735.2 Parhyale hawaiensis
TGCCACAATATGTTTGGGCATCACGCACCCAAGGGTCCCGAGTGCCTTCTCCGCAGGGGATATAGCATCTGGCCGCAGTTCCTGCTGAGAAGGTTAGTTTTGTAGAGTTAGGTAGGTTCTCTACATTTCCCCTTCTGTTCCGCGAGGTGGGCTGCCGAATGTTGGTAAGCGACCCATCCCATGGGACTCCTATCTGCTCCCGTGTGGGGGGCCACGGAAGGGACCCCCGGCACGAGTGTTCGCTTTCTTCTGTCTTCTTCTCTTTTCGTTTTTCGTCTCTTTCTCTGCGCCGCACGGCTGAGCGATTTCGTTCGACCGAGCCGTGTGGAGTAGGAGATCGTCGCGCCTTATTTTCTGCCAGACATGGTGCACCTGGCCAAGATTGTTCAAATAGAACTCATTTGAGTTCGACTAAACTTCTAAACTAAATCATACAAAATTGGATCGCTGTTATATAGTCTTTGTATCTGATACGGCGGGAAAACCCACAATATATATAATAATCGAGCTCTACAATCCTCCTTCTCGAATGCTAACAATACTAACGCCACTATTGACGAATGAATAGGTCGCTGTTATATCGTGCTCCTATCGGATTCGACGGGAAAACCCTACGTAGTAAACGTAGGATGGGTCATAGAGTTCGGATCGCCAAACCTACTGGGTGCGGCGAAAGTCTCCGGATTCTTTCTCAGCTTACAGTCTATATAAGTTTGAATCGCTTTTTATCTTAGTAGAACTTCATTCCGTAATTGCTATACGATCCTTCAACTCCAAACAGGTTTATTACCATAAAATTCTTGTAAAATTCAGAAAACGTGATTCATCGCCTGGGAGTGTCTAATATTATTAAGCTGGTATATACGGCAAGATCCACTGGTGACGACAATGTGAACACGTTTAGTGCACTTGGTACTGAAATGGGCCGTCCGAACTGTGAACACCCGCGCTTAACGCGTTCCCCGCGCTCGAGAGGGTCGGAATAAATCTAAAACCATAAATGACTCAAAAAAAATTTATGAGGACCTTAGTCAAAACTGACCTCGCGCTTCCTCGCTTCAAGCTAAAAAAAGCACCAGCAACTCATTGACTTCCAGAACAGAAACGAGGGCACAGAACTCAACTTTTGCTGAACTCCCTGAAAATCTGGGGCTGGCTACAGGTATCAACTCAATTTTCTCAAGTTCTGGAGGAAAGAAATGTGACCTCCATATTCCCCCAATTTGGATTTCCTGGACTCAAGTGTTTGGTTCATGTTGGAGACTGATGTGTACGTGTACATAGCCTATCGCCTCGTGCAACGGTCAACGATTTAAATTTATGCTTGACGAATGCATGAGACGTGATTTCACAGATGGAACTGCGCGAGTCTATGGAAAGTTTCAGAGGAAAATATTAGAGAGCAATCTGGACAGAAGGACGGCATAGTGAAAAATGGACCAGCGAGACAGTGTTTTGTGACTAGCTAGTTGTATTTTAAACAATATTTGATTATATACCCAGTTAACTCTATTTATTCCGCTATACAAATTTTATCCATTTATTTACTCCCGGCACTTTCTTCGCACCCTGTAGCTATCTATGTTATGGGGAAGTCGCGTCGTAAGAAGCCCCGTATATTACCACAGCTCGGCCCTTAAAACGTGTTCCTTTCGTGCCTATTTAGCTCCTTTTTGTTTCATACTCACTTACTTCCTTCATCTTGTGTACTCCATGCTGTGTTTTTCTTATTATTCCTCCTGTATTTCTTGTTCTCGTGCACGTTGGTCCTATGTGGGAACGCCGTTCTTGCGTTCCATGTTTCTCTCAGCAGATTACGTGTCCCTCCCCTCAGGGGACAGGGGATGGGCCATATGCTTCGGTTAGCTAGGTTTGCCTATGCTATGTTATGGGGACCAGCGCCATTAGCTAGGCCTTCGTGACGTCTGTCTTTCGTGCCCACTTTACTTCCTTCCCATCTCATACTCCTACTGATCTTTCTTTTATGTGTTCTTCATCTCTTTTCCCGACTTGCTGTTCTCATGGCGTTGGTGCATGGGTTCCACATTTCTGTCGGCATACTACATGTCCCTTCCTTTTCCTCTCTTGAGTCACCATAGTTGTATCTAGATAGGTTTAAACATATTATATAATTATAATAATGATGATTACATGTCCCATGCTGTTTGCAGTGCCCGGGAGAGATTTAGCTAAAATATTCATCACTTTGCTACTTCAGTTACCATACTCCGCAAACGTAAAAAGTCCATACCAGCATCAGTGAAGAACTTATCTCCTCTGGAAGTTAGGTTATCCCAGTTCCACACTTTCCATTGTCGTCTATCCTATGTTATGCGGAACAGCGCCCCTAGGATGATTGTATAGGTTACCTTAGCCATTAGCTAGGCCTTCGGGATGTCTGTCTTTCGTGCCCACTTTACTTCCTTCCCATTTCTTACTCCTGTTGATAATGCTTTGTTCTGTTCTTCCTCTTCTTGCCCGACTTGCTGTTCCCATGTGCGTTGACTCGTGCATGGGTTCTACGTTTCTCTTGGCATTCTCTATGTCCCTTCTTTTTTCCTCTCTTTGGATCACAGTGTACCCTGTGGGTAGGGAGGCTTACACTAGGAGAATACTACTACTACTACTACACAGTTTCCATTGTTTTCGAGCAAAAGTTAGGTTATTTCAGCTAGAAGCTTTATTGGTGGAATGCTTTCCTTTCTTGCCAAGAGTTAAGTACAGTAACAGATTATAAAGATTTTTATTTCAAGATGGAAGAATTTTTTCGAGATGGAAATCCCTTGACGTATTTTGTATCGCTTGGAGCAAAATGCGTTTCTTTTCTAAAAATACATATTCTAAGCAAATATCGGACGCACTGGCCCCAATGAAAAAGTTTTCTGAAATCCGTTTTGATCTCTATCGCGAGTACTCAAATCATGAAACATAAATATATGTAATTTAGTAATTTACAGGAAAAAACTATGCAATCATATCATCTCTAAATGATACAACAACATGACTAGAGCATTCAAACTTCATTCATAGTGCAAAATGTGTATCATGTGACGTTTCACTACTATATTTCAAGTTTTTTTGATTATCCTGTAAAATGTAGTTTCTCCACCTAAAAAAGAATAGAAGTTAAAGAGTTATCATAGTAGAAAGAAAAAACACAGTTTTGGAATCTTTGAAAGATTTATGACAAACCAATGTTGAGATATTTCAAATTTTTACGTTCAATTTTTTTTATCGCAGTAGAAAACCAAAAAATTTGCTTGTTTATGAATACTTTAGTTAGTGATCGAAAATCGCGTATCAAAAGAAAATGAAACGGTAAATGAGAAATCCGGCTACAATTAGTTTATTTGAAATGTTCGAGGATTCTAAAACTGTCTTAGATTTTGTTTTAGCATAAAAACTCATAGCTAGACTTCTATACCCTTGAAATTTTTGTGAAAATAAACAAAAAAAAACTTTGTGTCCCCATTTCCTCAGAAACTAAGGCCAAAATTGAAAAGTTATAGGAGCAAAATGTGTTTATTTTTTTCAAAATTACATAAACTGTGCAAATTTCAGAACAGTCGGTTCACAAATAGAAAAGTTTTCAAGATCTGAGTTGACCCTTAAGGCCTTCCCCCAGAAAAACCGCGATAAAAAATCCTTGGTTGCTTGGCGCAAAAAAAAAAATACCTTTCTCGCTACTAACCAGTACTACAACTACAGTACTACTGCTATTTTTTCTTACAAACAGTGGATGTCAGCGTTACGATGCTGTATCGTTGCTGCGCGTGGGCAGAAAGGCATGGCGGTAGATAAAAGCGTCTGTCTCGGTTCTGTTGCCTATGGTTTTCCTTCCGTCGAGGAATGGATGTCACTTCCTCAAAATACAGTTTAGTCATTATCGTAATGCCTTTTTTTTTACCTCTTTCCTTTTACTGATGGCCTTAGTATATTTTCCATTATGTACGGTGTTCTTTCGTGTTTGTATTTCAGAACATATTCTCTATCCCTCGTTTCTTCTTTGCTCTGAATCACCCGCTGTATTCGCTGGCTAACACTGCCGTTGTCTCCTCAGAGATGCGCCAGAAGTTCGACAGAGGAGAGGACCCGTTGGATCCCGAGCAACAGCAACAGTCGCCCTTCCGGCACGGCTTCAATCCTTTCCAGCACTTCCACCAGGCTGGTGGAGGCGGTCCCTTCCAATTCAAGTTCCACTTTTAGCACCAGCTCTTCTTCAGTGCTCGTTCTTATTTATTGTAAGAAGCAAACGTGCTCATCTGTCTGAGAGTGTTTGTACAAAAACCGGGGCTGTTGCTGCTGCTGCGACCTTTTTCTTTATTTTTATTTCGGCGTGTGTGATTTGGTGTGTGCTGTTTGACGTTCTTATGCCTTGGTCTGAAATGAGTATTAACGCCCCCCACAATACCTGACTTTATTTGCGTACCTTGCACAGTTATGGCGACAGTGTAATACTAACGTCCTTTCTTGGGAAGGGTGTGAGGGTGAGTGCTTCGCACGTTCATATGAAACGGTGATGCTGTTATTTTTTAGCTTTGATGGAGTTGTACGCAGGGTATAGATATGATCTCGGTCCTTTGATGAGCTGCCACAATTGTTTTTGATTATATTTAATCTGTGTAACAATTACATACAAATTCTTACGTTACTTGAGGAATGGCGCTAAGTTCTCAATTGACTGTCGAATTCTTGCTTGGAGTTTTCTGTCGCGCCTTCAAGAACCTCAGTGGATTTTATTAGTTCACTCGTACCTCCTTCGGCGTGTCATGTTGATTATGTTAGTCGTAGATAAGTAGATAGCCAGAATGATTACTTGATTCATAGTGAGAAAGAAAGAAAGAGAGAGATATGCATCTGGTGTCGGCGGTTGTTGACTCACCGCTTTTTATGTATCTCGTTGTAGTGCACCTGCCAGCACTACCTAGTGCCACTCGACACACGAGGTCATCATGACGAGAACATATCTTTGTGCTCAATAACGTCTGCTGTTGTCATCATTTCTTTCGAGTCTCTTGTGCAAGGCTTTCTATACTTTATGCTTACAGTACTACATTAACGTCTCGTAATGCGAGCGCGATGCGTTGGTAACTTCAGTGAAGAGGAATTAAGTGCAAACTAAATCTCTCTAAGAGCGCACATGTGCCTCCGCCAAGTAAGGCAACGGTAACAGAAAATTGGAATTGGTTCTGAAAGCATGATTTCCTGAGCATCACCAAAATTTGATCATACGGTATGTGCCTTTTGACAGTAATTACAGCTTCTGTTATTTTCTTGAAAATCCGTTTATAGCTTTTCGTGTGATGCTGCAAACATACACATAAATTAAACACACAAACAGACTAAACGAAAGTTGTGTTTTTTAACATTATTAACAATTCCTGTAAATTTCACAAACATCCTTTCGTAATTTCTTGAGTTATTTTGCTAAGAAGCATAGAATCTAACATAGAGACAAAAAAAAAATAAACAAACGGGTAGTCACTAAAATTTGGTCATTCACCCTTCATGTTCTATCTAGCAACTCACGTAAATTTCATAAAAGTCTGTTCGTAACTTTTTGTGTTATGGTACTAAGAAAAAATGGGCAAACAAACGGTTGAACGGACCTTTACCAAAAGTTAGTCATCTGTTACTGCTAACATGCCCAACAAACCCAGAAAATTTCGTGAAGATCCGTCCATAACTTTTTGACTTATCTTGGTGACAGACAACGAGACAGCCTGGCAAACACGCAACAGAAACCTAGCCTCCTTGGCGGAGGCAAATATCAGCCACAGCCCTTGTGCACCTCGCACGGGTTGGACGCCGCACTGGCCACTGAAGTGAGTCACGCGCTGCCTGTTCTCAGCATCGCTAGTGGCATAGAATCCTCGTCAAAACACCGGCAATTAGGTTTTCAACTTTGGAGTAAAAAAATCGTATATATTGGGAGGATTATCTTAAATTTTCTTTCTTGGTAATTTGTTTATTCTAGTGGATCCGACAGTAATGCTTTGCGAAACAGCTGGGTCGTTCGGTAACTGGCTGCGCGGTATATGGAGGACTTCTCAACAAGTGTTCACAAATCTCATGGAAACTTCAGTAAAATATTACGAAGCGATAACCATCCTTGGTGCGTCCGAAAAGTTATCAACTATGGTGGAATGAATCCTNGCTGGGTCGTTCGGTAGCTGGCTGCGCGGTATATGGAGGACTTCTCAACAAGTGTTCACAAATCTCATGGAAACTTCAGTAAAATATTACGAAGCGATAACCATCCTTGGTGCGTCCGAAAAGTTATCAACTATGGTGGAATGAATTCTGTCAAACCCTGGGCATTATATTGATTTAGTTTTACCCGAAATATCAGTTTAATATTATACACTATTTAGTATGTGTCGGAACATCTGCGTCACTGCCTATCGGTGGATTAAATTATTTCATTATGCACTACTTCGAATTCGCAATGTATTTGCTGCGTGTCCTGTATTATGTTGTACAATCTCAGCGCCATGCATTGCGTGCTCTCTGTCAGTGTCTCAAGACGTGATTAGATCTACATACTAACATTTCGGATTGTGTTCCGTAATGTCTCTCCGCTACAGGTGCTAATATAGGCGACTTTCCTACAGGATTCTCTTCGTCTCTATCAATTCTCTTTTTTTTTCCCCGCTGAAATTTGCTTCCATTGCGGCTACGTTCTTTGAACTTTCATTGAGAATATGTATTCTCTTTCTGAAATTATTCTCAACCTCTCATCATTCCCATCATGCGGGGTTTATCATTGCAGAGCGGAGTTGCTTTCGATGTGGAGTTATTTGTAGTACAGATACATACATGTGATCACTCAAAACGTGAGCTAGTGGCGCAGTCGTTAGATAGAGAGCGTATGTTGCGTGTCTACTTAAATAAGTTGCTAGGTGTGAGTTTTCGTTTACTTAATATCTTATTTGTAGCTTATGCCACTGTTTAATTAGTTACGGAGGTCTGAAGTCTTCATTGAAGCGTTTTATTTTCTTCATTGTAGACATATATAGTTTTATTGAAGGTTTCAGTTGCGTAGGGGTAGTTGAAACATTGCGCGTTTATATGCCTCGTCTCAATAGATGTTTGTTTGCAAAATAACCTGAACTTTGGAGAAAAGTGGTTACCTATAATAAGCTAAAAGCACTTGGCTTGTAAAGTGTCTAGTCAATGACTTTTCTTCCATGCAGCTTCTTTGTGTAGCGACGCATTGATTGCCACGTGGGTTTCGTATTGTTTTCAGTACAACATCTTCGTAATTTATTCAGTCATTACGGTACAATAGATTTTGGAATTTTTCAATCTTAGTGTTTCGTCTGCTCAGTCACTATTCTGGTAAAAAAAAATAATTTTTACATCGTAATAAGTGAAAACAGTGTTGGTTCTACGTATAAAAAACGTTACGTCGTGCTTATACAGCACTTGAAATGGTTAAAGCTCACAGCAAAGTACTAATCGGCAATTCCCAACACCTTAGGGGTGTTCTGGCCCCCAATATCTCTGTGAGAATATTTTTTTGGTCTCGGAAGTCCAGGGACATTTGTGCATTACCGCAGGGGCAGGTGCATTTGGCCGCAATTCGTGCTATAAGTAGAGATTTTAGGGTAAGGTAACTCCTCTTTTGGCTCCGCTTTACGAACCCAGGGGCCAATTCGGGCGCTTTTTCCGCAGATGTTTTAGCTGGTCGCAGTTCCTGCTGACGAGGTTAGAGTAGTAAGGTTAGGTAGGTTCTCTAGATTTCCCCTTTTTCCGCGAGGTGGTGGGGCTTCTACCTTCTCCCGTGCGGAGGACCACGGAAGGGGCCGTCCGCACGGGTGTTTCTTTCTTCATTCTTTTGTCATCTTATCTTTTCGTTTTTCGTCCTGTGCCGCATGGCTGAGCGAATTCGTTCGGCCGACCTGTGTAGGGTTGGAGATGCTCGCGCCTCATTTCCTGACAGAAATGGTGCACCTGACAATTTTGAGAGACAGAACTCGCGTATGTGAGAGTTCGCCGTAACTAAAAACCCTCTGGCAGATATGCGGAGACAAAATATTTGACCTTCGGCGCAATTCGGCTCAGAATAGCTGCACTAGAAAAGCGTGTTATTAATCTATCTTTTGATCCGCATAGAGCCAAAGATGGTGGTCTGAGGTCTTCTACCTGCCTCGTGTGGACGGTCGCCGACGAGGCTTTCTGCACGAATGTTTCTTTCCGTGGTCTTCTCTTTTTTAGTTTTTGGTGTGTTTACTCCAGCCAGTAGTAGCGCTCTGGCTAAACTTCAGATTAAAATAACTTGTGTGAATCTGCCACTCACTTCAGGTAGAACGGCCGACATAATTGTTTGTGAAATTTACTGCGCGAAAAGAAGTTTCTTGAAAACACTGTGAACCTGCGTTACTTTATATGTAATATTTATTAAGCTTCCAGCCGATTCGTGTTGGCAGCTCCTGTAATTTGTTTCAGTTGTAGATGCAGTGGAAGTTCAATGTACGATGTGTCGCTATGAAAGATGCATTTTCTGTCGTCGGTTCGTTTATAAAGTTTTAAACCTTTCAATTTGCGTCTTGTGGAGCAGCAGCTGTGCTTAATCAGGTTTCCTTGGATGTAGCGCGTCACTGAGTTTTGATCAATTTCCTGTGTTTCTGATTGGACCTTTATTGAGAATGTGGCTCATTTTCCTTTGAATTTTTTTGCCTCTTAGGCTACTTTCTTAGATTCCTCAATTCGTTAGTTTGATGCATGAGAACTCTTCTTTCGCTTACAATTTACAGAGAAAAATTTGTGCCATTAATGTTGCCCAAGCCTGTGTACCCAAGTACCTAGTAGTCTCAAGTGATTTTTTTTTTTGTAAAATGTTCCGTATTCTGGCTTCAGCTGTGCGGTGCTTTTCTTTTAAATGAAGTGATGGCAGCCTTCAGAGCGTGTGATACTTTTCTGCATTAACATGCGTAATTTTCTTCTTGTATTTCATTGTCCCAGCAGTTTACTTGTCTATCCGATACTCTATGATCGATCTTGCAAATCTGAATGGAGAAGATAAGTACTTGATATAATAACTACTAGTAATAATTTGGTACTGGTGGATCTTGCTAGTCAAAGTCTCGCTCCAGTGAAGGTAGTAAATGAAACTCTTTCATATCAAGAGCACTTTATTGTGAGAGGCCCTGCAGCCAAAGGAGCTCGAGACCGACCGTGAGGAACGGCTCAGAGCTCTTGATCATAATATCACAATGACGGAGGACAAGCCGGAGTTACTGCCTTATAGAGGCCGCAGTACCGAGCAGCCACATATCGTTCAAATAATGAAAATTATAACTTTACAAACACTTTAGTGAGTGGAGTTACTCGAAAAGACTGACAGCGAATCACGAGGAAAATAAATCCAGCTCTGTCACAAGACAAACGAAATGAACGACAGCAAGTTAGTACCAACCAACCTGATACTTCACAATGAAGCTGCTTGCTGTCTCAAAAACTTAAGAACACTTGTTTAAGTCTACAATGGTGATTAATGGATTATTAAGA
Organism: Parhyale hawaiensis; assembly: GCA_001587735.2. Lineage (NCBI taxonomy): Eukaryota > Metazoa > Arthropoda > Malacostraca > Amphipoda > Hyalidae > Parhyale > Parhyale hawaiensis. Next base: position 11,968,714 of record LQNS02276867.1, read on the forward strand.
AATCCCACAGACAAATTGGAGCACAGCATGGTGCTACAGAACATTTTTTATATTGCAATTCTGGACGTCTGAGCTAAAATGCCAAGTTGACATAAAACTTGCTACGACCGCGAAATAATTTCAAGACAAAAGAGAGAGAGGTAAAGACAAACGATGAAGTGGCAGTAGAGATACAATTTGTTTAACAAACTGAGTGCCGTGGAAGACCACTACAAATACTTTCGGTATGTAACCAATTCGGAAATATATAAATAAAAAAATATAGCATATATACAAAGTAAAACTAGAAACAAGAAAATGGCACAAACACATAACACGAAAGCGACACTTTTAGAAGATACTTGAAATTTCTAATACAAAAAAGACTAGAGACTACTAACAGTTAACGCATCGGTAAGTCATACATAATCATACTTCTGTTCCTAACGTCTAGTCTAACAACGCACAGCCGTGCCAATAACACAAAATATCCGTCGACAGTATATCATTAAATCCAAACTCAACTCTCAGCGACTCCACTAACGTTCGAAGAGATCTACGCTATCTTTGGAAACTCCACCACAAGCCAACACTCAAAATATTCTCGATCCCATAGATCAACGATCCAGCACTAGCAAATCGCGATACTGCACATCACAACGATACAATAGATAGGAACTCTAGGCCTCTGCAGTACTCGCCTATCTCATCACCTGCTCGTTTCGTCTAATTTGTACCAATGAACAACAGGACGCACTATGATGTTAACATTTAACACATGCAGTTAGTATCCCTACTAAACACGGATGACGTTGCATAAAATGTGTCCTTGTTGCAGTAGACTACCAAAAATTCACGGAGCAAGCGTCAACCCTGCAGGCAAATGTGAGGGTACGTCAAGACTACCGGCGTTCTGCAGCACGAAGAGACTAGCGAGGAGGCACTGGGAGCTAGCTCTTGCTCGACAAGATGGTCGATTTTACAGGGTACGTCAGTGGTGTATTAAGGCGATCGTTGTGGATAAGGAGAGAATTGCGGGAATAATGTACGACGAGCTCTTTTAAACTGCCGTAGATGAGGTAGGGCTCGGCAAAACCATAACCATTTTCCGACTTGTGGATGAGGCAATGCTGAACCTCGTTGCCACATCTGTTGAAAGAAAAGAAGCACAAAATTAAGTAACGAATGAGATGCAATATCAGCTACCATACTACCACAATCTTCTGGCAAATATGTTGCAAAATATAGCTAAAAATAACGTGGAGTAGGCACCGACTAGCCACACGTACAACGAAAAGTCGTCTCATTGACATCTCTCCGATCTCATCCTCAAACAAGTTTAGGGAATGACAGATCAGCAAAAATGAAGCATCGATTATATATACCTTACAACTGCAGGCTAACTATTGCGATTCTGTTTTTTTTTTTTTCACTAATATCGTCCTTTAGATTAGCATAGAAAATTAGTGGCAATGAGATCAACGCAGCCGACACAGCCATGCTGGCTTGCAAAGCCCATCTGGCACGGAATTCAATTCCGTGAACAGTCTTAGATTGCGAGCAGCTACCATAGTAAGCCTCCCTAAATAAGAACTAAGCTTTTCTAAGAGAAGAAAAGGAAGGGACAAATAGTATGTCCATAGTCACGGGGAACCCATGCACGACAGTGTTACCCCACTGTCACGTAAAGTGGATTCATATGAATAATCGGCAGAATGTTACCAGACCGAACATCAAATGCAACACCTTAATTGACGTTCCAATTCCATTATATAACCAAAAAAAGTATATATCTTGATTTAGTTAATTTGTAAGATTGCTTTCAGAAACTGTGGGTTCGACCTTTGATATGGTACAGTTTCGGCGCTTCTTAGTATTACAGTTTATCACCAAGACATCAATAAATATGATTGTGCATAAGCAAAAAAGCTTTGTTTGTAGCCACAGAAACATTGTTAACTAGAGCACCTCCGCCAAGCAAGGCAACGGTGACGAAAAAATAAAATTAGTTCTGAGACCATGATTTTCTTTGTATCAACACCTAAATCCAATCGTTTGTGCCCTTCAACAGTGTTAACAGATTCTGTAATTTCTTTGGAGATCCGTTCATAACTTATTGAGTTATGAGTCAAACATACAAACGAACCAACCGATCTGCACTATAATTTAATCATTTATAATCATTTATAAACATTACTAACAAACTCCTATAAATTTCATAAAGTTCCATTCATTATTTTTTGAGTTATTGAGCTAACAAGCATAAAATAAAAAACTGTGACAAACAAACGGATCATTACAAAAAATTAGTCATTTTCTCTTCATGATATGCCTAACAACTTATGTAAATTTCATAAGAATCCGTCCATAACTTTTTGAGTTATGGCATTGAGAAAAATGAGGCAGACAAAAAAACAAATGGATGGACGAATCTTCACCAAAAGTTAATCATCTGTTCCTCTCAACACACCTAACAATCCCTGTATATTTCGTAAAAATCCGTCCATAACTTTTTCAGTTATCTTGGTGACAGAGACAAAGCCAATGAAAACATAACCTCCTTGGCGGAGGTTATAATACCCGTTTCATCTTTAGTCAGATATTTCACCAAGCGCCAATATTAGATTGTGTCTCCTATAAATTTTTTCGAGTACAGTCTCAAAAATTTGTCTACTAGGAGTTTTGTCTTATAAAAGGTAGGTCTGCTAGCAGTTTCTGTTGTATTGCAATCGCCAAGGACGCGTGTGTATAGTCATAGAAGAAGCTGTAACATCAGCAATACTTACGATATTGACAGCGCGTAGCTGCCAGGTTGGCGAATTCTCACAAGGAAAGTGCCATCAGGCTTGCCCTTCAGCAAACGAGTTGCATCGTCCCGAGAACAAACATCAAACAGCCACGTTTTCTCGTCGTATACATCTTGCGACTGCAAACAAAGACAAATTATGTGGATTACGATATTGTAACAAAAAATAAACTAGCATACTGTATTCTGAACGCAGACTTGATATCGAATGGTGGATATTACAAAGTAAGGAGGCAAGAAATCAACACAATTCCGCACAACCTAGCAATTTCGATGAATACATATTGAAACAGCGTGCAGTTCATACCTACTTGCACATGAGCCGAAGCAATACATAATGACCCTGATTTTCGGTTATAAACTCGGCGTTACATTATCGGTGGCACTGCTTTCTATTTTCGCGTTGCCCGGGTAAGACAAACTGCTCCGGTAAGGAGGCATGAGGCGAGATCTAAAGAACAGCAATAATTAACCATAAAATTTGACGATAATACACTTACCTCTTGCTGAATATGCTCAGGATTTCCCGGCTCCAATTCAAACTTCTCCGTAGGTATGCCCTTAGCTATGAGAATATTGAGGAGTTCCTTGCGCGTGTTACCGAGGCTGCTCAAATCTCCTTTGAGAATTAGCAACTGCCGCTCCAAGTGACGAAATTCTTCCCATTTCTCTGCGACGACATTCTGCTGAGTGCTCAGAGCCCGCAACACGCACTCGAGGCGCTCCTTGATCACCTCTCTGTTGGCTAACAATCTGTTGGGGGAAATTATACAACATAAATGATATGAAGTGGGAAACTATACGCACACAATTATTAAGAAACAGGTCAAACTAGAGCACTCTGAGGGCGCATACCTCCGCCGAGCAAGGCAACGGTTACGAAAAATTGAAATTAGTTCGGAAACTATGATTTTATTTGTATCAACACAAAATCTAACCATTTGCGTCTTTTGAACAGTATTAACAGTTAACAGCTTCAGTAATTTTCTTAAAAATTCGTTCATAATTTTTTGAGTTATGATGACAAACATCAGTCAAACTCGCAAACAAACCAATCGAACATCACCAAAATTTCATCATTTATGTCTTCTAAGATTACTTACAACTCCTGTAAATTTCATAAAGAATCATTCGTAACTTACTGAGTTACTGTGCTAACAAGCATAAAATTAAAAACAGCGACAAACCAACGAACGAACAGATCACCACAAAAAAATTGGTCACATACTCTTCGTGATATAGCTATCTGACTCATGTAAATTTCATAAAAATTCGTTCATAATTTTTGAGTTATGGCATTCAGAAAAATGAGGCAACAAACAAACAAACGGATGAACGGATCTTCACCAAAAGTTAATCATAATGTTCCTCCTAACAATCGTTGTAAATTTCGTCAAAATCCGCCCATAACTTTTTGAATTATTTTGGCGAGAGACAAACAAATCCGACGAAAAAATAAAACTTCCTCGTCGGAGATAATTAATCGTTTCACATTTTCTTGAACTACACAAGAGTTTGTGGAGTTTAATAAGCTGCAATTAAAAAAAAAAAAAACTTACTCTGTCTTTTCGTGGGGCTGCGCTTCCGACATAAACTTGGCATGTTGTTCCAGGTGGGCGTCCATCCAGGCTATAGTATCTTGGCAAGCCTCCACACCCTCCCGCGACATGTTCAGCTCGTGGTCCAGCTCGTCCTTCTTTATGCTCCACTTCTCCAGCTTAGCTTGCTTTTCTTTAAATTCATCGTTAATATCTCGGATTCTCTGTTGGATTTCCTCCACGTCGTCACAACTTTCTTTGTACAGGCGGAACTTGGAAACGGGATAGAGTAGCCGGATATCTAAAGCTTTGTTGAATTTCGATAAACTTTCTTCACAGCAATAATTTATTAATTCTACTACGGAATTGAATGTGTACGGCTCAGTGAAACCATATTTTCCATTACTATGAAATATTTTAATAAGCTTATTAGAACCGCCTTTTCTAAGTGTTAAAGTATATTCATTGTTACCGGTAGAAGCATCACGGACAAGAAAAGTGCCATCCTTGGCATCTTTCAAGAGGACATTAACGTGATCCCTGGAAATGCCGCCCCAATACCACTCAGCTTCCTGCAGACTGCGGGGAGTCATTTCTCCCCCAGACACAAGGACGGGAGCAAGAAGAGGAGTAGCGCCCGAGTACGGAGATGTCGGGCTGACGGGGTTTGGGTTCGGCGGGCGCGGGGGAGGCACCGGAGCTGAATCAAACGTAGGCACAGGTACGCCCCAGTCAACGCGTCGCAGCAAAACTTCTAATATCCTCATGTGAGCCTCTGTGTTGCGGGCCAACTCTCTGTAGAGCACAAATTATAAGGCATCACTAATATGTCAAATATTCTTGACCAACACATAGCTATATTTTGGAACCAAGAGCAATATATTTGATTTAGAAATCAAAAGCAGTATAGAACAGACTTCTATAATGAGACAGAAGAACCTAGTAATAATACCTACTTCATAAGCAAAATCTTGCAACTGTTCATTTAACAGCATAACAGAACGAACCATAAACAGAACAGTTAAGCTTACATGATTTTTTCCCATGGAGGGCGCATGACGACGTGACAAACGGAGCGTATCAGTATAGTAGGAGGTGCCTTGTTTCCTCGGCTTACTTGCAAGTCGCATAATTGGAGGAAATGCATCATCAAGAACCTGCAACACAAAAAGGTTTCATTTAGCCTAACTCGTGGAACACCTCTTGCTACATACGATTTACAAGGGATGAAAACACGCTAAAATATCCTATTTTGCAAGCACTAGTTTTTCTTTGATACAACAGTAGGTACCTGACCTTTAAAAAGTGACTAGAGAACTAGCGATATTATGTACAGATACGCATCGTTTGATATACCAATTTCAGGAAACTATACTCTGAAGTATATTTGTTAAAAAAAAATTCGTCAGAGAAAAAATAGGTAAAAAAATAAAGATTAATCGTATCTCTCAATGTATATGAAGAGGAAGCCACACAAAAATTTATACACACAGGCGTTTTAGTACACAGTGTAGACTTGTAGACGCTGAGCCACGTCAGGCTAACTCGCCCAAGCCCCATTTAGCCTACGCAACATAACTTCCAAACTACGGCTCCAGAAAACCCCTAACACACTCCCGTTGCAGAAAACTTCCGAGTAGCGAGGCAGCACTGAGATGTCTAAAACCAGGCTCACACTAGAAACTTTCGTCGGCACCCATCAGCATCGAGTCAACTTCACCAATTCGGTTAAGTTGCCGCCGCACACCGTCTGTATGAACCCAGCTTAATAGGTCAAGGTACACAACTGTAGGCCTCTCAAAGAAATGAGCCTCTGGCACGGATCAGCTGTTGTCAACTCAACTGGAGTTGAAATACGTGCACCACACTAGTTCAAGCCCGAAGCAGAAGAGCTTAAAACAAAAATTTCGAACTGAAACACGTTCAATTACAGTATTTATCTGTTCCAGATGATACAGAGCAAGTGCATTTGGCTGACCGGCCATGCAGTATGGGCCAAAGCTGTCTGCATGACTTACTTGATAGTGTCATAGTGCTGCTTGGGGAAGTTAGTCAAGAGTTGAGCGAAGTAAATGAGGCAGTCGTCTTCACTGGCGTACGATCGCGCCGCGTCAACGAAGCTCTCATAGCAGTGCTCAGGTATGACAGGCTCAGGGAGCTCCTGCAGATAGCGCTTCACCAAATAGGCAATGGTCTGGGGCTCGTATGCGCTCAAGTCCAACTTGTACAAGTCAGGATAAGCTGAAATGATACGAGAGGTATATCAATTAGTACTTGGTGGCTGCAGCAGCGAACTAAATAATTAAAAATAAACAGATCAATGCGACTGCAAACGGCTTTACTGCAGGTGTGATACAATTACTGCTCTACACTAAGCTTTACCAATTTCCGCCCGCCCCAGCACTAAGCGGTTAATGGATTACCACTCATTTATAATTTAGTTCGAATTTCAAATCTAAGGCCTATGCAACATAAACAAATGGAATGATCATAAGAGTTTTAGGTGTTACACAGATTCCATGCATAGCCTGAAAGCAAATAATAATAATACCTAATAATAAAACTACAAAAAATTCATGCTACAACTGCTCACGGGCTGTAGACAATGAGTAGCATGTCACTTGCGGCCAAAGGACCAGTACCTAGCTAGAGCCGTACACTTTCAGCTAACCCTCCTGATTTCGGGAGGCAACTACAGCACAAAACAAAAACAAACTAAATTGTAAAAATAAAATTTTATTTATAAAAGTTTGATGCTTGCTTTTTTTCTACTACTAGACATTTGAAGACATGGAAAGGAAAGAACGTGTAGTTTATTGAGAAGAAGTGGGAATGTATGACCGCAGTGCATAGGATGAGCACGATAGGGTAGCAAGGTAAAATAGAGCACTGAGAAATTGTAATTCCCGCGAATGTCCAGTGTCGGAACTCTCTTGTCCGCAATGAGAAAATCAAACACCTAAAGAAAACATTAGTTTCCCCTGGAAATGGCCGTGTCGGAAAGTTCCTCAAGGTAGGACGCGTTCGACTGGATGGCAAAGTTCGAAATGCCAGGCGCTAGCTTAGATCCGTTGAATCGGGTTTCGGGAGTTGACTCAAACCTATGCGCTTGAGACTTAGAAAACAAACTATTCTGTTCCATAAGATGGAGTTTTCAACCAATTCAACGGCATCGAATTGCTTCTACAACAAGGTCGCAGAGTCGAAAACTAGTTACACCGAAGGAGTATTGAATCGGAGTTTGTCCATTTCGGTAGCAAAGCCAACGTTTTGTCTCGAGCTCCGTACAAATCAAACCTCAAAATCTTCGTTTCGCCAACCAGTTGTACGCGTCCTGAAACATGACCTGAACTAATGGAGATACTGCAATTTCTAACACAGCAATTGTCTAACATTATGCACAAAATCATAACAAGGCAAGTAACAATAACTGAAGTGCAGGTGTCTTACCACGATCGCAGTCTTGCCGAAGGTTGCTGAGCGCATCAGCAGGAGGTGCGGTGCGGTACAGTCTGTACAAATCGAGCGCAGGAGAGGCACGCGCTCGCTGGATGATCTCATCACAACACCGCACCAGCAGCAGCGGCACCATAGAGTCTGCAGCAGTCACTTGGTTGCACAGACTCAGCCCGAACACAGACGACAGAGCGATGCGGGCATACGACTTCGGGGAGCAGGCAGGCAACCCTGTGGCTGCGCACGTTCTGTGCACGATCAGGTCACATTCTGCACAAAGAACGAACCGTGGATAAATCTATAGGACAGATACTCTATAATTCGGGCCTAATATTATACAGAGAAAAATTTTAAAGCCCGCCTATGCTACAAGTTACAGAATTCCAGCACATCTTTGGGCATGTTACCCTAAATCAAGCCTTTCAGGACTGACTTGTCTGAAACTTCAGACAGAAGCTCTGACTTTGTCAGTTCGAATCGTGTTGCAAGTGTGCGAAGCAACGCAATTATGTTGAGCCGGCTGAAAACTCCCTTATATGGAAGTAAGATTGTATTTCTGGAAGTCTCTTCAGTAGCTTATTCAGAGTCGATGCCTCAAACCCAACTCAACAGGTTGAAACCAGGGCGCCTGCGTGATGTTCCGAACCAAGTCAAACCTTAAAGGTTTAATTTTAGGGCTCAATCGAACACGCCCTCACAGAGGTTACGCAACCCGCTAAGGGCTCCCCTCTCTTACAATAGAAGAGAGAAGCTATGTAGCCACACAGCGCTGTCCAAGTCACAACTTTCAGCTTGTGGCGCAGTTTTGGAGGGGAAAATATGCGCAGCGACTACAAACTACACGGAGTAACAATTTAGTCAGTTTTGTTAGAGCCAAAGATAACGACCAATACCATGCCTTCACTGAGAAAAGTTGTATATTCCATACCGTGGCATGTAGCCGCCGCACTTCAAATAGGTACCTAGTTAGTCGATTTAACTCTGCTGTATCACCATGAAAGTTAACGTTCAGAGATCAGGATAGCTAAAATTTAAAGAGTAAAGATCACGATTTGAAGCAAAAGATGGAATCTTACAAATTAATTCTAACTACCTACTGTACTAACGTTGGTGTTTTCATTAGCAAGGGGACATTAAAGTACAGTAAATTCACAACGGTGCTACCAAACTAGCCAGCAAGACAAATCCAGAATCTATGAACACAAGATACAAATGTTAAGTCTAACTTCAAATGACATACCTAGCTGTTAATGTCCCTATTACACGGGCGAACACTACCGGGCAACCACGGGGCTTAGACGGGCAGCACATTTGTCCCGCTGCCCGGCAGACATTCTCTGCTGCCAGAGATTTGCTCACTGCGCGAACTTTGCTCTTGAACAGCGGGCATTATCTAACACTCCAAAACTTGCAAATTTTTGTTCCCTTTCTAATTCAATTAATATGAAAAGTACATAAGTCAGAGCTGCCCGCTGTAGGTGACCTTGAAATTTCTCCATCTCGGGTAAAAGCACCTCAATGTTCGGCAGGCATGTTTTCCGAGCATTTGCCCTCTGTTCGCCGAATATTGCCCGCCCGCGTAACAGCGCCTTAACCCTTCGTGCCTTAACCGTAAGAAAAAGGCTATTTGTAACGTCCACAAACGTGCACAGTATTGACATAAGGATTAGAATTCCAATGAAATTTTCTGAATATTAATGCGCGAAGCTATAGTACACCGCTTAACTAACCTTTACAATATTGGCCCTGATGGAAAAATCCCCTGAGGTAGTGGCCACATTTATCGCACGTGTGGAGCTTATTGAACGAATGAGGACGGAGAGTGTGGTGAGAAGCGGGTGTGTTGCAGTCTCCCCCAACGAGAGACGTCGGGTCGCCACCACCAAGCATCCCATCATTTTGCAACTGGCTGATACACACCAAGATGCTCTGTTGGTGGAACTCGTCTTTGATGCCCATGTTCTGTAATAGAAGAAACAGAACGTAAGTAACAAGCACGTTACATGACCGACTGCAGGACATGTTACAGAGCCTTGTTGGAAGCTCTAATGCAGCTTCAACATTTCATATTTCAATATAAAAATTTAACGCGCGCTCCAGCAAAACTCTACAGTAGCAATCGTATGATATTCGGTGAGCCGAAGCTATCGTAATTTGATGCCACGAAGCCACTAACCAGCAGGGACCACAAATATCCAAACTCTCGAATAACGATCAAGGATTCGAGAAGAAAAAGCTCAGAATCTCGGTATTGTAAGATACAATTGGAAGGCAGGCACGAGTTTACGAGTCTGCAGTACATGACTACGAGGTTACTTCACCTTAGGCCTACAGACGTAGCCATGTGGATGCCAGACCCGTACCTAGGTACAGCAATCAGTAACCAATGAAAATTTGCTGCTAAATTCTAAGAAATCCAAGTAACTAAACCACACAGGCTTAACTCCATAACGTAGGTACTAACCCGAAATCTTTGAAGGTTTACTTTCTAGTAACAAGAGATCTCACGGATAAACTTTCGTTCTATGGAACGTCTAGTGGCGAAGGCCGTTACTTTATTTTGCAGCACAAACCGGGGTTTAAATATACGCGAATAGTTTCGGGTATAATGTTTCAAAATATCCTTTAAAGTTGAATCAAATTCTACGATATACCAAGAACGACGAACTGACCACCGACTCTTCAGTCTGTAAAGTTTCTTAGGAGCTACCAAGTCAGTCACATGCCGTAACTGTTTATTAACCGACTTAAATATTGAATACTTTTTGAAAATCAAGAAAAGTTAGATCTTTCACGTTTACGGCGTGTCCACATCGTGACATTTTTGGTAAATATGAGGCGCATCAACTCGCGGATGAAGTTTCAGTTTTCGCCACTTTAAAAAGACGCCCGCAACAAATAAAATTTTCAAGAACTTTGCTATTCTCAAGAGTTTCGACAGCATCACATAACCAAGGAAGTTCCCGTGTTTTTTTTTTTTACTAGTGAGCTGTTCGCTACAAACGCAAGAGCCTTCTACGATACCTAATAAAATACGGTACACTACCAACATTAGATACGGCAATTACACAGAAAAACTTCGCAGGTGACCAAACAAAACAGATCCGTATATGAGAAAATAATCACCTTAGGATACTCAGAAGCGGATCCGGCCAATTCTTTACGTGGAGATGAAGCAACAGGTTTTGATATTGTGGTCCGGAACTCATGCTTGAACCAGTCATCTACAGTTACAGAAGATCGGCCTAAAGAATGGGAAGGTTCCTGATTGCCAGAGAAGGAAGTTGCCCAGCACTGGGGAGAATCTAAATCTGACAAACTCAAGCACTTTTCTTCCGTTTCGGCACTTCGATCTTGGCTATTCAATGCCGCAGCCGTGGTGAGTTCAGCCCATTGGCTTGCTTGGGTTAATTTCACTACAGGAACAGGCTCAGAACGGTGCTGTTTTTGCTGCCAGTCATTACTTTCTGCAGCGCATGTTAATTGAAAACTTTGCAAGTCGCCGTCATTCGCGTCTCGGTAAGGAAGGTTGCCCAATTCAGGGGTCTGATCTAGATCGCCGTAGTGGCTGATATTGGCAGACCTGGTGCTATATGCCACCGAAACAGCCGAGTCAGGAGGTTCCGCCGAACGGCAAAAGACCCCCGAGTCGGGGGTAGCCGAGGACAAGCGGTCGAGAACAGGGGTGCACAATGACCCGCCTAAGGCTGTAGAAAATGCCAGACTGACATCACTTTCCTCACAGCTGTTTCTTGAGACTAACGCTTCACAAATTTTATCTGATCGCAAACGCGCAGTCCAGCAGCGTAGTTTGACGAAGGCAGGAGAGTTGAAAGGCGATTTATTGAAAGATGACATCAGAGGGGCCATGACGTCAGACGATCCAAAATTTCAATAAACTCAACAGAAATATAAAACGCAACAATTAAATTACGAACACAAACAACACTAAAGTAAGCGACCAGCGCCTACTACACAAAATGTTAACACTATTAACTAACTACTACGGCATTGCAACAACCGTGGCGGAGCCGCCACCTGGCACACCCTCACACCTCAAGTGTTAACCCTGAACTGTCCAACCGGTCTGACTCTGACCGTCTGAGTCCACACATAACTGCAGCTAACCTGCTTACTACACCATACGCAGTACCGATATCTACAATGCAGTGAATGCACACCCAGGCCTGAGCCAAGGTAGGCCGCCTTGCAGCATAGTATAGTTAGTTTACTTATGAACACATAGAGACCATTTTCCTTGTCATGTTAGTTAACTCTAACGGTAAATTTTACTGATCTTTAAGTTAAATAATCAACGCCAACTGTCTATTTTCATTGTCTTTTAGTTTTTAACTCATCAACGCATGCTGTCCAATTTTTATGGCAATCCTAACGCCATTCTTAATTTACACGTCGACTGATTAACAATGGGAGGCGGGCGCGGCCTTATGATAGCATTTATTTATTGCTTTTTTTGGCCCTGCAGCCTTTTGGAGCTTGGTCGCCCGAGTCCTGCGGCCGCAGTCGAGCAAACAAACAAACTTGTTGCAGCCGTGACAGGTGAGCGTCTCGTTTAGTTCACAAGGTCTTGTTGGTACCAAGGGCAAGTGATAGACATTAGCGGCCCTGCGATACGGCAGGAAAATCTAACTTTACCGTTATTATAAATGAAAGGTCCGCAGGGGCGTTGACCGTAGCGCCCACAGCATAAGGGTAAGTTAGGAAAATAATACAATTCTGTCACACGGCCTTGTCCAGCACTATCAACATATTTACACATTTCGTGTTGGTTAGGCTAGTGAATTACTTTCAGACCGTTACTTGGACGTGCACAGAGTCGAGAATTACGTACGAATTTCACACAGCTCATTTGACTCGTACTACGCAACGTGAACTGACTTGAACTTTAATATTTACAACATAGACTAACACAAACTAAAATGTATCTTGGCTCTCGAAGTACCACGGATATTTTTAAAATATCACACCCGTACAGTAGCCATTTTCATGCATACAATTAACAGGCAAAAATTATTTCATAAAATATTACCTCGACATCGTTTACTAGGGGACCAAACCCCCGAGCGTCAGTATTTAGCAGGGAACACGAAAGTGTTACTAGTGAAGCTTTATTACCGAAGAAACTGCACTCTAGCTATTGAAAGTTTATCACGCTTCTCACCAGCAAGCCTGTCTCGAAGGTGATCGCTCTTATCTGCTGCCGATACTTCGGAATATTATCTGTTGCATAGATTTCGGAATGCTATCTGTCGTCGACACATAAGCATGCTGCATTGGATTTTTGGAACGCACTTAACCCATCCATTTCCTAGAACGTCCTGACGCACCCGCTCGTCATCACCCAAGATGACGAGTGCTACTCATCTATGACGTTTTTCTATTTCATGCCTATCCAGGGCAGTTGCTGAGGAATAAAGCCCAACTTCAACAAATGTTCAACTTTCAAAGCAATGTTAGAGATAATTATAGCAAGAAAACAATAGTAACAACCGTTCTCTTGTGCAGTGTAAGGTCACCATGTCCGCTCTACAAAATCTGTCGTTCGACAATTGAAGCAACTCGAAATGTTTTACCTAATCTGCACAGCGGGAATAGCTCTGACAAGAGTCGATAGACCGTTAAACGGAAAACATTGAAAAGTGCAACGAGGTAGCGACTGGAACGGCCGAGAGAGAGAGCCCAGCCAGTTGGCCCGCGGTTGGGAGGAAAAAGTGGCGGCAAGTGATCGTACGATGCTCGCGAGAGACCAGCCGGCACCCAATGAGCTGCGAGTTGCACGCGTGTACACACACATATATGCACACACGTACTGTGTAGCTACCGAACGACTTCGACTTCACACAGGGTAGCTTTTGTCGTAGCCCAGAAGCTAACTCGAATGAAAAGAACTCTGCCTACAGCGTTTGAGCTAAGGCAGCAACTACGATGTAACCTGATACATGTCCGTCCGACTGCGTACTGGCGCTTGCAACTCGCGAGCACGTCGGAGCCTCCTACTGATTTAGTGGAATCCTGTAGTCACTTCTGGTTAGAATTTTCAGATTCTTTAAACCTGACGCTGAAACAAAAGTAAAGTAACAAGTCAACAACACACAACGTTCAATAAATTAAGTTTTTTCCTGTAACTGACGTAAGTCGTCGTACCTGGCACTAAAATATTTTCTGTATATGTATGCAGCTGCAAGTTCAAGCCTGTAACACAGCCTGCCAAATTTAATCAAACTTTCGACTAAATAATTGAAAAAGTAATACGTTTAGAACTTTAGATACGAAAACATCTTACAATCTCCGCCAACGAGATAACACGAGTCATCTCGATGGCCCTCCTAACTTTGCAAAGAGAGACCACGAGATAACTCGAAACTCTAATTACCGTACTACGTTAACGCGTCCACAAGAAACACTACAGAAAGTCTGCACAAACTTACCCCTAATTTTTCCTTGTCTAGAGAGATGAGATCAGCGCCTTTTATATCTTTCGATTTGAAGAGCTCTGTGTAGGGGCTGAGGTTGAGGGCGGCCATCCAATCGACGACGTTGCTAGCCGACCATTCCACCAACGGCTGAAGGAAACGAAAGAGCAGCACGTGAGCACTAGCAAACTTCAGCACATTCTTAAATTGAACATCACAAAGAAAGAAGGATC
>LQNS02276867.1:12012129-12049065 GCA_001587735.2 Parhyale hawaiensis
AAATGACGGCAAAAAATTAACACTTCACCAAAACCCCCGCCGTCTTTTGGGCTTCCTCATTTTTCCCCTATCTAATACTGAAGAAAAAGATTCCAAGGTACCCAACTTTTTTTTTCGCCGAAGAAAAAGATTGCAAGGTACCCCACTTTTTTTTACATTTTGAAATCTGAATTTTCTCCTATCTTATTTCCATAGAGCGTGACAGGAAAGTATAAATATATAAATAAATAAAAACACAACGTGAATTATTATATAGTACTGATAGCGTTGTTCGTTCGTGTGTTACGCTCTTCAATAATAGATAGAAGAAAATTGGAGCGAATAGTTTTAAAGCTCAGCAGCTGCCATCGGTCAAATAGCTTGGAAGAAAGTCGGTAAAATCTTGAAAATAATGTGAATTAGGTAGCATTATGAAGCTAACGTAGGTATCTATGATACGGCGAGGATCATCAATCGGATGCAACAAGGCAAGGTTTTTTTCTAATATTTATTTTTATGCACCTGAGCTGTTCTGTGTCAGCGCGTTAGAATCTGAATCATTGTTTGCAGTTATCATGAAATTCCGCCAGAACAGTGCGATGTCTGAGCAAATACAATGACAGTTTAAGAACAAAAGATTACCCTGCTGCGAATGAAGAAATTGACCGAATCTGCTTTCTTTTATTACCTAGCTATGGCATTAAACAAAGCAGAAAAATGATGGGCTGTTGATCAGTACCCACGGGTCCCGAAATAGTGAGAAAATCGAATACGCCGACAAAAAATTGGAAAGCTTAAGAAAAAAATTGGAAAGCGTTAGAAAAAAATTGGAAAGCGTAAGAAAAAAAATTGGAAAGCGTAAGAAAAGGGTTAAAATATCTCTAAACTGTGTTAAACAGAGCTTGGAAAAGGTGTGCAAATACATTGGGGAACAATGCAAGAAGTACCGTCATATTTCTGTCTTTATCAAGACACCAGTGCGAATTCTTTGCTGACAGATTAAATTCGTGGTCGATTTTAGTGGTGAATTAAAAATAACCGTACTACGAAAGTTTAACCGAGATGTAAGGTAGACGGACTACGTAACGAAAGACAGGAGTAAGCGACGGACGTCAACTAAGACGGGCTGGGTTAAGTTAGGAGCACTACCTCAGGTTAAACTATGGTAAGTGAAAACATTTACCAACCGTAGAATATCCACGGGTCCCGTAGAGGACAGATACCTAAATATGAGGACAACTATCCCCATAGGAGGTTAACTACCCCTTGGAAGGACAACTACCAACTGAAAGCACAACTACCCACTGGGAGAACAACTACCTCTAGAAGGACAACTACCCCCAGGAGGACAACTAGCTACTGGGAGGGCAACTACCTA
Organism: Parhyale hawaiensis; assembly: GCA_001587735.2. NCBI lineage: Eukaryota > Metazoa > Arthropoda > Malacostraca > Amphipoda > Hyalidae > Parhyale > Parhyale hawaiensis. Next base: position 12,013,487 of record LQNS02276867.1, read on the forward strand.
CTGGGAGGGCAACTACCTACTGGGAGGGCAACTACCTACTGGGAGGGCAACTACCTACTGGGAGGGCAACTACCTACTGGGAGGGCAACTACCGATTTGCACTAATTAACACGATAAAATTAGATGTGCAACTAACTACATTAAAATCCAGTAACAAGCATACCGGCACCAGGAATTTTCCAAACACTTATAGTAAAGTTAGTACACCGTAAATTTTTTTACGCGTCCAGCAAGTTATTATTATAGTCCGAGTATAAGCCTCCCTACCCAAAGAACACTGTGATCCAAAGAGAGAAAAAAGAAGGGCATAAAGAATGTCAAGAGAAACGTGGAACCCATGCACGAGTTAACGAGCATGGGAACAGGAAGTCGGGAAAGAAGAGGAAGAACAGAATAAGGCATGGAAAGTAGAAGTATGAAATTGGACAAAGACAATTGTAATCTACTTCAGGGACCCGTGAAAACTACACGGTTACCGGTAGTTAATGTTCTCACCTACTTTCGTTCGACTTGAGGTAGGTAGAGCTCCTGTAATTTAACCTACTCCGTCTAATCTACGTAAAGTCCGCCTGACGAACCCCGTCTACCGGAACACACCTCGTCTAGCGGACTCTACCTAATCTCTCTCACCTGTGGATCTTGCATACAACGGTACTTCTTGCACTGTTCTCCTATATTTATGCATGCTTTTTCTCAGCTGTTTTCTACGGTTTACAAATAATTTAGTCGATCATAATCTTACGCGTTTAAATTTTCTTGTCAGCGTGTCCGATTTTTTTTTTTTCTTTTCACGACTACGGGATCCGCAGATAGGTATTGATCAGTAGCCCATCATTTTTCTGCTCTCTTTGATGCGATAGCTATACAACAGAGTCCATTTTTTTCTGTCAGAGCAGCCTAACACGCTCTTCTCAAGATATGATTGTATTTCCTGAGACATTGTACATTCGCTTAATTGAAGGAATACCTTAAGAGCCAATATGTCCAACACTGCCTACGCTAGTGTCCTGCAGCGTACGGTAACATAACTCCAGTACGTATCTGGCTGGCCCTATTAAGAACGTCGAGCGCCACAAGCAAAGCGAACATAATATGCTGGGAAAGAATTCAAAGAAATGAGAAGCGGTAGATAAGGTACGAGTGAAAGGGTCTTCATATCTTTGCTTCGAAAGTGACTTGAATTTTTCTAAAAGCGCTAAAGGAGACAGACATGGTTGAACATCGTTCCAGCGAAAAATCAGAAATTCTTGAAAATTGAAGTTCCCTCTTATCTTATACTGAGAAGCGTAATGTACAGACACAGGGATGGTCCTACGGAAGGAGCCTCAAGCAGAATTATAATATGGATATTATATGAAATGTCTGTAAACCTTGCTTATTTACTTTATTCACTTGTCGCACACAGCTTTTTCGCTTTAAGATAGGAAGAAATTCGAATCAATTCGCCGGACGGGTCGAACACTTAAGAAGCGTCGTAACCTGGATGCCACATGATATTTACATCGAGTGAACTAAAGAAAATAAATTCTAAAATTTTTATCACTTGATCACTTGGCCAGTATCAGCAGCTAAGACGATTAAATAATAGCTTCAGTCTAATATTTTTAAAGCTACACTGAATATCAAAATTTGATACAAGATGGGAAGAAATTCGAGCATTGAAGATTTAATGACACTATATAAACGGGGGAATTAATGGTGGGACGTCTGAGCTCGGCTGCACAAACGTGTAACTAGGCATGTTAAATGTACAAGTGATACGGAAAATACAACTGGACTACGTCATATAGCTACATATATATCATTGCTTACAAGCACAGCGTTGAAAATTGCTCAAAAAGTAAAAACTACGGTGATGGTGACCCAATGGGTCACAGGCCGTCTAGTATAGATTATATCCCTGGTTTCATCACCGCACCCACGTCATACGACGTGATCCAAGCATCATTATGATAGTCATAGTTTTACCACCATATCCACTCGATGAGTGATCCGTAGTGCAGGCTCGGTTTTTCTACATAGCTCAGTAGAAATATTTTATCTCGACATTCCTGCCGGAAAATCACGATTGGCTGAGTGCGCTACTACTGGCAGGAAAAAGGCCCAAAGAAATAGAGAAAGACACTCGGGTGGACGGCCCCATTCGAGGCCTTCCACGCGAGAGAGAGTAGAGAAGTCCCACGAACTAGGTCGGTCGGTTGTCTCGATCGACAGCCCCCCTCGAAGAACAGAAAGGGAAAAATAGAGAACCTACCTAACTTTACAAAACTAACCTCGTCAGCAGCAACTGCGGCCAGATGCAGCACCCTCTGCGGAGAAGGCACTCGGGACCCTCGGGTGCGTGATGCCAGCAGTGAGGCTGTGACTCAGTTTATTATGTCGCAACAGTACCTATATATTTCATGTCGGCATTCTTGCCGTAAGTCTCGGTCGAGCGCGCTATTACTGGTGACAAAAAGGGACGCAAAGTATCTCTAAAAGACGAAAACAGAGAGGAGGAGAGGACAGAATAATGAAAAACCAGTGCGGAGGGCCCCTTACGAGGTTGATAGGAGTCCCTTCGGATAAAGATCGCTTACCACCCACTATTCAGCAGCCCACCTCGCGGAACAGAAGGGGAAGTATAGAAAATCATAACTGCAAACTAACCTTCTCAGAAGGAACTGCGGCCAGCTGCAACAACCCCTGCGGAGAAGGCACTCAGGACAGCCCTTGGGTTCGTGAGGCCCGGAAACAGGGACCTCCAGAATATACTCTAAGCGCTTGTAAATATTACCGAACTCAACTACTAGGCCTACTGCTACACAAAGCGATAATCATTCTGTTCTCAAATACTGCGGATAAAATATGCACAAAGCGCACCTAAGTTACAACAACGTGACCAAAAATAAAGAGAGATGAATCGAACATGATACAGTGCATAAAAAATGGTTACACATAGATTGAACGTAAATTATTTACGAAAAACCTCTCCGGCATAAATCTTCAAGACAAAACTATAACAACAAACGCGATGGGACAAGGCAAGTCCGGCGAAATATCATCTGTTCGTAAAGCCAAGACTTACGCGCATAATAGCGGCGAGTCCTTGAACAACAATAACCAAACGTTGACTATGATAAGTTTAATTTACCGACATGACAAATGAAAGAGTAAGCAATCTCCATCCATCACAGACGCAACAATTAAGAGTCCGTCCAAAAACTAAAGTGGCGAAGCAGAAAATTACCGACCTTCACAGCTGAGCGTGTACATGCAGTAAAAAGCTGAGCGTAATAATATAGTAGAGGAGGGGGAGGGGCATCGTTCCGCTCGAGCCAGACGGCGGGCACAAACTTCCGCGCTCGAAATTTCAGGACAGGAAATAGCTACTAGCTAGATAGAACAGGCATCTATATACACAAAAACTCATTATTTCTTGATATAACCGTGTGAGTGCCCTGAAGCTACTGCAGAGTGCTAGAACGGGACTACATTGATGTGAAGCCATTAATATTGCGTGCACAGAACACCTACCAACACAATCTGGAACAAGAGCAAAATAACACAACATCGGTAATTTACCATCAACTGTCATAGCTTGATTCAATGGGCAAGTACATCAGAGATCCTCGTGCAAATCATATACATTGAATGCTCAAAGTTCTAACGTGGATTACCGAGAACTAGATGAGCGCACAGTCCAGCAATCGCACACGTCGAGAATCATACTCAAGAAGTCCATAGGGGGACCCATATTTCTTTCACATAGTGGGCTCGCGTTGCATTTTCGGGGTCACAAGTTTCGACTCACGGTGTAGAACTAGCGGCCAAAGCTACGTTAAAGGCTTGAAGCTCGTGTTAAGGTACCTACTAAGGAATTTGGAAGACGGGTGTACGACAGCGAAATACAGTCCTATCTTCAGTAGGTATGTGTTCTCATGCTACCTCAATGGAAAAAAATGTTACTTGCAAAATAAACCCGTGTTTTTTACGTCCATGTTAGTGCAAACTATCTCTGCAGCTCCAAACTCGACAGATTTTGAAAATTTTTAGAAGACTATGTCTCAGGCTCAAAATGGAAACAAGACGGCGGCGAAAACACGACAAAATAATTTTTTTAAGGAAGTCAGCTGCATGTAAAACGATCTCGGTTGAAACTAAATTTAACTAAACTCTGAGAGTGCATACCTCCGCCAAGCAAGGAAGCGGTAATGAAAAATTCAAATCGGCTTTGAAACAATGATTTTCTTTATATCAGCACCAAAATCTGATCACTTGTTCCTTTTCATAATGTTAACAGTGTCCGAAAGTTTCTTGGAGATCCATTCATAACTTTTCGAGGTATGCTGCTAACAAACATTTTAACACACATAAGTCGACTACAGAAACGGACCAGCCGATCATCACCAAAATTTAATCAATTACGTCTTGTAGCATCACGTACAATTCCAGAAAATTGCATAAAGATCCATTCATATTTTTTAGCTATTGTGCTAACAAACAATTTAACAAAGATCAGTCAAACGGACTTCTGATCATCACCAAAATTTAGTCAATTATGTCTTTTAACAATACTAACAATTCCTGAAAATTTCATAAAGATCCATTAATGATTTTTTAAGTTATTGCACTAACAACAGTTAAAATCAAACACAGCAACAAACAAACAGATCATCACAAAAATATGATCATCCACTCTCAGTAATAAACCCAACAACTCATGTAAATTTCATTAAAATCCGTCCATTACCTTTTAAGTTAGGGCACTAACAAAAAACAGGCTGGCAGACAAACAAACAAACGGTTGGACAGACCTTCACCAAAAGTTAATCATCTCTTCCTCCTAACATACCAAACATTCATCGTACATTTCGTCTAAATCAGTTCATAACTTTTCAAGTTATCTTGATGACAGACAGAATAACAGAGAGACAGACAAAGCCGACGAAAACATAGGCTAACCTCCTTGGCGGAGGTAATAAAAAGTTTTAAACCTTTATGAGCTTCAAGTTTTTCCGAAAATCCGATGCCATTTTCAATAGCTGTAAGAACAAGGCCCTATGCCTACATTGGGAAAGAACAGCAGAAGCATAGGCTACAAGTATAAGACTATATCAATAAAGTATTCAGTTAAGGTCGAACAGATACAGTAGGTATGTTACACAGCATCAGAAGATTTCTCGAACAAGGCTGAATGAAGCTATCGGAAAGCCCGGTGAAATGCAAGCAATACAGATCGGCTGGCGGGTGGCCAAGGCAAAGCTCGTCGCCTACACCAGCCTCTTCACACACGAGCACCGCTGTTTCACTTTACGAAACTTACTAAATAACCAAAAGCGTTCTGAGTTCGCCATGATCAGAGTGTAACTTGACAGCGATTGGCTCAACAGCATAATACGAGAAACCGGGTTCAGTATAGCCTACACTGTAGGTGCACCAAAAGACTAAGAAATACCCCAGCACGCAAACTCGCTTTTGAGAAGTAAACGATTGCTCGCAGAAGTCGTGAAGATGGTAATATGGCAGGTAGCTACATTATTTGCAAACTTAACAGGTACAACAGCAACCTGAGAGTGTGGGGAATTGAGAATTAAAAAAACAATGGGGACACAGACTTCAGCTAAGACTGCCAAATTTACCACAAAACGGAGATATATATATATATATATATATATATATACGGAAGGATAAAGGATTAATTAATAATGGCGATATTTTAAACCCCTCAACATAAAAGCAGCTATTCTCGTTCGCACAGAAAGTACCTACCTTAGTGAATTCTTGTTCTTTACTCCTAAGGAATAATGTTGGCGATTGTTCATCACTAAAAAATAAATCGGTAGGAACCAAACGAATTGCATACCTACTTCTGCGCAATACTCAAATTAAAAAAGTGTCTGTCGAAAGCTAAACATAGAGCAAAACTGTTCTTCTAAAATAGCACACCGATAGTTAGGTACTAGACAGTAGGATAAAAATTACAATAAGAAAAAGGAAAATTGCGTAGCAAACAATACATGCTGCGCCACAGAATGAAATGCTCCAAAACATACATGAATCAACAAACTCGAAAGAGCACAAACAAAGAAACAACTACACAAACGAACGGCACTGATAGAGCAGTCCAAATACAAGGAGCAGGTCGGTTAGCAAACACAGGCAAGAGGCGGCCAGACGGAACAAGTAGAGAAGGAAAACGGGCGAGATGATGCAATACGGAGATATATGTATCAGCTACCTACGTCATTACGGCCAAACCAAACCGGTTCCCGTTAGGGTATAGCGTTGTTTGAAGCATGCTATGCAGGGCTGGGCGTTATACAGCAACCAGGTGAAAAAGAAGCGGTATCAGGGAAGATACGTGCCACAAGAAGCAGAAGATGATTTAGTGCTGGAGCGGACGAGGATCAACAAGAGCCGCTCGTCACGATATAGGAAGCATCAAGTGGGAGATCCATGGAGCTTTCGAACTCGAGACATTGTCACGGCAACTGCAATGCTAACGCTGTGTTGTGCGGTAGCAGAACACCAGTTGACAATACTACTTACTAGGTACAATACCTATACCATTTACTAGGGTTGTGTTTACTGGTGTATGCATCGTGAAAAGTGTACTCTATTCGAGAACAATATATAAATTCACAGTCTTTCGCTTAACATCGACGAAATCATCAAACATTGAACTTAAGCTATGACAAGCATTTCGGACCCCAAAGGTATAGAATCCGTCACAGCAACTTGGAAAAAATCAGCGAAATATGTAATAACAAACAAAAATTACTATACACAGCTCACTGATCAATGAGGCAGACTGAAATATCGTCTTGAGCTTGGCTTAAATATTTCCAGCTAGCACAAAGCAGGGTTGGAAAAACCCAGGGTTAAAAAAAGTAGCTAGGTATAGTTTTTTTATTGGGTGTTTTGATGATGTTGAGTTTTGTTTTTTAGAGGTTTTATGGAGAAAGAGTTTCCAATGGTAAATTTAACGTTTTACATTGTTCTGCGCCGATTCAACTGGTTTGAGAAAGCTTACGGTATTCCTCCTATTACTCATTATTAATAAACTATGGGAACAACTTATGACAAAATATTAGCAGACTCTCACTTGAAACCCAGTTAAAGACTGGCCAATAAATGTTGTTATTATTACTGTTTAGATACACTAAACTGGCGGCGTGAGAACGGAGGAAATAATAATAATAATAAACTTTATTTAATACTTATGGAGACATTACAATACTGAAAAGCTACATGATACAGATGAGGATGTATCTTATTTCCAGGTTACAAACAAATTTAAGGACATGTCTCAGTGGTTTTACATTCTAGACCTCATTGTGCCCCAGACGAACGAGCATTCCAGAAGGGGGAGGACAAAGCAATTAAAGCAGCGACGTTCCAGCTCTACCGAACCAAACACAATCCAAGCAAGTCGCATCAGACCGATTTTCTGCGATGCTTGTGAGGCAACCGAACGGATGTGTGGGGCTCAAGCGTCAGGCAACAGTATGCGCTGCCATCGTAGGCCTAGATAGGGTACCTATTAGATCGTTTGTAGCCAGGGCCATTGCGGATGACTTTTATTAATGAGTTTTTAGAGTTTTCAATCCTGTATTTTAGGCTCAAGGCGCATTTCCTGGTCATGACTTTGAGACAATCGTATACTTTTGAGCGAATATTAGACTTAGGCACTTTCATTAATATGCGTAATATGTCGTATTAAGCAACACGCAAGCGCTCAATAGATTTATATTTAAAGCTACACTAAAGTAAATTACAGTACAGGGGGTAACAACAGGTTCAGAACAGCTAGTATTTGACGTCTTAAGAGCAATGACCAAATTTCCGAATTAACGTGTTACCAACTCCATGGATCTTTCGCGTTTCTTTCTCTATATCCTGGTCATCACGAAAAGTGATTTTGTGACCCAGGTAAGAGCAGCTGTTTACGTACGTAAGTTCCACACCATTGAGAACAGAATGTTTATGACCAGGCAGGCTTTTACTTCTAGGCCTAGCCTAATTTACATGCATACTGTTTTTACATTATTATACTCAATACAAACACTATTCGCTTGGCTCTCGCAGATTGTAAGCGACTTTTGTAATCCTGTAGCATAGGGCAAGCACCATGTCGTCAGCATAACTAAGGCCATTAACTGCTCAGTTGTTAATATGACAGCCTACTCCAGCAGCAGTCAACTTTGTATGGATACAGTAAATGAAGATATTGAACTGAATGGGGGGACAGTAAGCCTCCTTGTCGTATACCATTAGTCATGCCAAACGCTTAAGACATTTCCGCCCCATTTTACGTAGCCTACCAAGCATTTCTGAGTTTGAAACCAATAGGTACCTTAATGTTTTTACAACGTAAGGAGGTATCTGTTTCTCCAGCATAGCCTACACTTAAACAGAGAGTCATCCATATGGTTTACAAACCCCCACGCAAGCAGCCCAGCAAGCGAAAAATAGAGATCACAGAATAGCTCTGTTTACAGATTGCTTGAAGCTGCCAATACCCGCGCCGCAAAGGCAGAGCCATCAAGACCACTCCAAAATTCTACATGGGATAGAAAAATCAAACGAGAACACTGGTTTGTACAGCATCGTACCGGATGCAAGGCAAGCTCATGAAGAGCACTAGTACGCAGAGTATACCTGCCTCTCCCGAGAAACTGGCTCCGGAAGAAAAACCACCAGTGGATGTCTAGGTCAATTATATATAGTATAGAGAAAGCAGACCCCCACCAACTCTTCCACGGTGTGCCAGATCACAAGGCACAACACCATCAAGCATGAACGCAGAACGAAGAACCACTCTGACAAGCAAACTCAGATGACAATCAGCAGCAGAACCCCAGACGAACGAGCATTCTAGAAGGGGAAGGACAAAGCAATTAAAGCAGCGACGTTTCAGCTCTATAGAACTAAAAACACAATCCAAGCACGTCACATAAGACCGATTTTCTGCGATGCTTGTAAGGCAACCGAACGGATGTGGGGCTCAAACGTCAACTTTGGATCAAAACTGACACCCAAGATTACCAAGTCAATAACCACAGGAAATAACACACCATCAAGCATGAGTGCGAGGAAAGCAAGTCTCACTGTACGTCACCCAAACACGAGCGTCATCTTAGTCTTGCCTGCATTTAGCCTCATCGTCCCACCTACAACACCAGGAATCAATCACCATTCCCTTTCAAATTACGCTGAATGGATTCTGAAATCTACAACCGATTACTACGATTCTCGCTAATAGCCAGCAAAGTAACAGCATCAGCGTAACCAACAAGTAAATAAGGAACAAGATCAAACAGGTCCACTGTATATACGATGAACAACAGAGGGCCCAGAACACTACCTTGTGGAACACCAGAAACCATATCCAAAAACTAACTACCTCCTGCAATCTTCCTATGAACAACTACACATTGGCGTCTACCAAACAAAAACTGACTAATAACCGTGGAAAATGAACGACCAATACCCATCAATCTTAGCTAATAGAGCAAGCAAGCCAATGTGATTCACGCGATCAAAAGCACCACTGAACTCAAGCTGGACCAACCTTGTTTCACGACCCCTAGCAAAGGCCAGCTGCAACACATGAGAGATATGAAGCAGGGCATCACAAGTTCCCAAGACCTTACGAAAACCATACTCTGTTGGGGGTAGGACACCTTGCTTCTCAAGAAAGTGACCCAACCTCGATGCAACCAACCTCTCGTAAACTTTCAACAAAACAGGTGTAATTGAAGTGGGTCTCTAGTCGGAGGTTCGAGATGAGACGGAGCCCTTCGGAACAGGCTTCACATGAGCGACACGCCAGCATTACGGAAAAGAGCCCAGCCGTAGCACCCGACGGAACACAGAAGCAAGCGGGGCTGCGAGCACACCAGCCACCCTCCGAAGAAAGAGAGGAAACATACCTGATAGATCAGTGTCCCATAGGGGTACAGGTCAAGAAGAAGGCGATGTACTTCAGAAGATCTGAAAGCAAAACCGGAGAACCTCGGATTTGGGTCACACGCTCAAGGAATGCGCACCCAATCCCGGCTCTGCTTCCCATCAAAGTAGCGCAACAAAAGTCACCACAAGGCACAAGCACCAATTAGCTACAGGGGAGACAGAAAAGATCGCCCCAAGCACAGCGCTTCAAGGTGGAACACCACTTATGTGTGCTAAAAACTTCCTGGAGTTTAAATAATGCTCCCTCTCAGCTTCCTCGTAAGTAGCCCCAGCCCGACGCTGCAGTTCCCTGAAACGCCGAAAGTCAACAGCAGACCGGCTAGTACGCCAACGGGCATGTGCCTCCCGCTTCAACTGGTAGGCGTCATCAAATCAGGGTCCATCGCCTGTCCGAACCGTAATGAAGTAATAAGGGACATAGGCACGCACCAGAGTATCAGAGAAAATCCGATCCAAAGTAGAAACACGATCAGGAGACTCATAACACCCCAAGGTAGCGCAAGGATGGCACTAGAAACGGCGTCCCAATTCACTCTGGATTTTAAAAATATTTCACGCCTAACAGAGACTCCGGGGACCCGCTGACAAACTTGCAGCATCGCAGAGAGGGCACCATGGTCCGAGGAACCAATGGGAGATGACACTGACCCTCCAACCAAATCAGAAACATCGGTCAACAGGAGGTCAAGAACACCTCCCATCAAATAGGTGGGTCCCTCAACCAACTGCTCACAACCACAGGCAATCGCAAAATCGAAGGCTGCACGACCATGGCAATCGGGCCTGCCAGAGCCTAACAATTCCAAATGGTGACAATTAAAATCACCCATAAAGACAAAAGCAGAACGCCTATCCAATGACTGAATCATAGCCATTGCATCGAAGTGCCAATCAAAAACGGTATCAGCAGACGGTCTGCGATACAGTGACAATCTAAAGTTCCTAAATGAGCCAAGACTCGAAGCACCATCAGCTCACAATATGGACACTTCACTCTGCCTAGATAGCTACAATAACAAATTTTCGAACGTAAGCAGAGAGACCTCTAAATCCAGGGCACCAGTCTCGCAACCGCAATATAGGCTTTTCAAAATTCGGGATCAGCTCAGAAATATGACAATGGCTAGAGACGAGCGTCTCGGAACACAATACTAGATCATAATTAGAAGAGGTTACAGAGAGCACAGCCAAATTAGCATAGAAACTACGAACATTAGCAGACAAGATGCGAAAAAAATTGAGCCCCAGGGTTAACAAGTACCGTACTTTAGGTTTGGTACAGATTCTGTACAGCACATTTGGCCTCCGGCAATGTTGAGCGAATGGGGGATGTTTACATATAAAACTATTCGTCTCGAGGAGAGGAATCACGTGATGTGGGTAAAATGGAGGTGCGATGGAGGGTTATGCGGCGTCTACACGACGATCGTTTTCGTCGAAGTTTGTGATCGCGGAAAGATTTTGATCGCCAAACACACGAGGACAGCCTTCAAAGTTTGTGATTTTAGATCGCCGACAGTGCTGGAAATCACGATCAAAAATCGCGATCACAAAAAGTTTCCAAACTATATTACGCTCTGTAAATGGATGCATCTATTTTACAAATATTATTTCTTATTGATGAAGATAAATGACATCCAGATTACATAATTTACTAGGTTTTTTTCAGTAAGACGTCTTCTGGATTTTATAATTTTTTTGGCCAAGCTTTCGACAATCTTTGCGAAAGTCGTTTTCAAGGCATCTTTTGATACACTTTTGCTGCATGTAAGAATTACCGGACAAAAGTTTCTTGTCTTGAAAACGACTTTCGCAAAGATTGTCGAAAGCTTGGCCAAAAAAATTATAAAATCCAGAAGACGTCTTACTGAAAAAAACCTAATAAATATTACTGTATTTAGTAATTAAAGCATAATTTTTTATTGAAATGTGCCCGCTTAGCGAATTTTATTTATGTTTGATTCGAACTTCTGTACTGCGGGAAGCATTTGGCAACTATGTCAATGGAACAAGAGTTCCGTTTTAATGGAATAAACGGATGTATACAGTGTGAATTGCAGTAGCAATTAAATAAATTTATAAATAAAAAATGAGAAATTATTGTTTTATCTTGTGCATTTCTGCATTTGAGGGGATGCCAGTGAATGAATTTTTAGCTATTCTTTTTGTCAGTATATATGAAGTTTTACCCGCCAATCAGCATCTACAACTACAATATATCTAACCGATAATTTGAGGGTAGAATATCGATTAATAGTAATGGAATGCTGAATTCGCGTTTAGTGATCTTGAATTGATCGTGGCTTCTGTTTCTGATGAGGAGGGGACAAGGAGGCGAAATTGCTTGTGATTTTGATCGTTGATTCTTGTGTTTGTGATCGCTGAAAAGATCGTCGTGTAGACGCGGCTTTAGGGAGCTAGGGAGAAGAAAAGCGTTTTCAGGGCTCACTTCATTAGTATGGTACAGATTCTTGCCGAGTTCGGAGTGTGAGGTGCGCCGGCTGGTGGTCTAGATTCCTGCCATAGCAGTTGGCAACTGTGTCAAAATCCATGGATTTTCATGCTTCATATTTATAATACTATAGCTAAAAGACATAGGGCCTACATATATCATTTATCATCATTTACAAGTCAAAAATACCACTAACAACAAGCAATGTCCAGAAATATTGATGAAAAATAAATCCGTGGGTTTTGCACATATTTTTTTCCACGAAAACGGTTACACTTACCAAAATTTTGATACCTGCAGTGTGTACAGCACCCTTTTATTATTATATCCTGTTATTTTCGCATGTCTGTCTATAATAATAAGCACACAGTAAGCATTTATGTTAGAAATTTACTCCTAAAAATAGACACAACACGATTATTTATCTAAAACTGTCCATACCTCCCAAACTATTTGAGCTAGAGGAAATACAAAACAACCGTCAGATTCGTGATAGGATTCTCTATTCAGAAACATCATAAAAATAGACAAAAAAAAAATGGCCATTATTCTCCCTTACATTTCATAAGCGTAAATCCACGGAATTTGCCGTCTTATACCGAAAAAATGGACAAAGCTAAAGAAAATTTGTTTCTTTCTTCGTGAAGATCAACATTTTTTCTTTACGATAAACCTTGAATGACAGCTCTACCTGTCCTAATAAATGAGTAGCTAGTTTGAAGGCAAACCCTGTTTTCGGGTAAAAAATAGCCAGAGGCCATGCGTGCGCGGGTTAATTAACCTTCACATCAAGATAGCAAACTATCAGGCGCGCAAAAAAAATAAACATGCGCAAAAAAAAAAAAATACAGTCGCCATAAGCAGAGGACAACATGAATCGTTATACAAAAAAATGAATCGACAGTCACGATAGCTACGGAAGCAGCCAGCTAGGCTATCTACACGCCCCAGACCCAGCTATCACCAGTACAGGCTTGGCCGAAAAGAAGAGAAAGAAAGGGAAAAGAGCATTAGGAGGTACCACTTGATGGGAAAGAGAGGAGCAGACTGTGGAAGATTGAGTACCCAGCTATGGCACCAGCCTGTTCATCTCCTCTCAAGGATGCCATGCCGTTAGCCCAAGAAGGTCTCATCCACCCTTAGAGTGGCATTTCCTCCAACTCTGGGGCTACCCAGAGCCCCAACCCAAAGCTGGCTCATACATACAAACAAAGAGGCGTCCGGTGGCCAGACAATGGGAGCGGCCTGACAACGCACATTTTCCCATATTTAACTTTAATTTGATGAGAGACACAGACTAATTGCAGAATATCTATAATGTACAGCACAAAACTTCTAGAGGAACTAAAGCTCTTGTGAAAACTTCTGAAATGGGAGCCGTTTGCTATAAAGCTACAGGGTGCTAGGTAAAGTTTATTAGGTTTACACCTCAAGAGTAAGTAATTGTCGCCAATATGAGCACTGTAGGATAACAAGACGGTACGGTAACATTTGTTTAGCACAGGTGCGTTTAAAACTTCGGCGTTTGTTTGCATTTAATTACACTTGCGTAGTGTTCAGTGTAAGAGAAAAATCTAGTATGGAAATGTGATTATTCAATAAATAACTCAGTATGGTCAAAATGTCAAGTTTCCTTTGTGACTCCATAGTCTATTAGCCTATATCTTGGCAAACTGGCCTGTTTCACTGACATGAAAAATATAGTAACAAATATCCTAAAGCTACAGAGATCTGAAAATATTACATTTCAGCCTCTATAAGTACCTTTTGCTGTTTCTTTGCGACGCCACAGTAAGCCACATTTAAGTGCCAAATTTCTTGCTTTTACATTACACTGCTTGGAAATATCTAAATATTTGAAAACTAACAAATTTGCTAGTGTTTTGCTCATTGAGGGATTGATTTTGACTATTTCTACCCATGAAAAAAGGGAGAGATGACTGCTACCAGCGAGTGAAGTGAGAGAGGTGATATTACCGTGATAATGTCATCATCGTGTTATAGGCTACCTACTGCATTTATACCTATGTAGGGTATGATATATCTTTCCACCCATAATTGCTCGAAGGAACTGAGCTGTCCCCACAATCTCATGCAGGTAGTCAGGTGTGGGAAAATAAAATGCCAACACTACTGACTCAGAACTTCTAGTCTCCCAATCATCACGGGTGATGACCTTTGCCACTAAGTGTTCTAGTTCTCTGATTTTTCACAGCCTTCTCTTATATAGTTAACACCCTCTACAAGGTACAGTAGAGTATAGCTAGTGGTTGACCTTTTCACCATTTCTAATCCCAAATCAACTCCAAAATTAAGAGGGAATATTTCTAATTCATCATTACAAAGGTTGCTTTATACTGATTTCAGTACGTTTTTAGCTATGTGTTTAGAACATTTACATTAAGATGGAAGAGTACAGTAGTTGCAAAGATAGCTTTTCATGTAGTCATTGCTTTCTTGATCTGCTAAAACTGCCACAACAGTTGATTCATTCAAAAAAGAAAAATCTTGAAGCAGTTCAAGTGAAAGTGAACTGCAAAATGCTTCACATTTTTGGGGCTATCCTATGTTCTCATTAACCGTGAAAGAATTTTAATTTAGTCAGAAATCAAAAAGTTATTGAACCTAAGCAATCAGTATTTGCTCCGGGAGAAAAACCATTTTGTGGACGTTGCAATAATTTCCAAATACAAACATACATGAATGAAAGTTATGTTCACGGCAAGCTATCGGTAGAGTAAGGAAAAACATTACGCCAGTTAGCCTCTTGACCAGCAAGCTCAAGAAAGCCAGAAATCGCTACCTGTAACCTAAGGCAAATTTAACATGAGTAGTAGTGCAAGTCTTCTCTCCAAAGAAATATTATCATGAACTAAGTAGCTACTTTTCTAACCAATAAACTATTATGCAAAAAATTTTTTGAAGGTGTAGTCACTGAAAGCGCTGAACAATTTCTTACGTTTTTGTTTGGGCCCTAACCTACACAAGACTTGACTGGCAATATAAAATGAGGCATTTTCTAAAGGATTCATTAAACTACTAATTTAGATAGGTACAGGAGACTAAAACGTCTCTGAAGCAATATGAGACATCAACTATTAGCAAAATCTTAGTACAGACGTAAGAAGTGCGTTCACTACTGTAAGAACCACTAGCACATAACTCTGTGCAATTCGGCCTTGCTGAACAATTGTTGAAGCTTCGAATGAAAATAGGTACTGATAGATCCACCAACAGATCACCCAGTGTAGCCTAATTTCACCTTAGGCAATAGCTAATTGTTGAATTTGAAGCTTCAGATACCAAAATTGTAGTAGGTAAATAAATCATGATAATTACCTGGGTGATTAATTATTCAATTATTCTGTCCACCATTGCTAGGCTTTTAGAATTGTGATTCTATCTAATAAGTACATTTCTTAGATTAGTCAGAAGTTATCAGTTTTCTGTTTGGAATACCTGAGCAAATTAGGCCTTCCACTACCTACATTTTACTAAAGGGTCAAGGAATCGATCATCATCTGAACAAATTTTTGAAGCATACAAAAAAGATTAATGCCATAGTTATATGATTTAGTAGGTAGCTACCCGATATTGTGTAGAGTAGGTATGTTTAAACGGTTTTTACAGTCATCTAGCTTTAGGACATGCGTAAAAAAATTTTGGTGCATTTTTACGCCAACCCTAGTACAAAGCACTTTGCAGAAATGGAGGATATGCAGGCACTCACTGCTTTCGTAACCTACAGCACACAGCATTTGATAAAAGTTCAAGGAAAATTACCTCGATGTAATGCTATTACAGCAACAAAAAAAGATGTTAAAAATACGCCGCTCTAAGAATAAACATTGACAGCACTGCAGGTAGATTTATATGCAACAGCCACCTTTAAAGTTTAAACTTAACTGTGTGCGCAAGAAAAGCTAGCAGTTTCTGAACACTCGGAGTTCTAGCTTTTACCATACGTATAGCTAAACTTCAGGTATGTTTAAATCTGCATAATACACACGTGTTCATACCTGCAATGCTAGGACAGTGATAAGCTAGTGTGAAGCTATTACTAATATTAAAAAGGCAAACAGGCTAAAAACTAAGGCCTTCTCACAAGGAGGTGGCGGAGGGGGACAGACAAAGCCTGATTTTGACTCCAGTATTAAAGCAAGGGTCCGCTTTAGACTCCTCACACACCCAAATGGGCTCAACTTATCCAAACTTGGCTCCATTTCTCAACAAAATATCTACTCAAATCAAGCAGACTCCTGGAGCAAGTGTCTGAATCAGACTCCTGGCCCTGCAAATGTGCAACTCCTACTAACCCAGGCTCTACAACCCTACACCTGAAGCTTGGTCTTGTGCTACTGCAATCATCTTCCAAAGTTCAAGTAGGCCTTCATACCAGACCTTGTTGTTCATAAAATATGTGTGAAAAAGACAATGAAAACTCAAAACCTGTAACGCCTGACGTGCTGACTATTTTTTAGTCTTGAAGCTCAGTTTAGGTAAAAAATAGTAGTATTAAAGAGAATATTTTTCAACCCGTCAGTTACTAGAAATATTCGCGCCAGCGCTAAACAGAGCAAAAATTGACGAGTATAAATATTAAGAATTGGGTGCCTAGTTATAACAAATTTGTCAAAAGAAAGAAAAACCCTTTTACCAAAACAGAATATATTTCTTGTCCAATACTACAGCGCACCTTAACATTTTCTTCCGTCTATCATAATCCTCCTGCAATTATTATTATTATTTTTCCAGTTGGTGTAAATATAAGCAAATATAAACGAAAAAGTTAAAAAACAAATGAGTCTCCAAATGAAAATCGAGGTTTTTGGTAACGCCACCCCCACCCACCCAGCCTGCCAACGGATACGAGAAAAATCATTGGTATAACTAGACCAACGGGCAGAGCGGAATCTCTGGACTAACATTACGAAAGCAAATCCACTGCAGCTCTGACTACCCGAAAGATGGCTAACTTCTCAAAACAAATGTGAGAGCAGAAATACTGAGCGACGGTATAGGAGCAGCGCTACAGAGAAAAAAGTTAGACGAGAGCAGGAGGGCGGCAGGGAACTCGACAGCGCTCAGCAGCAGCCGTCAACAGGAAGCCGGAAGAGAACGAGGCAGCCAGGAGCTCCACAAGGCATCCCAACACACACCAAAGTTCCTACTATTACACCCAATGCTGTGGTGTAGCCATCAAGTTCCAAGGATTACCAGCAATTTTCTGTGAGGCCGTTAATATAATAACATGGGAGCTGAGGCAAAACGGAAATACCTACGATTGTCAAAGTTATGTTTGTTGCTCGCTTGCATTACATTCAATTATTCAATTATATAGCTATATGATACTAAATATCGTGAAGCTTAATAGCGCATAGAACGAGAGGTCTTGGAAGTGAAGGCCGTCACCAGCTCCATAAAACTGCCGAGGATCACTTCAAGACAACAAAAGCTCTGGTAGAAAAGGAATACTAACGAGCTTGGTAATAAAATGAATAACATTTCCAGCTTCTATCATTAAGAGTTCTTACCAAGTACACTAGCATTATAGCTACTGCAAAAAAAAAATCGCAGAAAGAACAATAGCTATGCAAATACAAGGTAACAGTGAGAAGTGCAGAGAAGCAAAAAAAAAAAACTAGCAGAGGAGCGGATTGCGTGCGAGTCGTGAAAGTGCAGGTGAAGAAGAAGAGAAGGCGTGGTGCTGTTGCTAACCGGGTTGTCTTAAGCCATATTGCCAGCTGTTCTCCGGTCAGGCTGGCTCAGCCATGCTTTACTGGCACACAGCCAGTCAGCTACAGCACGCCACTTCTCTTCAGTACATCAAGAGCAGCATATGAGGAAGGTCGCCAGCTCGCCCGGGACGCGTACCGCTAGCGCTCACTTCCAACAACCACTATGACTTCAAATCGCTTGGGAATGTGGGAACAAAACTGGCGACTTAAAACTTAGTGCGTTTAATGCTTTTCATAAGGCACTTAAATCCAATCGATAAAAAGAAACCGGTACAAAAGATGAATTACAAAATTCAAGAACAAACAGCACAAAATGCAAAACTCTTCGATAGCGCAGTACCGTACTCATAACGATGATACAGCCAATGCACTAAAGGTAGAGTACACATTGGGCGGGATTTGGGCCCAATGCCCACGGAAATACATTGGGCAGTTCGCCCTTAGCAACAAGCGTGGCGCGGTTGCATGACAGCCTGCCACTCCACAGCTGCCCGCTCACTCCGGCAGGCTTGCCATTTTAGCGACCTTTTTTTTAGCTGCACATGAGCTTCTGTGCACTTTTAGCGAGGTAGTTATATTCCTCTTGATACATTAATGGTGTTTCAGAAAGAAGCCTCGAACACATGCTGGCGAAACAATGGCCAAAACGGTGAATATCGTGAGCTATGTGAGGCAACACAGTGATATGAATCTTGTACGAGCTTCTCAGGATTGCTTGAACAATTGCCAGGAGGACACTGTCAATGAAATTGATACAGCTACTGAAGTGGGGCTATGCCAACTCTTGTCGGACACACAAGTTGCCATTCTTGAATCTGGGTGTCGTATATTTGGTACACGTTGCAAAATAAGTACAGAGACAAATGTCCCGGGAAGGAATGACTGTCCGCAAACCTCACTTTAAAAAAAAAAACAAAACAAACTTTAACCTAATGTCCACACCGTTTCTCAGTCAGTGGGTGGAGTCACTGTGGAATGTTATTATAGTCAGAAAGTTTGGGCCTCCGTTTCCGAGCAGAGCGATATCACAGAGGAAAGAACAACGGACATATAGTATGCTGATAGAAACGGGGAACCCATGCACGAAGGTATTCCCACACAGGATCAACGCGCATGCGAACAGCATGTCGGGAAGGAAGAGGAAGAACAGAATAAGCATGTGCAAGTAGGAGTATGAAATTGGGAAGGAAGCAAAGTGGGCACGAAAAACAGACGTCCTGAAGGCCTAGCTAATGGCTGAGGTAACCTACACGAGCCCTCTGGGGTTGCCGAGCCCCATTAACATAGGATGGGCAAATCTAACTCGTAAGTAACCTAACAATATGGGCCCATCCGACTGAGGAATGGAATATTGCGCAATTTTGGGAAGCCCATTATCGTGGAATTATGAACTGCTTTGACGATGATATGGAATTATGAACGGCTTTGAGCCTTTGACGATGATATGGAATTATGAACTGCTTTGACGATGATAATCATAAAGGTAACATTAATGGCATTTTTTATAATCTGGCTCCCTTTAACGAACAATGAACCGTATCTGATGATGAGTTTTGCCAGGCGCTGAAAAGATTGACGAGTAGGCTAACAAAGCATCCGGCGATGAGGCGTATAAATGTAGCCCCCCTAGACTGGTAACGCTTCTCGCAATTCTGGTTGCCGGGTGCTTTACTTTGGGATTCCTCCCAGCTGACTTGATGGTCACAATAACACAAATTGTAAAAAGCAAAGCAAAATAAGTGACAGATTAAAGCAATTATTGCTATATAGCAAAGGCAACGTCACTCTCGAAAGTGGTAGAACTGGTACTTGACAGACGAATGTCACCTAACCATGACTGCAGTTAATTAACTCTTTGGCCACATTTCCAATCATAGGTACGTAAGAGTGTTCGTACCACAAAGTGTACCATATGCGGTGCACACTATGGTCAAAGTGTTTTATTAATTTGGCTTTAAGCTAAACATCGAACGGAAATGGCTATACTCACACTAAAACAGGTCATGAATAATTTCATTGACAGTGGATCTCTCATGTACCTACTTGTGCTTTCTCGATGCTAACTAAGGCTGCGTTTGACCGAGTTCACCGTTATCCTACTCACTATTTAAGTGTATGCTTGAGAAACAAATATCTCCTAATATCAAGATGCCAAAGTTTCTACTGGTTTTAAATTCAGAAATGCTATGTGAAATGGGGAGCAGCAACGTCATCAGCATTTAGCATGACTAAAGGCATACGAAAAGGGGACTTACTCTCCCTAATTCTCTCTAACTTCTTCACTGATAGCGTCCACACCCACTGAACACAGCTAAGAGTGGGGTGTCACATCAATGGTCACGCAGTAAATGCGTTCAGTTACATATGGCCCTTGCTTCTCCCCACCCTAGTGGGCTGCAAAAAAATGGTCTCAACATGCAAGAGCGAAGCCAGCAAACTGTGTACTGAATATAATACTGTTTAAACTGTTTGTATGTACAATAAACCTATGAAAGTAATCTGCCTTTCGATAAAGTCATTTCACTTAGGCTAATGGTGTAGATCTCCCTTACGTAGACAGCTTCTCTTACCTAGGGTCATAAAATCACCAATGATTTTCGTGATAACCAGGAGGTAGAGAAAGAAATGCGAAAGCTCTACGCCGTGGGTAGCGTGCTAATCAGGAAGTTTGGTCACCGCTCGGATGAGGTTAAATGCCAGCTGTTTCGGAGCTATTGCTATCCCCTGTTGAAAAAACTTGAACTAACCTTAAGCATAAATCTATTGGACGCCTGCGTGCAGCCTATAATGACATATTTCGCAGACGATCCTGGCTACAAACAATCTAACACGTAGGTATGTCCTGTATAGCCGATCGTGGTGCATAGCCTACTATTTCCACACAGGAGCCAAACAATGGGCCGCAACGCAGTGCAGTTCATAATGATGGTATTACTTTATCTTTGTATCTAATGTAACTTTAGTATTAAGTTGTTGGGTCTACTTGTGTACCATATCCCTGCGTGTACTAATAAAGCACATTATTATTAGTACATGAGTGAAACAGTCGAGTCACACATGTGGTGGTACATACATGCGCAATGATGAACCAACGACCTAGGCAGATGTGGCTCACGTAGGCTATATAACATATGCTACACATTGTACATGCGGTCCGCTATGTACCGTACAGCCAGCCATTTAAGGACGTCCTCCACACATGTGCCTCACGTCACACATCAAGCACATACACACGACATGCAAATTAAGGCCCAAGTTAAGTTCTCCAAAAGTGTAACAATCAACTATGCACTGACAACAGCACAATACATATTGCTAAAACAGTTTTTCGTAGTTTTTAATAAGAACACATTTTTGTATGCTATTAAATAGAGTTGCTACACTTGTGAGTGCTGACGCTTTTTCAGAACAGGTTATCGTCTGTGGTCGAAATGATCAAACGTGCACCGCATCTAATGAGTGAACTACGCCTTAAACAATTCAAGACAGAGGAAAAAAGAACCAGAGAAAATGACGAGTGCGCTGATGTGCACAACGGCAACCCGGGCCCGCACAGCGCCTTACCTAAATGCACATAGGGCTACAGTCCCTCTATATCCAGCAACAACAACAACTGAAGGTCTCCACGGAACACTTCTGTCTACTTTCTTTCGAGCAGAAAAAGCCTAACCAACACTAAAGAGAATAGAATTTAGACTTAATAACCACATATGGAAAGGGTTCTTTATACGCCTCCATCACGGCAAACTACAAGTGCAACAAACAGAGAATGTATGAGTTTCGTAACGCACGGCGCAATGAAGTGAGGCAAGGAGTTCTGAAGCAACGCAACACGGGCGGCAGCACGGAACTCGACGTGGGACCGGGTGAAGAGCCTGCGAACACTGCAGTTCTAATCGTAACATGCGCTTAGTCTCCCTACACACTTAACGAACAGAAGGTATGTTTGTTTCGCAGTGGTCTGAAAAAGCAGGAACAGCCAGTCAGGAAAGAAGAGAAAGAACACGCAGACTATCAATTCAATTAGGAAACTAATGGAAATACATAGGAAATAAAGTATGTATGCAGCCCTTTTGGAGGTGCTACTTTCCCGTAACATACGATCAGCGACCATACCAACCTTACACTACTGCCCAGCCTTAGGCTATGCCCGGCGCCGTTCAGAAGGGGTCTACACGTGGCACAGTGCGAACAAATAGCAGCTCCATGGTATCACTTAGTGAAGACACCAACGGGTAGCTACCTAATGACTGACTTCAGCGACATTACCATGCACTTGCAATTATAGTTCACTAGTAACTAGTACACCCAGCCGTCAAAAAGGAGAAGGAACTTATGATGAACTTGTTTACTGTTCCTGCTTGTGGCACGATATTACGGATTTCGCTGCTTCATCTTCAATAACTCAGCAGAAGTTGCGACCGAAGCCAATACTTATAGGGAAACAAAATTTCCCTCCTGCCAGCAAAATCGTGAATTTCGAATGTGTTTGGGAGTCGAGCAGCGCCAAGAAAGTAGAATTCAACCAAACGAATTTATCAGAAAAGCACAGCAGCCCACACCATGACTGTCAGCAGTGACCACTTCAAATCCAAAAATTTGGCGGTAATTAGAACTGAAAATACTTGGTCTCTGTTCAGAGTTACGAAAAAACTCCGTTAAAGGTAAAATACGCTGATAGAATTATGAACGACGGGAACGGACACTCAAACGAAGACCGAGCATTCATCTCCCCTGCACAGAAAAAAAGACATGATGCACGTATCTACCTTTTCAAGCGAAGCGACCTGCAGAAAATGCTCCCTTGGCATGCAACAAGTTAATTTTCTGCCTTCTAATTCTTCAAATCGGAAGGCAAAGACAAGAAACGAAATACGTGTTATTATATAGAGGACTGGCGCTGCACGCAGAAGAACACATCATGGACACCACTGTTGCGGTTCAGTTCCCTAATATACACTTGTCTTAACGAACCATAAGCTGCACGAGGTCTGTTGTACAGGCGAAGTCGTCAGTTTTACGAATTATGTCATTCCACTTAGGCTACACGCCGATATTTCAGTTTCTATTACTCGGGAGTCGGGACCATAAATCCTTCAGCAGGTGGGCATCCCCAGCACTTGCATGGCGGTAATTAGACCTATGCAGCGCTTGTATTTTCCATTGTACGAGAAGCATTTTCGGTCACGTTTCCAACGACCCCTAGCAGTTGAGTGCGTAATTTACGCTATGACTGATCATCGATGCATTGAGATTTTGTGCGGTAAAAAGTATAACTTAGGCCTGCTCAACCAGCACTCTAGAGCGCGACATTTACTAGTTAGCATACTTCTGCCCTTTAAACTGAAGCACGTACCAACTTAAATCAAGTCATATTTTTTTTCGAGAATAAGAGATAAATAGCCTCAACAATTGCACCCAGTATTTACTCATGGCTTGACTTCTGCGCAAATGAACTTCGCTAAGCGCTTGCTCCAACGCAATATTTGACCACGCAAGCTTTACAAACAATCGCTTAAATTAGAAACTTTCCTACCTTTCTCAAAAACCGAACAAAATATTTTAAAACTTAAGAGCTAACTCTCATCGCCACATCAAGCACTGACATGCTAACTAAGAGGAATTTACCATATTCATATTATCCTGAAGTGAAGCAAGATCTATAAAAAACGAAACATTTACGGACACCTTCCCGGACCTTATGGCCAGTGATAGTGCAAACTACTGCCATCTTGCTGAGAGTAGTATGGATTTGCAGCTTGAGGCAGAGGCACGGGCAGATGACAGCCACACATGCTAAATGTACTGGTAGCTACCTACTTAGACACAAGTCCGTGTCCAGCGATAATTTCCTACTCGACAAAAACTCGCAAAACAGAAAGGAAAAGTGTGGGGTGACAAGACACACATGGGGCACTGAACACTTGGCACGAGAGAACTAACAGGGCAAATCTGAGTGACACTGGGCCACTGCGAAACCTAACACGATGGAATATATACCTACTGCAGGACAGAAGCGCTACAGGGTAGGCTATGAAAGAATGGCACCGATCAGTACGGAAGTTAGCCTATCCTTAGATTGACTTACAGGCATTGTGGTAACTTTAGAGAAATTGAAAGCTTCTTAGGGAACCGTATTCACAGCAAGAAAAAGACCGAACGCCATATAGGCCTACCTAAATACATACTGTATTTATAGAGCATTTGCCTATTTCTACATCCCAAAAGTTTTGAATCCCACACAATCCATCTCCAAAGCTATATATAAATATTAGCATGAGTAAGAACAGAAAACGAGTACACAGTTCGTGCAGATCTAATTTTTATCACCCGCAAACGAAGTGAGAGAGGTGACGTTTTCGTTGAAGATTTCAGTATATAGTTATATATATATATATATACATTCATATACATTCGTCTGTCGACCCAAAAACAGGTAGGAGTTGAGTAATGTTCTCAATTTTTTGCAGGTAGTCTGGTGGGTTGACCTAGATGTGACCCATGTAAAAAAAAAAAAACTAGGATTAGATGGCCATAAAAAATCACGGAGATGAATTTAGTTTACTGTCCACCCAAAGAGAGGCAATAGGAGTTGTGATGATAGATATATATATATTTTTTTTTCTTTCCAGGCAGTCAGGTGAACTGTCAGATGTAAGAATAGCGAAAATTTCGAGTAAGCTGGCCATCAAAAATGACGGCGTTGAATTTGTAACTCCACCCGAAAGGAGGCAGGAGTTGAGCGTTCATAATTTATTGTAAGGAGTCAGGTGCGTTGACTTAGATGTAAACAATGCTAACAAAATTAGCAGGCCATCAAAAATAACAGTTGAATTTGCCCCCTACCGTGGGTGGTCTTACGCCACGAAGCGTTCTAGTTCTATATAGCAGTGAATATGGATATTATGTAGTCCGAAAACTTTGTGACGAATGCTTTTTTTTTTCTTGCTGGCCATTATTCAAGGATAGGGATGAGTTTGAAGGGCAAGTAAATAAGTCCCTGCCAAGAAATGGTTGTCATACTTACATGTAATTAGCAGACGACTAGCTAGAAATAAAACGATATTGAAGCATTGAGAACACAGCGTGCAATCTGCCACTGGACGATAAAATTACCTTCTTGATCAGTCGTTACATGAGCTGTAGGTTTAGTGTAGTAGAATTAGCCTACCTTTTGAAGTTGTAACTTACGACTTAGTGATTAGCTGTACTTGGATCTCCATATTCCTAATGGCACTGGCGATCATGTATATATACTTTTGATTATCTAATAATAGACTGTGCCTTAAAAGCATATTTTGCTGATACAAGGACTTGACTTTCTGTTTAAAATTGTGATCGTTTGTTGCTCATTAGGTATCTCTGTTTTCTGTCGATGGTCGAGTCTTCTCCTTCTCAAGTAAAGTGAACTTGAATTTTACTACCTACTAATCAAAAGAAAAACATTTGTACGGTACTGCAAGATTTACTTTACCAGCATTTGCAAACTTTTCTTACAATGTCATAATAGAGTTACTAATTAGCTATTTGGTTAATTCATTAGAGAAGAATGATTCGGGTATTTTCCAAGAAATATTTGTTGCATTATCTTTATTAGTTTTAAAGTTATGGTCTTGTGTTCTGAAAACTTTAACTGCGTTCATCTCCTTTTTCTTGTGCTTTGCACTTTATTTTTCTTAGAAGCCGCAATTAAGAGAGTTTAGTAGAACAGTCTGATGCAACTTTTATTCAGCAACAGCTCTAGAGAGTAGCTATCGAGTCCTTCAGCACGGTCTTCAGGTGTTACATGAAACGACGACAGCGAGAGCACTCACAAACATATATAATAATAATAATATGCTTTACTAGGTACACATAGGGACATGGTACACAGGAGATGTAGCCGGCAACGACGAAACTCTACAGAAGATGCTGCCTACATTACCCTTAAATTTCTACCATTACCATTTCAAAACAAATTGCTTAGCTACGTAGTTTTCAAAATATATTTTAAAATAATAAACTGGATTGGTCCCAATAGCTCGCTGGCAACATAAGGATGATAATGAAAGTTTCTCGTATGTAAAAAGCAGAATCGTAGCAGCACAGTACCTACGTAGCCTATAGGCTATGTTTTTCCAACTTAAATACAACGATCACTGGAAACCTATTCGACTAATAAGAAAACGCCAACGACATCAATGAAGATCCTGATCGTACTCGAATTCTGCAGCCAAAGCCGCTGCCGACCTGCCGAGTCATCAGCTTTAGGTCGGATGTAAGAGCAACTGTGGCAATCTGGTCTTGACTTCCCCAAATGAGACTAAAACTTTTGCGAGTGGTAATAATTACCAACGGAACTACCTTAGCTTGCATTAGCAAAACCCCAAGAAAAGAAAAAGTTAAGACGGAATGGGCTATGGCACATACAACAACTGGAAAAAAGATACAACTGCTGGTGGAAGAGCTATGGTACTATGGTGGAAGGCTGCGCAGGGACAGACAGGGACGCATTGCAAACTAGGGCATAGACATCGACACATGATGAGTTGGCCACACAAGACCGAGGTGAATTACGACAGCTAGGCAGAAATATTCTATATACTAATACCCTAGTATCTACGTTAGCGTGTGCCACGCTCTTCCCTAATAAATAGAAGGAATTAGAGATTTGACTGCAAATGTGAATCGGGCAGCAATGCTTTCACGGGTCCAACTATCTATAGCTAGATACCACAACTAGGTGCCGAAGTCGTCATTGTAAATGACAGCAAGAAATTAATGCTTCAGGAAAACCCCCCTCGTCTCCAGTGCTTTTTACTTTTCAAGGAGTCTGTTAAATGAAAATTAAGCATTCTGCCTGAGAGATACATAAATTATGTGGGCAGCCAAGTGACAATAACGTTAGCAACTTCAAAAATGTACAAACACGGTCATAGGGGAGCTCAGGTCCCTCAGTAGGAGCTCCTGATTGTGAACCCCGTATCCTAGATAGGCTAGGTACCGTCTTCAGCTCTCGTATTTCTTATCAGATTCCCTTAGAGCGTAGCTAACAGGAAAACTATAAATAAATTTATTAAATGAATAAATAAAAACACAACGTGAATTAACAATATAATAATAACCATCGTGTGTTCATTTGCTTAGCAATATATTTATATGTTTCGGGTCACGCTCTTGAAGAAATACGTGAAAAATAGGCCAGGTTGCAGATTTTGTAATTAGGTCGCATTTTCTTGGAGATCGATGACCAGGTTGCAGAAAATGGCAAAAGTGGGATCTGTACTTTTTATCTCAATGCACTTCTTGAAATCGGTACAATAAAGATGTTTAGGCTACAGCTTCCCTTAGCGCGGCCAAGCAGTCCGATTTCTATAATTTTTCCATACACCGAAACGTATGTTTGCTCTCTGTGTACAGCGTATAAATTCAGAAGCTAATCAACGATGGGCAGACCAAGAGATTATTATTATGACACTTTGTTTAACCTCCGTTGCCGCTCAGCAGACCAAGAGATGATTTATCACGAGCTGTAGATGTAATTATTGCTTTTAGCATGCTGTTTTCCTCTGACGGAGCAGTTTTCGATCAACACAAAATCTCCGATGTACTGAAGGCCTATTTGGTATGTACAAGATACGCGGTGTAGAATTTATTTAAATTAGGTACCGTAATGCTCTGCTGCTTGCAAATGTAACATTTTTCCGTGCGTGACCTAAGATGGGAGACGATTGTGCTTCTTATATGACGTCTCAAAATCTTTGCTGACATTTTTTGACAGCGCGGGCACTCTAGTTATTATATAGTACTGATTCTGCTTGAGGCTACGTCTGTCCGTCCAGCTATGATTTTCGCAGGAAGGAATTCAACCAAATATTTTCAGTCAGTTTCGAAATAAAGACATGAACATTCGTTCGCCGTATCATATTTACCACTTTTCATTTTTTTCACGCCATATTACCTATGTTCGCTTGGCTGGTGGCGGATGACATTCTAAATAGAGCCCAATCAGTAGCTTAGATACAGGTCCGGTGCGGGAAAACAGAGCGGGTAGTGTTGAGACATCTCGATTCTAAAATATTTTTTTGAAGCGACTGCGCGTGCCTAAAGAAAGACAATATCTTCAGAATAGGTTACGTCGTTGTGACTGAAGAAATTGGCCGAGCCTATTGTACTTTGTTCGATAGCTATCGCATCGAACACAGCAGAAAAATAATGGGCTACTAACTTATCAATATCCGCGAGCCCCGTAATAGTGAAAAAAAAAAACTGGTAGGTACGCTGATAAAAGCTGAAACGCATTAGATTATGAAGAGCTAAATTATCTGTTAATTGTGGGAAACAGAGCTTACAAATGGCCTACATAGATACATGGAACAACAATGCAAAAAGTACCTCTACGTTTTTACCAAGACACAAGTGCGAATTCTCTGCTGCCAACAAATGCGAGATCCACATGTGATATCAGAATACTAAAGAGAGGCTAGACGAGGCGAAAGGAAGACAGACTGACTACGTATCGCTAGACAGGGTTCAGCGGCGGACATTAACTTAGTCTATAGCTATACGGGGCGAGTTAAGTTAGAAGCGCTGTCTTGGATTCAACTAAGGTAAGTGCAAACACTAACCGTGGAATCTCCACGGGTTCCGCTAGTTATTACGAATGACGTATATTCTCAGCTTTACTACTGCAATCAAATCGTAGGACGTGATCCAAGCAGTGAAACTCAGTTCTTTTTACTTCTAAGTTACATTTCGGTGTTACGGACGCAGCTTCGAGGGAATAAAAAAAAAGATCGGTATAGTATTAAATGTGTGCTAGAAGTATTTGTAATTTTGTACTGGCAGGCTATATATCAGGTAATAGTAGTTAATGTCGCGTAGATAGTTATATACTGTAGAGTACCTCGACAGGTGACGACCACTGTCGCCGAGTAGCTAGGTCGTCAAGCCGCAAAGGCTGGTTTTGGAAGTGACGGCGTCATAAGTCCAAGAATGATGCCATGGCACTCAACATGAAAGTGGGATGTTGTTAAGAGTAGACAATTATTTCTTCTAGCTTATTGTTTTTCTTTGACGAAGCAGTTTTCTCTTTATTGGTCAAAATTTGAGAATTTCAAATGAAACAGATATTTGAGGTGGAAAGACGGTATCAACGGTACCGGTATCATTGCTACAGAGCGAACACATTGTATATAAGCTGTCATTTTGTTTAAGTTTGTTAGAGTGTTTTACGTCATCTACTTCTGCCTGTCTATATATAGCAGACCTAAGGATGAGTGCACGACAAAGGATCAATGAAGGAAATTAAGAAGCTTGTTAGAGAAGAGGAGATTCCGCACCAGCCTAGAGGCATTAGGCAAACATCGATCATTGCGCGATTTTTTTCACGCACGGGTCCACTAGTCTTTTATATTGATACACTTCGTATATAGGTAGCTACATGAGACGAGTCGTGGGTAGATATAACTGAAAAACAATGCTTTCGTTTTGTAGAAATTCTACACGTTCAGGCAGTAAATTTTATACCTGGCATCACGATTTGTTAGTGCTACAAGACTCCATCAAGACGCAAATGCCACTCTACAGTTGGGACTCAGTGAACTAAATAGAACTTCTCCGAGAACTACAGCAGCGAATAAAACAACTGAACAAAGAGCAGGGCAATGAGAGTGACTAGAGAACTCGCGGGCCCACAGATACGACAACAGCACACTTGGCGACCAACAACGCGGGAGTAGACACGAGTTAAGTGGAATTCAGCGAAGAAAAGTCGATCAGAAATTCCGGAAATCTTCTGTGCCGACTAGTATGAACAGAGAGGGAAAAAGCCTCCGTGCGCATGGCAGTAACTGAACATAAAATACGTCAACTAGAAGGCAACTACACCAAAAAGACTTAGCGTATCGGTATCCTCCAATCGATATAGTAAATCTGCTTGCCCCGCCGTACAACTGTGACGCTTCAGTATTACATGAGAGAAAAATAGGGTATCTGGGATACAATTTCGACAGGGAAGCACAGGAGCCAAGTTTTCATTTTTTCAGCTTCTTCTGCTTGCTGATCACAGAGAGAAGATTTGCTGTCTGACTTGGAAGAGATTTTCACACTTCGAATGCACGATAAAAGTCGGAGATATCGAAGAACAATGCTTTTATTTGTGAAATTTCCACGGGTTCCAGCTAGTATCAGATAATCTCTTAAGTCACGACAAATCCAAGACGCGCGGAGTGTTCTTAAACCAATAAAAAGGTTCCATCGAGGTCACGATAAAGCACACACGCTGAGCTCAATTTCACTGCTCTTTATAATCATACTATGCACGTGGTGCATGCCTCAGTAATAATGAGGGTAATTTAAGGTAATAAAGTAAGGCAAAGAAAGAGAGAATAGAGCTGAGCACAGCAACAAGAACGGTCGGTGTAGAGCCCAAGGTTGTCTCCATGCGCTCACACACACATACACTCGAGCTGGCTCTCTCCCTTCTCTCTCTCGCCTCTTGCTCGAGCGCACACCAGGCTCCCGCTCTCACGGTTCGATCACCCACCACCAAATTATTACTTAGTACTTTAATACTCCTTACTTAAAGCCTCTTACCTATGGCATAGCTAGACTGCGATCACAAGAGAAGAAGGGACATGTAGATATCAGTAACTCATGCGAATATCTAAATTTCCTGATAGCGGGCGAACAAAACTATTATATAGCTACTAATGTCTCTCACGCATAAACGCCGCCAAATTTTCCTCGTCACAATCGAAGTCGCCATAGAATTTCTATAATCGAAGTTAAAGCATCACTACCCAAGGCAGTGGTTATTGGCTGCTATAAAGATTATTCTCATAATCTAAGCTTTACCACCGCACCGACGCCATACGACGCGATCCAAGCAGTGAGACTCAGTTTATTATGTCGAATCAGTATATAATATATGTGTGAATATTGGATCACGGCATTCCTGCCGGAAAGTCTCATCCAAGACTCCGAGTGCGCTATTACTGGCGGGAAAAAGGCGCGAAGCATCTCCAAGAGAAAAAAAAAACACCCAAACGGAGGGTGCCTTTTGTGGCCCACACGGGAGCAGATAGAAATCCCATGGGATAAGCCGCTTGCCACCATTTGGCGGCCCACCTCTCACAACAAAAGGGAAAGTATAGGCTACTCTGAGAACCTCTTTAACCTAACAAACTAATCTCAGCAGGAACTGCAACATTTGCCGAGAAGGCACTCGGACAGTCCCTGGGTAGGTGATGCCCCTATGTATTCTGAAAGGTATAACGCCTGCCAGAATATACCTCCGAGGATGACGATGTAAGGAGTAGACTAAAGAATAACGGGCATGTAGTACGTATGGCAGCAAAACGAGCAATCCACGGATGGAGATCAGCGCTCACGGAAACACAAGGTAGCATCAAGGAATCCGTCCTAGAGCACATTCGAAGCAATCGAAGGTACTCCTTGCCAGCTCTCACGATGATGCAGTTATTATTATTAAATTACACAAGACTGGCGACGTGGGATAGGAGAGACACCAAGAGGTTAACAAACTCCACGCAACCAGCCCAGCGAGTGAAAAAAGGCAAAAAAAAAAAAAGAAAATTCGAGATCACAGAATAGCTCTGTGTACAGATCGTTTAAAGCTGTCAATACCCGAACCAGCAAGACAGAGCCATCAAGACCATTCCAAACATCCACACACGATAGAAAAAAACGAACGAGAATACTGGCCCGAACGGCATTGTAACAGTTCCAAGGCAAACTCATGAAGAGCACCAGTAGGCTACGCCGAGTGTACCGCACCCCAACAAATGGCTCCAGAAGAAAATCAGACATTAGATGACTAGGGAAACTATACCTATAATACAGAAAGCAGACTCCATCAACTCTGCGATGATGCGCCAGATCGCAAGACACAACACCATCTAGCATGAACGCACACTATTAATAGCTATTTTGTTTAACCTCAGTAGCTGCAACTCAGGCGTTGCAACAGAGAAACTACTTCTGCAGTATTCAAATACCGCATATTGAGTAGGCGTGGTGGCCACGTGCGCTACTACAGGCAGGGAAACGAGGCGCAAACTATAGTAGGAGACACTCAAGTGGTCGGCCCCTTTTGTGTCCTTCCACACGAGAGACTAGAGATGTCCCGCGTAGGCTACCAGGTCGGCTATCTCGATCGACAGCCCACCTCACGGGACAGAAAGAGGAAAGTAGAGAACCTACCTAACATTACAAAACTAATCTCGTCAGCAGGAAACGCGGCCAGATGCTACATCCCCTACGGAGAAGGCACTCGGGACCCTTGGGTGCGTGATGTCCAAACATATTGTGGCAGGGAAAGGGCCCGCCAGAATAGGCTATGCCCCTGAGGGCGCATGAACGCACATCGACGAACCACTGTGTCAAGCAAACTCAGATGACAATCGGCAGCAGAACCCCAGACTACGGAGCAGTATTCCAGAAGAGGGAGGACATAGCAGTTGAGCCGAGCAGTTGACAGCAGCCAAGAATAACCAAGATATATATCTATATTCAATGCCAGAGTAACTCGAAAAAACACCGCGTTTCCCACAAGAGAATGAAGTCACGGCATATCTGCAGTGCGATCAGTAGCCGTAGCCACCCACTATCCAGAATACCGTAACTTTCTATTGAATTACAACAGTCATAACTTCCGTGTTGCTCGCTTCACGATTGAACCGCTGTGCGATAAAACGTGCTTCGCTGTAGCCTACATGTTCAACATTAATGACTTTCTCATACTGAAAGGAAAATTAACAGTTATTTCACAGATTATTATATCATGAACAACTTCAGGAACATTGCAGGAAAAAAAATAATAAAAAATTAACACGTGCAACAAAATTACCGATTGCATTAACTTGCAGCTGAAGTCGTCAATTAACCTAGCTACGTACGTCTAGCTCTGGTTTCATTCCTACACCGAATTGACAACAAAAATGTTAACAATTGTCCTCAACCTTAGACTAGTAAATATACACCCAAATCGGTAAATCAAGGATAAATTACACTTTACCCATGATTAGTATTCTACGTTTAGTTTGACACTCTCACTAAGCTCTATGGATTTGTGGAACAGAAAAAACAACCGACTACAAAATTGTACCAATTAAGAATCTGAGCAGGCCCATTGGATAATGGCAACTCCAGCACATATGACCCCCTCCACATAGGAGTATTATACCGTAGCGAGAAGGTGAAAATCAACCATCAGTGAAAGCAGAGAAAAGAATGGAAATAAAGCGAACAGGGCTAATCCAAGGTTAAAGAATCCCATGGAATTGCTCAAGTGGAAAAGAGGGAGAAAGGAGACTAAAGAGCAGAACAGAGAAACTGACAAAACGGCGTTCCGAAGGTCACAGGGTACACACACACTAATGGAATTGATCTCTGCTGGTGGTCTCTTTCAATGGCAACACCTGTGACTTACTGACGTGGAGGAAAATATATGTAACGAGTCTAGCACAGGAACGCTGGAAAACATTTGGTTAGGCTACACACACAAGGCTGCACCGATTGCATAGGCTACATATATCCAGGCAATAGAATACAACTGCAATCATTTTCGGAATTTATTTGCAGCTTAAGGCTCTCCATGCTAATCCATAGGGATACAGGAAGTAACCTGTGAATGTGAAGTAAGGCAAGGAACTGGTGCACGGAAGCACAGTCAGTAACTACAGTAGCCTATATCAGGGAACGAGTAAGAAGGTAGCAGAACAAAGAATCTTGGTGACAAGGGTTGAACAAATCCCAGTCAAGATGAGTCGGAAACTAGCTTGTCTCAGGAGTCAGAAATCTTCGATTTCAAGAAGTCAAATAATTTTTAATTACAAGAAGTGACAAATTTTGAATTTCAAGAATTCAGAAACTTTGGATTCCAAGAAGACAGAAATATTGGATTCCAAGAAGTTTACCAAACCTTCCACAGCTGGTTAACATTACCCAATAGCCTATTCTTATGGCGCAAAAACTGGTAAAAATATTTTCAACTGAGGAGGATATACCTACAGACAGATGTCCCAATCCCTTACGAAAGATACATAGGTAGTGATTAAGTTACGGTGGGCAACCAAGGGAATTCGAACAGGAAGGGCAAACCTAATCTTGTCGTCTATCTATCCTGTGCTTGTCTAGGGATGCCTACATCATCTAATGCCTTCAGCTTTTAACCCACTATGACCGGTACGCAGGGTGTGCCATGGGGTGTTGCCAGTACTGGTAGAACCATGTAAAAGTTTTACCAGTGTTTTACAAGGACTGGTAAAACTTAAATTGCACATCCTGCCGGTACGTAGATTTATCTATTGCATCACTCTTCGTTTTTAATGGCACTATTTCAACGTAAAATGGAGTGGACACTGGACAAAGCTAGGTGCTTACCGGCCCTAAGGGTTACGGTAATTACGACAACTGTAATGCAGCCAAACTCATCACAGAAAGTTCCTGCAACGGAGAAAATCCAGGAACGTACCAGAACGAAGCGCCATCCGTCGCCAACTGGGGCAATAACCGACGCTACTCACACTATAGTGTAGGCCTACATATTAAGCATAGCAAACTTCGCTTGCATTGTAGCGTGTCATATAGTCATACAACATCATAACTACCGCTTCATAATCGTAGGTGAAGGAAATGCTACAGGTAGGTTCGCATGTTGGGAAACGAGATAAAGTAAAAGACTTAGCTACTTGTGTTCTCGAATCAGGGACTAATCTCTAAACAGAGTCAATATTTCTTTTTGCGCTCTAGGCCTTCTACAGTACTAACTGCTACACGGCGCAGATCAAGTGAAACTTACCGGTCATCACTCAGAAGCAGAACTAAAATTTACAGAAGCGACACCTGATCTACGACTAGTGATGAATATTCACATAATTTGAGTTTCCTCCACATCCGTTAACATATTGCATTTTGGCAGATCGTTTAATATTGTGAGCGTCTGTGCTAGAAACCCACCTGACTAACTACCCCCACAACCTAGCAGGCATACAGCAGGATGAGACAAGCGGAGGAAGAAATACGGGGCACCTCAGGTCTGACACGCCAGCCCCAGAATGTAAACAGTGAGCAAGTGAGAGGATAGAAAATATGGCTGCAGAATAGTAGAAAACAAAAAGTATCGAAAAGGTTTACGTCAGCGATAACTAAAGTTTTCCTCGCACGAGAGCGGCAGTGCCAGAAGGCCGCACGGCAATAATTGCAAAATACGGATACATCAACGTCAGAAACTAGATGGACGAGGCTATGCCCTCCCCCATTGACACAACTAAGAAAACGATGAACGAAATTTTTCACCTCCGTAAAATTATAACAAGCAGTTCTCACTTTCAGCACAGGGTAAATAGAAATGTATGGAGCTCTGAGTAGCTTAAAATCTTTAAAGAAGTTGTCCAGAAGCCCTTAGCAACAACCAGCCTCTGTGTCAC